>CM053787.1:591452722-591770222 GCA_028749045.1 Cupressus sempervirens
TTAGGGGAAAACTTTTATCCATCCAAAAATAATATATGGAAAAACGTAGGAAAATGTTCTTCTAATTCTTCCTCTAAACTTGGAAACGTAAATTGAGACTTTTACATTCAAATTTGAAAACTTAGCAAAACCAAAACATGTGTTTACATTGTGTATTCCTTATGCTAATGTTTTGGGTTTTGGGTTGACTAGTGTTGACTAGTATAGGATGTCTACCAGAGGCTTGGGGGTTATGTGATTGTGATGTCATGATGATGTTTTATTCTCGATCTTTATAAATCCAACCATGATTATGTGATGGAATGCTCTATGTATTGGTTGTGATTACTGATTGTTAAAGTTGTGATTCTTATGTTTGAGACCCTTGACTTAACCATTATTTTTGGTCATCGATCAGTTATCCTTGGTTATATTCTAGTCGCCATGATGGGACTGATATGTGGATTTATTCTTAATGATGTCATGTTGTGACATGTTTGACTTAACCATTTTTGGAGTCTTCGATCAGTATGATTTAGACATATTTTGGTTATTGAGAACCATTGGATACTTGATTATCAGTGATACTTCAGTTGCCAATAGAGAGCTGTTGTGGTCATGATTTTCTATGGATGTTGCTCATGGAGATTTGATGCTTTTATGCATATTTGATGATATTATTATGGATTTTCTTTGGTGATTTTGATGATTTATGATACCATGAGCATTAGGGTAGGATATTTGCATGTAGTGTCAGGAAGTGGCTTGCAATGGGGGTCGGGGCCCTAAGAGGCTGCCAAGGTAACTCATTGTAAGTTGGATTAATAAGTGATAACATTCACACTTAATACTAACTGAATGAACTTAAAAAGATAAGAGTTTTGGTTCTCGCCCATGCCTTGAGTGCTTGTATAGGCTAGGATGGGAGTAGTGAGAATGCATGGTTGCGACCTTGCATTCCATAGTATGCCTTGTCAGTATGAGAGGATACTAGTGGCCGCATGAGATCTGTATGGACCCGTGGAGTTTAGCTAACTGCTAGGGTAACTTGTACGAGATAAATGCGATGACACTTTCCCGCTTGCATAGTAGATTCCTACATGTCATTGTGTGCCTCTGGGAAGTAGATGTCTGTTTGTGATTGGAACTTTTGAGTTAGTATACTTTTAGGATTCATGGACTTTAGAGATTTGTGCTATGTGATTTTGATAGCCTATTTGGGACTTGAGATTATCTCCTCAGCACGGTGGGAGTGGACCACTTAGGTACCACACAATCGGGTGGTAGTGTATTTTCCACTCTTATCATTTGAGATTCATTGAGACATCGTGGCTGAAGTGTCCTTCGTGATGGTGGATATGTATCCTTTCATTGATGATTAGCATATGTTAGATGATGTTATCTTATGCTTATATCTACATGTTAGATTACCTCTACATATGATGTTGTATTTATTAGGAGTGACATTCCTACTATGTTAATGCCGATGGTCTCTTTGGTAATTTGGGATGTTACGCACAGAGGGATGGCTAGGGCCCACGATGGTCTAATGATGCTATTAATGGTTGGGAGGAATCGTGCACTTAGTTTATTTTGTTTGATCTTTATGATGGATGTATATGACTTCTATGATGATGTATCATGTGTATCATGTGATTATCTTTACTTTGATGTATCATGTATTAGAATAGGATGATGTACCTTATCCTACATATGTATATTCTTTGAGCTTGTCATACCCTGTGACATGTATAGAGGATGATTGAGCATTTGGAAATGTAATGTATAAACATTGGACTTATCATTATTATTTCATGTGGATGTTGTACTAGATGGATTCATGTATATAATTCAATGTTAAGGGAGCTTGAAGAATGTAATCTGTTAAGTATGTTATGTTTATTTTTTTTGATGGACATTGCTATTGCTTCCGTTATTGTGAATAAGTTATATGTGGTATTTACTTTCATGTAATTTGTTAAAAAAAAATGTTACCAAACTTAGTGAAATTCTAGGTTAATTCTTTGGATCCCTTGACGGGGCATTACAATAATCTAGTCTCACTTCATAACTTCTAAGCCACCATGAATTCTCTATTTGTCCATGCAAAATATTCTCTTCACTCCTTCAATCATTCATAGAAATTTTATGGTTTATCCTCCTTAAGAAGACTTAGGTGACTTAGGGTTAGATATGAATCTACGGCTAAGATTCATCTATTTTTCCACTTAAACCTTCCCATTTTGTGATTGGCTACATGTAATTGCATAGGGAATCCAACTAGAGATTCTTCCTTATCTCCAAAATATCTTAATTCATCCTTAAGTTGGCTCAAAAATATTTTACATAGTTATTTGTGCTTTTACAAATAAATATGTCAAAACTATTTCACTCGACATCTAAAGTCTCTGATGCTCATCATGCACTAATCTTCATATTATGACTTGGCATCTATAATGCCCAGCATCCACTATTTACTTAGCTCCTAAATCACTCAGCATAGACTATCTACTTGGCACTTGAGTGACTCAGCACATGAGTGGCTTGACACTCACTACGACTTTGCATGGCTGATATATATATGTTGTGCTCGACATGTACTACTTGTTTGACTTGAACTAAGTAAATAACCTAAGTGCATTGACACTCATTTGTCAAAACCAATCTAAGATAAAAAATGATGTGAATCTAGTGTTGATTGAGCTAGGAAGTGTCAACCAAGTGATTCAGTTTATACTAAGCTTGCGGTGTTGGTGTTGACTGATCCATGTAGTGTTAACCAAGTGATTTAGTTTATAAGCCAAGTTTCACAATATTCACTAAGTGACCAGTGCTGACCAAATTTAGACTACTTTGAAGTGATTAATATGAACTGAGCTTCTACATCTACTTAGAGAATTTGAGTGTTGACAATGGTTGTTGAGTATTAGAACCTCATCAAGTACTAGCAATTGAGCCAACTTTGTGTATTTTGGTGAAACTTGTGTTGTAGCCAAATTTGATGAATTGTAGTTTGGATTAATATATATGTAATGCATTGTATCACATCCAACTATGAGAACGTGAGTAAAAGGAAATCATATGAGAAGGAGTGCAAATTAAAAAGGCTACAAATAGTATAAGGGACAACAAAGATTTATTGATCACTACAAGGTGATCATTACATTTCAAAGGAATCTAAACTAGCAAATTAGAGTTACAGATTAGAGATCAACCATTGGTTCATCCTAACAGTTGAATCTATTAAATTATTTCACAAGGTAGACTTAATAGTCTTTTACAAATCTCTTTACTGAGTGCATACTTCATTATATATTTTGTAAACCCTTTCACAAGGTGGACCTAGCAATCCTTATTGTTCCTAGTAGGACAGATCATCAGAAGTGATCAATTCTAAGCTTTAACAAGTTAATTTTATATTGCAATACTAAAGATTGTGGGTATCATCCCCACCTTGATTTTACTTTCTATTTGGAAGGTTTCTAGGTCACCATATCTTGTGTCAAAGTTTTATCAATGTTTTAATGCCTTCAATTTTTCATGCATGCAATTAGATCAGAATATATATGAAGGATTAATTGGTGAAATACGATTATATTTTATTGGTTCCTGATTCACCCCTACCCTCTCAATAACTTAGCCTATCCTATATTTCTAACTGCCATAACATCAAATAGTTTATCCTTTAACTCTTTAGTTTGTAAATTCCACCTTTTAAGAAAAAAATGTTAGATTCATCAGTGAATTGAAGCTGCCTTTTTATTTACTTGAAGAAATGTATCAAAAGAAATTTGATCTAGCAATGAAATCAAAATATGATACACTGTGTGTATGGTCAGCCCAAATATGTGCAAACATTTATCATTTAGTTTTTCATAAAAAAGATTATTCCCTAGAAAATAATAATGGGATTAGTAGTTATTACAATGGACTACACAGGAGGTTAGTGCATTTGATTATGAGTATAAGATTGTATAGTAAAAGAAAGGATCAATCTTTAAAGTACTTGGAAGTTGGGCTACTCTTAGGGGAAGTCCATCTTCATTACTCAATAGCAATTGATCACAATTCTTTATTGTTCTCATACATTTAACATGAGTACATCCAGGAATGTCCTCATCGCCTCTTGCATAAAATGAATCCAATATTAAAAAATTCCTCCTATTAAATAATAGTTTAAGTGAAATAAACACATAAAAAATGAGAGAGAAAAAGAGGAATCTACTTACCAATAGGCATTGGTATTACATTTGTGGTCATGCTACTGTTAGAAACAATAGTCCACCAAGATAATTTAGAGGTGGGGGGGTGTCAAACAATTATCCAATGATTAAAATATTTATCACCTTTAAACAATCTTAACCATTCAACCAAAGTAAAAAACAACCATACACAGATGCACATACACTATTACATCAGAGATGTTAACTACGAAAACCCTTGATTAGAAGGAAAACCTCAGTGGGAATGATGCCCACAAGATGATATACTAATATAAAGATTCTTTTTTAGAGGATAGACCCTGTTAGGAGTCTATTAAAACATTTAGTACATATGAGTCCTTGTTAGGAGGCTTTGAATCCCTATTAGGAGATTCCAACCCTATTAGGAGTTGTGCTAACCTTGTTAGGAGTTGTGAGAAGATAGAAGGATCTAGTGTGTCACAAACCTCAGATCCAAGTATCCGACTTCGGATCACACAATAAAACCTCAGCAATGAAGATTCTTTCACCTTCACTCTGCTTTGCTCAACTTCATAGCATACATACTCATGATAAAAAAAAATTTCCTTCCTTTATATCAAATCCACAAAACAATTCCCTAAGTCAGCTATTAAACCTTCTCAATTAATTATTATAGGACCACATTAAGAACATGTTACACTTAGCAATAACATTAATCTTTCGCCTTGCAACTTAAATAAATTTTTGGACATGTAACATTATGATGAGAAAACTTAGCCACATCGTCACCAACTTGTATTCTTCACATCTATAACTTTGGCTTCTCAGAATAATAATTCTGCTAAGAGATATAACAAGTTTACCAGAACATGCCTTTATAAACTCTATCTCAGAAGAGTCATCACCAAAACTTACATAAATTCTTCCAGAATTAGTATCTTATACTTCTGAGGTTAGCTATGTATACTAGACACATAGTATGATCTTACTTTAACCTTCTTAGTGAAAATTCTCAACGGTCTATTCGTATGAACTTAACCTTTTCATTGTTCTTCTATCAGATACCACTGACAAACTACTATGTTGACATCAATGAAAAATATAATCATGAATGTAATATATCATCATGATAATGAACTAATCATGTTTCTACAATACTCCCCCATAGGAATATCATCATTATTCATTCTTCCAACAATCTCCCCCTTTGGAATTGATGGCAACATAGATGAAAAACATCTAGTTCCAAGAATACCAACTTAGAAAAGACTGTTAATCTTTTATTTTCAAATCCTCTTCATCAATCATTCTTTTCATGCTGCATTTTTCCAACCTATTTTGTGGTACTTCACCAATATGTTTTTTATGCTAAACTTCTCCCCTATTGACATCAATGCCAAAGGTTTCAACAACCAACAATCTCTACAACAACTATTTTTGACTAGCTCAAGTGTCCAAAGACACTATCCAAAAACAATATTCAACAAGAGTTTCAGATAAATCTATCCATCATAGATACTCCCCCATACAGGAAGTATCAACATTCAGTCCAAACAAATAATAGTGCTCTATTACATTGGATTGATGCACTCTTGCATCATCTACTCTGATGGAGGAAGGGGCATAACCCCTAGCATACCTCACAAACACTCAAAAGTCTCTTTGGGAAGATGCTTAGTGAAGATATCTACAATCTACTCTTTAGTGCTCACATACCCCAATCTAATTTCTTTTTTTGCAAATTTTTCTCTCAATTTATGATACTTGATAGAAATGTGCTTAGACTTAGAATGCAACACTAGATTCTTAGACATATTTACTATTCTTGTGTTGTCATAATGTATGACAATAGGTTCACTGAATTCTATCCTTATATCCTTTATCATCTATTTCTTCCAAACAACTTGATTACAATTATTTACTGCTATAACATATTTTGCTTCCACTATACTTTGTGAGGTACAATCCTATTGATATATCAGTCAAGTTTGTTATTAGTGACACACACTTATTTAGATTGTATATAGCTACCGAGCTTATTGTATAGCTATCAGTGTTGTCCAAGTATTTCAATTGTCACCAAGTTCTATAGTTGCTACCGAGTCCTTTAGACAAATCTCAGTGGTTACCAAGCAATCACAGTTACAATGAAGACCAATAGTGTAAACCATGCATCTCAGTTCATGCCGAGTTTACTAGTGCAAGACGAGTTATGTAGTGTTCACTGAGTTCACAGTATATGTGATGCAAGTCTAGTGTTAACCAAGCTACTTAGTGTTAACCAAGAGACTCAGTTTATACCGAGCTCAAAGTGATAGTATTTACCAAGTCATACAATGTAAATAAAGAGACTTAGTTTATATGATGAGTTTCATAGTATCTACCAAGTCATCAGTGCAGACTGAGTTCAAGACTACTTGGAAGTGATCAGTATGGACTAAGATTCTATGTCTACCAAGTGCATAATAATGTCGAGCATTGACAGTGGATGCCGAGTATTAGAACCTCACCGATTCAGTCTTCAAAACCCAACTGTCTTCATGTGGGTCAACTTTGTGATATTTGTGATAACTTGTATTGTGGTCAGCTTTGTAATTTGTGTAATTGGATTGGTATATATGTATTAATGAATTATATCATATCCAAGTGTGTAAGGAAGTAAGAAATGTGAATGTAATCAAAGACAAGCAGAAAGAGCAAATTACAAAGGCTACAACAGTATAAGGAGCAGCAAAGTCATATCTATCACATCAAGGTGATTAGCACATAAAGGAATCTCATTTCGCAAACCAAGTTGTAGATCATATATTGTCTAACTATTTCATCCTAATAGGTGGATCAATCAAATCCTTTAACAAGGTATACCTAACAGTCTTTTGTGAATCTCTTTACCAAGTGCATACTTGATTATGTGTTTGTAAATCCTTTCACAAGGTGGACCTAGCTGTCCTTATTGCTCCTAATAGGGCAGATCATCAGAAGTGATCAATGTAAGCTTTAACAGACTAACTTTATACTACAATGCTAAAGTTTGTGGGTATCATCCCCACCCTAGTTTTACTTTCTGTTTGGAAGGTTTTTGGGTCACCAAATCTTTGTTTCACAATGTTATAAATGCTTTCATGTTTTTAGTTTCTTATGTATGAAATTAGACCAGATTATATAAAATGGATTAAATGCTAATTGGATTGTTGGATTAAGAGTTGAAATTATTGAAATTTTAGAAGTTATTGATTCACCCCTCTCCTCTCAGTAACTTAGCATAGTCTTGAATATTTCCAACAATTGGTATTAGAGCATTGTGGTTCTCAGAAAAAGCTTAACAACTTAGTAAAGATCAAAGCCATGGAGATATTTAGACTTGACAAAGCTATTGACAATGATAAGCTAGACTTGGAAATGGCCATTGCCCAACTCAAGAAAGAAAAGGAGCAAATCTCTCAATTCCTGAAAAGAAGAAAAGAACTTGCAATTCAAATGAATGAGCATCTCTACATTGAAGAAAGAATTGAAGACCTTCATTCAAGAAATTCAGATGAAGCCAATGAAGCAATCAAAGAACTCTTGGAAAAGAATGGTTCTCTACAAGAAGAAGTAAGAAAGCTAAGAAAAGAGCAAGAAATTCAGGTAGTAAGGTTATGTTAAGTCATGGAATATAAAAACAAGATAAAAGAAGAGATAGATTGAAGGAGCAATGAAATTCAGAACCAATCCCTTCAACAAGAAGACCTTATTGATCAACTCTCCAATGAAAATGAGAAAATCATGAGCATAAGATTTGAAAATGAAAGAATGAGAAATGATCTAAATTCTCAAAGGAAAATTAATGAAAAAATGAGTAATGATCTAAATTTTAAAAAGCAAATCAATGAAAGATTATAGAATGATCTGAACTCTGAGAGGCAAATCAATCAAAGAATGATGAAATCACAAGAAGACATGAATCAATTAAATGAAAAAAATCTTTATAGACAAAAGGAAAAAAATAAAATTAGATATATAGAAGAAGGAGAATCATCCAAGCAAGGAGCTCAAAAGAACCAAAGACCTAATTGCAATCATTGTGGTAAGATAGGTCATACATCAAACAAATGTTGGAGCAATGGAAAAGAAAAATTTAATGGAAAATGCTACAATTGAAATCAGCATGGTCATAAGGATAATGAATGCAAAGAGAAACTAATATTTGAAGGCAAATGTCACAAATGTAAGAAACATGGACACAAGTCATCATAATGCAAAACCAAGGTATTAAATCCACCAAAGAAAATTGTGAAAGCAATATTTGGTTGGGACTACAACACCTAGTGCAGATCTCATTATTGTGGAGAATTTGGACACATTGGAAAAAATTGTGTAAAGTATCATTTGGGGAAAAGAGATGTTTTATTTGTACAGAACTTGGTCATCTTGCCAAGAATTGCATGAATACTGGTAGAATTTAAGATGAGAAAAAGGAAAAAGCTGATAACATTTGAAAATAGATGAGACAACAATGGGTTCCTAAGTCTACCAAGGATACAAGTCCAAGTAATGATGATCAAGTCACTCAAGAATTGGGTGACTCTATCATTTTTGCTTAAATTCTCAAAGGAGAAACTGGAACTATGCTATCAAAGAAGACATCCAAAATAGTTCCAGATTGAAAGAGTAAAATGATCCAAATCATTATTCAGGATACAAAGGGACCACCAAGTACAAATGTCTACTGAGTTATCTTCTCTACCAAGTGAGGTTGGGTCACAAACTCTACCAAGCAAGGTTGGAAGTGATAAAGATGCTTATGGTTACCGAGTCATGAAGTCTTCATTGAGTGTTCAATGCAAGCATAGTGGATGACAGTCTGTCAACATGATGTCAGTCGATCTACCTTTCATACTAAGCATTTATGGAATTTTTTAAACAAAAAGAATGAAATTGAAGTTATTTCTTATCGTGAAATTTTGAGTGCTATTGTGTAAGTGCAATCTTTAGAGCTTCCAAGCAATTTGAGCGAATTTCTAGTGAAAGTTTTCAAATTCCTTCAAACCCTACCAAGTGAAGATGACATCTAGCAACAATAAGGTTAAGCAAGGATTTGACATGTTGGTTCATGAAGTGGAATGGAAAGCACCAAATTTCAAGCTCACTCCTACGATCACCAAAACCCTAGATCCGAGTGGAGCACAATCTCAAATCCCTCCAAAGGTACTTTTGATCGACGATATTCACACTCATTTCAAATGTGTTATTCAAGAGATTGGTACATTGGAAATGGATGATACCCTAGGTCAACTGTGTGTGAATGGAGTTTTGAAATCCGAGCACCAACACCTAGAAACCAAAGGGTTAACTCACATCCCTCACATGCCCCATGAATTTCATGTTAAATGGATTAGGTTTATCCTCAGTCAGGTGCATAATGGTCAGTTATGGTTGGAACAACTAGTTTTGATCACAAAGAAGATGATTCATTGAATTACTAGCCTCCCATTGCTAGCCAAGCCCAAAACAACAATAACCCTAGGTTGGGCTAAAATTGAAAAGAAAACCCTAGTAGAATGGGACAACAAAGGAATGAAAATCAACTGTGTTTTAGATATGGAATTGAAGTTTGGTATTCACATCATTACACACAAAATATAAAGCTCTAGTAGGTTGAAAAATATGTCATGTGAAGCTACGGACATGGAATACAAGGTGGTAAAGAACAACTTATCATTGAACCTTGCCAAACTATTGTTGAAACAATTCAAAAAAAATATGGAAAGCATAAGGACTTCAAAGAATAACCCGTGTAAGTTTGGTTCCTTGTTAACTTGTTTATTCTTTTATGTTTAGAAATTCTTCCCTTCAAAAGGCACTATTGTTTTTAGAAAAGATGTGCCTATTTTATATTAGATAAATGAGTTTATTGCTGAAATGGGTGAAAATTATAATAGTATTATGGATAATCATTTTGATGCATTCAAAGAGAAAATGAATAATAGGTTCTAAATCCCTAAGAAACTAGTTGAAGATTATAAGGATGATGTATGTTTCATGGTGGATTGTGACAAAGTGTAAATTCAGGTAGTTCAGCCTAGAATTGCATAGGTAAAACCTCTTGGTTATGAGGTTAATATTGATGAAACTAAAGACATCATTGAAGCTCTTGTCAATGAGCTAGTTGATCTTAAGGCTACATATATTGGAACATATGATGAAGTAAAAGGAAGGATTGAACTTGAAATAAAGCTCCCTCAGGTAGTGAACAAAGGAAAGAAGAGGATTGAAAAATTGAAAACCAATTCTACCCTTTTTTTAACCAAGGGAAAAGGTGAAGATGAGGAAGTAGAGGATGAGGTAAAATTTGAGGAAGAAGAGACATTAGGGAAGAAAGGCAAGGTGATTATCACCAAGCCACAAAAGCCATTGACTTCAATTTTCACTGGGAGATCCTCAAGGAAGAAATCTGACAAGGAACGAGGAGATACCATATTCAAGAAACCCCCACCTACCTTCCAAGATAGACTAAAAGAACTTCAAGAAGGAGTAGGCATAACCAAATTTAAAGCATTAAAATATGAGACTAGGACCAACAAAGAAAAGAAGCAGATTGAAGACCTAGTGATGAACAAAATGGGTAAGTGGAAATACTCACCAAACCAGCTTACTTCTCAATTCCCTAATGTTTTGTTGGAAAAGATAAAGCCAAGATGGGATTTTTCCATGTAAACTGTCAAAGACATATATGGGCAAACCTTGAGTTAGCTAATACCGAGCATATCAAATGTTGAGGTAAAAGAGTCATTGAAGAGAAATGAAGAAAAAATGACTCTAAAGTTTAGAACTTGTTTGGTTTTGATTAAAGACATTAAGCATGTTGCACGAAATACAATAAACACTTGGAAGAATATTTATCTATTACATAAACCAAGTGATTTTCTAGTTGATGTTAAAGATGATGATGATGAAGAAGATAAGGAGAAAGATGAAGAAGAGAATGTTGAAGAAGCAACTCATTTTGACAATGAAGAAGATGAAGAGGATCAAGGATAAGAGGCTACCAAGGAAGCAAAGCAAGATGATGAGGAGACTGATCTAGTTAAGATAGCTGCAATAGTCATTACCTCATTTCCTCACTCTCCAAGTAAACTTGTAACAATATCAATCACAGAGATAGCACCAACAAGTTAAATTGTGACCACCAGTACCAATCCAAATGTCCAATCACTCTTTGCTCCTACTCAACTTAGCACATCACCGATAGAAGTGACCTCCACTTCATCTACCGAGATGATGACTCTTCCTTCATCAACCAAGTTGACTACTTTAGTTTTGAGTACATCAATTTTGGATTCTTCACGTATTTCTGTAAATATTCCTTCAATTAGCACAGTATTAGTTTTTACAGCAAGTCCTAGCATGTCTACAATTATTTCTACTCTAGGTAAAAGAGTAATAAGTGTAAGGATAGTTGAGCCCAGGGTTCAATCGAGAACAAAATTTTTTAGTAAAGGAAAAGAGTTGGAGGAAAAAATTGACTTAGATGAGGAAATCATAATCCCAAATTGGGACATTTCCAAGTTTACTCCAGGCCAAATGCAATCATTTGGTGAACTCCTCCAGAAAAAGGCTAAACATCAAAGACTAAGAGATGAGAGTGATAAAGAATTTTAAATAATTGAATATGCAAAGAACATTTTGGCAAAGGCCATAGGTATTGAGGTTGATTCTTATCAACCAATTTTGTATCAGCTAGTAGAGGCAGTACAAAAATTTAATGAAGATACTAAGGGACAAGATAATCTAGTGCAAAAATAAGAGAAGTTTGATAATAAAGTGTTGGAGCACATTGCTAAGTAGATAACCATTTATCAAGTAGAAGTTTCTACAATTTTGGGCAATTTAGAAGCATCCTGTAGAAATGTGCCATCACTCTTTGGACAGTTATGTGTTGTTTCTGAGTTTACTAAAGAAATAAAGGACAAATTGTCCAAAATAGATGAAGATTTGAAGGCTAGTGCTTAGCAGCTACAACTTGACCCTAGTCCAAGCTCTACACATTTTCAAAAGATAAAATTTTTGTCAGATATGCAAGCATAATTATTTTAAAAGAAGCAAGGATTAGATCCACATTGATAGATATGAAAAATATGATTCTTCCCATCATGGATGCATTGTAGAAACATATTGTACATTCAAAACTCTCATCCATGCCAATAACTTCTCCATTGTGGATCATATGATAGAATTGTCAATAGAGGTCAAGGTCCTACAAGACAATTGGGATAACACCTTGGCGATCATTCTCAATGTACATTCAATTTTTTTTAATCTCATTTTAGTGTTACTATATAAATAAATAGATTACATCTTTGGCATTAATGTCAAAAAGGGGGAGAAAGATATATGTATGGAGAAAGACATATCTTATGGGGGAGAACATGCAAAATCAATGAGGGAGTAACATATGTATAGAGATATATTTTTTATATAACAAGAAGATGTATTGTATACTACATGAAAGAACCTTACCATATATAGATATATACCTTACAAAAACAATTTTGAAAAATCTCAAAAATAGTATACTCTACCAAGCTAGTATCACAAGGTGATGGATAAAAGGTATTCAGGAAACTTTTTGTATTCAATTTTGGCTGATAAGTGTTTTTGTCACTAATGCCAAAGGGGGAGATTGTTGACATATTAGTCAAGTTTGTTATTAGTGACACACACTTATTCAAATTATATGTATAGCTACTAAACTTATTGTATAGCTATCAGTGTTTACCAATTATTTTAGTTGTCACTGAGTTCTATAGTTGCTACCAAGTCCTTTGGACAAATCTTAGTGGTTATCGAGCAATCACAGTTATAGTGAAGACTAGCAGTGTAAACTGTGCATCTCAATTCATGTAGAGTTTACTAGTGCAAGATGAGCTATGCAGCATTCACTAAGTTTGCAGTGTATGTGATGTGAGTCTAGTGTTAACTGAGCCACTTAGTGTTAACCAAGAGACTCAGTTTATACTAAGCTCAAAGTGATAGTGTTTATTGAGTCATACAATGTCAATCAAGAGACTTAGTTTATATGATGAGTTTCATAGTATCTACCAAGTCACAAATGCAAATTGAGTTCAAGACTACTTGGAAGTGATCAGTATGGAAAGAGCTTCTATGTCTACCAAGTGCATGATGATTTTGAGCATTGACAGTGGATGTCGAGTATTAGACCCTCACTGAGTCAATCTTTAGAACCTGAATGTCTTCATGTGGGTCAACTTTGTAATATTTGTGGTAACTTATAGTGTGGCTGACTTTGTAATTTGTGTGATTGGATTGGTATATATGTAATGAATTGTATCATATCCAAGTGTGTAAGGAAGTAAGGAATGTGAGTGTAATCAGAGAAAAGAAAAAAGAGTGAAATACAAAGGCTATAATAGTATAAGGAGCAAAAAAGTCATATCTATCACATCAAGGTGATTAGCACATAAAAGAATCTCTTTTAGCAAACCAAGTTGTAGATCATAGCTTGTCTAATTGTTAATAGGTGGATCAGTCAAATCCTTTAACAAGGTAGACCTAACAGTCTTTTGTAAATCTATTTATGAAGTGCATACTTAATTGTATGTTTGTAAATCCTTTCACAAGGTGGACCTAGTAGTCCTTATTGCTCCTAACAAGGCAGATCATCATAAGTGATCAATGTAAGCTTTAACAAGCTAACTTTATACTATAGTACTAAAGTTTGTGGGTATCATCCCCACCCCAATTTTACTTTCTATTTGGAAGGTTTCTGGGTCACCAAATCTTTGTGTCACAATGTTATGAATGCTTTCATGTTTTCTATTTCTTATGTATGTGATTAAATCAGATTATATATAATGGATTAAATTCTAATTAGATTGTTGGATTAAGAGTTGAAATTATTGAAGCTTTAGAGGTTATTGATTCACTCCTCCCCTCTCAGTAGCTTAGCATAGTCTTGAATATTTCCAACAAATCCTACTTCACTCTTAGCCAAGAAACCAATCTTCCTCCAAGAAAGAAGGTTCCACCACTAGTGCTCTTTCTATCATCCATACTACCTACCCAATTAGGATCAGTATAAGCATATAGAGTGAAATCATTAGATCTGGCATACCACAATCTAAACTCAAATGTTCCTTTCAAGTATCTAAATATCCTTTTGACTGCTGCATAATGTGCTTCTCTGGGATCAACTTGAAATCTTGCAACAACTCCAACTGCATTTGCTATATCCAGCCTTGTGTGAGTTAGATATTGCAATCATCCGATCATAGATCTGTACTTCTTCTGCTTAATAGTAGGTGTCTCATCCTTTGTAGATAACTTATGTCCAGTTACCATAGGTGTTCCAATAGGTTTACATGTTTCCAAACCAAACCTTTTTAGTAAATCTTTCAAATACTTAGTCTAAGAAATAAAGATTCGTTCTTTGTCTTGCACAATTTGTAATCCTAGAAAATATTTAATCTCTCCTATCATGCTCATTTCAAATTCCTTCTTCATTTCTTCTACAAACTTATCACTTTCATCATCATTTTCTCCAAATATGATATCATCAAAAAATTTACCAAAATCATCAATCCATCATTGATTTCTTTCCAATATAGATTACTAACTGCCATACCTTTGCTCTATCTAAGCTTTGTCAAATGCTTGTCTAACCTTGCATACTAGATTTTGGGTGCTTGCTTCAAGCCATACAATGCTTTCTTCAGTTTGCATACTATGTTCTTGTCATCTATCAAAGGACAACCTTTAGGTTGTTCTATGTACACTTCTTCTTCAAGTCCTCCATTTAGAAATAGTGACTTGACATCCATCTGATATACTTTGAATTTCTTATATGTTGCATATGCTAAAAATAAGCTTATTGCTTCTATTCTTTCCACAAAAAGCATAGGTCTCATCATAGTCTATTCCTTCTTGCTATGAGTAACCTTTACATACCAATCTTGCTTTATTCCTTACAACTTTGCCTTGCCCATTGATCTTGTTTCTGAATACCCATTTAGTTCCTATCACATTTTTGTCTGTTAGTCTGAGAACTAATTCTCATGTCTCATTCTTTGCTAGCTAATCCAATTCCTCTTCCATGTCTTGTTTCTAATAGTCATTTTTACATGCTTTAGCTGTATTCTTAGGTTCAACTTGAGATATCATACATAGTTCTTCATTGATTCTACTTCTTGTCATCACACCTTTATCTCCACTTCCGATGATCTAATCAGGTGGATGATTCTTTTTCATATTCTTACCCAAAGTAGGAGTTGTTATCTCAACTCTTAGCTCTATTGAGGGTTTCAAGCTTTATTTTTGCCTTGGCTCTCCTTCATTCTACAAATCATTGTTAGTCTCAAAGAATACTTCATCATTCCTTAGTTTAGTAACAACATTCTCATCATCTAAATTGTAATCAACTATTCTTTCTTGTATCCTAAATTTCTCATCAAATCTTACATTAGCACTTTCCATAATGGTCTTAGTTCTTAGATTATAACATCTATAAGCCTTTCTTTTTAATGAATAACCAAGAAACATAACTTCATCACTTCTAGCATCAAACTTACCAATATCATCATTTATTTTAATATAACACTTACTACCAAAATTTTTGAAATACTTAGTTGTAGGTGAGTGACCAAACTGTAGTTCATAAGGGGTCTTGTTTATGTCTTTCTTGACTTGCACTCTATTCATAGTGTAGACTACTATATTCATAACTTCTTTCCAAAAAATCTTGGATACATCATTCTTAGCCAACATAGCTCTTGTTGCTTTTGTTACTAATATGTTTCTTCTCTCTACTATACCATTCTGTTCAGGGGTTCTCAGAGTTGATAACTATCTTTTGATTCCATTAGCTTCACAAAATATGTTCAACTCATTTGAAGTAAATTCTCCTCCTCTATCTGATCTTAAATGTTTAATCTTTATTCTTGATTCATTCTCAACTCTATTCTTGAATATCTTGAACTTATTAAATGCCTCATGTTTTTCTTTAAGAAATGCAACCCAAATCATTCTAGAAAAATCATCAACTAAAATAATAAAATACCTTTCACCATATAATCCTTTAGTCTTCGTAGGACTACTAAGACCTATATTTACAATATCCAATTTTGCTATAGTAGTAAACTTCTTGCTGGGAAAAGAATTTCTATTATGCTTTGCCAAAGCACACTCCGTGCAAATTGTATTAGTAGGCTTTACAATCTTAGGAAAGTCTCTAACTACAAACATACTACTTGTTTTCATAATACTATCAAAGTTTACATGACAAAATCTCTTATGTTATAACCAATTGTTATCTACCTTTTCAACCAAACATGTAATTTCAATAGGATTCAAATGAAATACATTACCTCTATATCTGGTTCATATTCCAATTACCTTTCCATCTTTGTCTCTAATCATGCATGTCTTCTCTATGAACTACAACTGATAACCTTTATCCACTAGTTGTCCAACACTCAAAAGATTGTGCTTCAAACCATCAACAAAATATACATCCTCAATGTTAGTCTTACAATCAAGAGTTATAGATCCAATACTTTTAACTTGGAATGCTACATTGTTTCCAACTCTAACAATGCCTCCATCATGACTTTTGAAGTTAACAAATTTGTTCATATCACGAGTCATATGATGTGAACAACCACTGCCAATTATCTAATCTAATTTCTTTTCAACCTATGATACCAAAGCCATTTTCTCTAGACTTTCTTCTTTAATAGCTATAAATCCAATTTCATCATTACTAGCACTTACTATTGGTTCATGAGAATCATCTTCTTCATTTGCATACAAACATTCTATATTTCTTCTAAGTTTGAAGTTACATCTATACTTTTTCTCTCTTTTAGGATACTTAGATGCATAAAGACCATATTCATTACAAGTCCAACATTTAAAAATTTTCTTACCATCTTTTTCTCTTCTTACTACAAGGGCTATTCCTTCTTCATATTTCTATGCTCATTAGTTCTATTGCTACTAGCAAAGTCTTCTCTAGCACTCATGCTCCTTGATAAACTAGGTCAAATATTCAAGGCATTAAGGGCTATTTCTATTCTGGTCAACTCACTAGACTATCTAAGCTCGTTCTCAACTGCTTCAAGTCTTCCAAGTAATATCTCCTTTGTAAAATCTTTTGTACAAGAGATCAACAACTGTATCATTTGAACTATTGCCTTAAATGGTGGTGTCAAGCTCTTCAATATCTTCCATATCACGTAATCATCTTCTTTGGTTCCTCCTTAAGATCTAATACCTGCAATAATTTCTAATATTTTTCCTACAAATTTTCTTATAGATTCATTTTCCATCATCTTATCATCTTGAAATGCACAAATCCAACTTTGTAACCTCAATTTCTTAGAATGTTCATCACCCTCAAAACTATTTTCCAAACCTTTCCAAATCATATGAGAAGTAACAAGTGACTTTACCTAATTGTACTCAATGTCAGGAAGTGCAAACAATAGTGCTTCTCTAGCTCTCATCTCACACATGAAAATATCTCTTTCTTCCTCAGTACAACTTTCCAAATCTTTCTCAGTAATGATTGTGTTTTCATATATTGTCAAGATCCAATATCCTCGATCCATACATAATAGATGTGTCTTCATATTTTCCTTCCAACTATCATAGTTTGTTCCATCAAAGTTTGCACTATCTTTCCTAAACATGTTCGCCATGGATCCCCAAAAGTTGTTAAACTTTATCTCCAAAGACGTGACGCTTTGATAACAATTGTTAAAAAAAATAGTCCACCAAGATAACTGAGAGGGAGGGGGGGGGGTTGGTGAATAAGTTATCCAATGATTGAAACATTTATCAACTTTAAAAAATCTTAACCATTAAACCAAATTAAAAATAAACCATACAAAGATGCACATACATAATTACACCAAATATGTTAACTAGGGAGACCTTTGATCAGAGGGAAAACTCCAGTGGGAATGATGCCTACAAGATGATGTACTAATATAAGTATTCCTTGTTAGAGGATGGACCCTGTTAGGAGTTTATTACAACATTTAGTACATATGAGTTCCTGTTAGGATACTTTGAATCCCTATGAGGAGATTCCAACCCTATTAAGAGTTGTGCCAACCCTATTAGGAGTTGTGAGAAGATAGAAGGACCCATTGTCCAAATAGCTTCTGGGGCAAGATCACTGAACTCACTATCCAACTGATCTATGAACTATTCCTTGCAAAATAATTGAATGTATTGTACTTTAACTCCTTTTCTCTATTCTATCAACTAGACCAATCACTATCAGATCTTGTAGACTAGGTTACGAACCTCAAATCCAAGTATCCAACTTCAAA
Source organism: Cupressus sempervirens (assembly GCA_028749045.1). Taxonomy (NCBI): domain Eukaryota; kingdom Viridiplantae; phylum Streptophyta; class Pinopsida; order Cupressales; family Cupressaceae; genus Cupressus; species Cupressus sempervirens. The sequence goes on from CM053787.1 coordinate 591,471,222, forward strand.
TCACACAATAAGACCTTAGCAATGAAGATTCCTTCACCTTCACTCTGCTATGCTCAACTTTGCATTCCACTCTATGTGCTACTTACAATCACTTTTACATACATACTCATGATAAAGGAAAATGTCCTTCCTTTATATTGAATCCATAAAAAAATTCCCTGAGTTGACTATTAAACCTTCTCAATTAATTATTATAGGACCACATTAATAACACATTACACTTAGCAATAACATTAATCTTCCACTTTGCAACTCAAATAACTTTCTACACACCTAATATTATGATAAGAAAACTTAGCCACATCATTACCAACATGTCTTCTTTACATTTGTAACTTTGACTTCTCAAAATAACAATTTTGCTAAGAGATATAACAAGTTTACTAGAACATACCTTTGTAAACTCTATCTCAAAACACTCATCATCAAAACTTGCATAAATTCTTCTAGACTTAACATCTTATGATTTTGAGGTTAGCTACATATACTAGACACATAGTATGATCTTGCTTTAATCTCACTTAGTGAAAATTCTCAATTGTCTATCTATACCAACTTGAACTTTCTGATGTTCTTCTATTAGATACCACAGAAAAACTGCTATGTTGACATCAATAAAAAACATAGTCATGAATGTAACATATCATCATGATAATGAACTAATCAAATTTCTACAATAATCCTCCATAGTAATTCATTAGCATTCATGCTTCCAATAGCTACATGCTATTGACATTGCAGTTGGCATTACCTCTACGATTATGTTCCTCGTAGTAGGTAGTGTACTAAACATAGGATCAATGCTAGGTGGTGAAAAAAAATATTGTTAGATAGAACATGCAATATACTTGAACCACTTGAAGTATCTACATCTGGGGCATGACCCTTTAAACTAGTCTACATTCTTTGTAAAAATAACACATGAATTTTATTTAATGACATAAATAAAAGAGTGTACTATAAAAACCATTATTGAACTTTTCTAAGGTTGAATTGATGCCAATTGAATTAACACTCTTGATAGTGCATGAAGGACCTTTTGTAGTGTAGCCATAGGATCAATGATTGACACAAAATTAACAGTGAATGGATCATGCTCATCCTACGGCTCCTCATGGACTACTTATTCCTTTCCCTTTTCTTGACCAACACTCATTTGTGAGAACAATATTATTAGTACTATATTTAAAATCAATCCAAAATAATAGTGAAGAATAAAACATAATAAAAAATATGCATTAACATATTTCTTGTATCTAATTTGTACAACAACAATGAGTTTTACTTGTCGGAAAGAAGCCCCATGAGAACCATCATCGTCATGTGTATTGTGTGGCTGTTGATCCATACTATAACCCTATATTTCAAAAACAAATCATTGAGACATGTTAAAATACATGTTCTTATTCTAAGTTAGCAAAAAATAAAGAATTAATGGTGTGTTGGATTCATTGATTGGAGTTGATTTTAAATGTGCATGGTATGTACCACCTCACCAATGATAGTGGCTTTGTTTATATCTATGTGATTCAAATTATAATCAATAAGAAGATCTTTGTCTCCATGTATTGATTTTATTTCACATACAAATACATGATTTCCCTCGGGTGTCTCAAATATGCAATTGGGTTGCTTCTTAGTTGATGTAGGTTGGGTACTATTTATAAAACTTGCAATATTTCTTGATACTTTTGGCCTTCTGTCAATGTATATAGCTATTATTTTACTTTGTTCATTGACTTTTTGTTGTATATAATTTTTCGTGAGTGTATAGCGATACGTACTTTTTTTCAATCTAACAATCTACATCCAACTACTATAATCATAGCCTTGGGTTTGACATACTCCTTCAATTCAACAACCTTGTTGTAAGAGAAATTTATGCCATCTATGGAAAATAGGCCCAAACCATGTAATCAGGATGGTGCTATGAGATATATCCTCTGTCTAGCCGAAAGATTAGTATTTAGTGGAGGAAGTTCATCGGAGACCAATTATTTTTGTAAATGTTTGTACCTAAAAGGCACATCAGAGTTTCCTTCACTCTCATCATCATAGGAACATGACCCCCTTTAAGCAAGAAAAAATTTCATGTGATTATTTAATTTCTTTTTGATATTTTGACCTCGAGTCAATCTCCTTGTTTTAGATGTACTAAATGTCTCACTTTCTTCTTCCATTCCTACATTTTCCTTGCTTGAGGAAGAAAATATGATAAACAACTATTCATTGGTACCTGCACTCCATGAAATAAGAGAGATAGATGGTAATGAGAGAGATATTTTATAAATGGTAAAATACATTAAGCTCTATGGGGGTGTATTAACTTATACCTGATGATCCATGAGACTGTGTGGGATGCACATGAAAGGGCTTTGAGTTTTTGTATATGTAAATCAATTGTCTTATGTTACCTAAAAAATCAATGATACATATACTCAAAATTACATCAAATATTATTATCACATATGAAATATAAATATTAAAAGGTAAATGACAAATTAATAAGATTAATCATTGATTTGACAAGAACTCAATATTGAATAGCATAGGCATTGATCACATAACTGTACATTTAATTCATGTCATTGATAATCAAAACCCCCTTCAATGTTAGCTAATCAAACCCCCTATCATTGATATTATTCTTCATCAATCTCATGATCAAGATCATCACCATCATCACCATCATCATCATCATCATCAACATCAACATCAACATCAACATCAACATCAACATCAACATCAACATCAACATCAACATCAACATCAACATCAACATCAACATCACCATCAACATCAACATCAACATAAACATCAACATCATCATCATCATCATCATCAACATCCTCCTCCTCCTCCTCATCATCATGATTAGTAGATGCATCATCATCATGATCAATTGCAATTTGCATTAGGAGCATCATTGACTATCTCTCGATTGTGATCCACTTCTTCCTCTTCCTCAACATCTTCTTCTTCCATCATGTTATACTTTACTAGTCTTCCTCTTGGATCATGTCTAACAACAAATGACCAACCTAGTTTATGTGGAACCTTTGAGTAAAATAATTTCTCACATTGGCTTGGAAGAACATAGGGCTTATCCACAACTGGCTCAAACAACCTTTTATTAATCATTAGAAATCCATTCTCATGCTCAATAGTAGATCTACCAGGATCATTTTGATTGAGGCATTGTCTATACCATTTCATGATGAAGAGAAATAATTTGAATGAATTAAATTTGCAGTCAAGTATATCAACCAAAATTCCATAGTATCAATTTTGAGACTCTCGAGGATGTAAGTCATTTCTAGATGAAATATTGGTCACCTAGAAGACTACACTTATCCCAGAATCACAAGTTCTCTTCATGTCATCCAAATTTTTGATGCAAAATTTATAACCATTGCACAACATAGCCTTGTGGTGTTTCACATACAATAATGTCAAACATGTATAAATTATTGCATCGAGAGTTCAAAAACATACGGTCAATTAACAAATTTATAAGTACCTGGAGATCTCTTGAACTATATGCTAAATCTATTTCCTTTTGTATAACTTTTGGATCTCCATTACAATGAGCTTGTTAACCAATGAAGATAGGGATTCCCATTTTAATCTATGACCATAATTTTGACATCATTTAATCCATACTATCATCCAATTGATTATTTGCAATAAACAAATGTATTTAATCCAACTCTTTAGCAACTGCACAAAATTAAATAGATGATTTCCATTAGATTTATTTTGAACATTAAGAATTAATTAACTACAATAACATCTCATAATTTATTACCTTTTACTTTCCTAAATCTACTATTCCCCACCAAGTACCCTGCTTCAATTTTTTTAATAGAATCAAGATCACAAATGCAATCTATATGGGTCTTTTTTGCAAGCTTAGGAAGATATTGAGTAACATACACCATCATCTAGTATACCATATATCCATCAACCATAGAACCCTTGAGACATGCTCTTTGTCAAACCAAACCCTTCAAAAATTTCAAGTGGCTCTCAACCATCTAAATTGACCTAGGCTGTACAGGTCCATACAATTCAATCTCCTCAACTTGGTGTATGAGGCAGTGTTTTTGTGCATTAAAAAAGTTGAAGGTAAACACTCTTTTATTTCACACATTAGTCAACAAATTATTTTCTTCCAATATTTTATATCTTCTTTATGGATTTATTTAGATGACAACCACCTACAAGGGATTCAAGACATAAAAATATATAAATACGAGATTTTACAATATATTACTTGTTTGATATATTGAACACATATCATTTCTTACCTCATGTATTTTTCAAGATCATATATCACTTGTTTAATATTATTTTTGAAGTTGTCATGGAGCGATAGGGGTAGCAAATACTACAACAATTGTCAACTGATCATTTTCATTCTTTTCTGTTGGAATTACAATAGGAAAGGTAAAACATAAAAGGGGGGGGGCTAAATTTTAAAATGATTTCTCCCGCTCAAATTAATTTGAAAAGGCACATAACCCAAAAATTTTTTTAGGGCAACATTTTAGTGAAACAAAATTTAGGGTTTTTCTAGGGTTAACAAAATTAAAAACACCAAACCTTAATTTTCACAAAAGGAACCTGGAAAATTCACTTTCAGATATATTTAGATAGACATGAAGTGAAAACATGACTGACACTATCTCTATTAGGAGATATAATCTAACCATCAGAAATTGCTCGTAAAGAATTCCCTCTATGTACTTCTCTCTGTAAATCAAGCATATCTCCTGCATATCTTCAACTCTCTTCTTGTGCACTTAACCATGTCATCATGACACAATATAGATCACATTTGTAACCCTACTTGTCTTGATCTTTCATACAATATCCATACAACCTTGTTCTCTATCTAATGTTCTATGAGTCTTCATAGAAAATCTTCTATGTTGACACCAATGATAAACATAGTCATGAATACAACATATCAATCATACTAATCCTTCTCCACATTCTCTAGTAATGCTTGGGATACCCCCAAGGGAATACCACTAACACTCATGCTAATAACATACCTCTATCCTCTATTGTGTTTGACCCCATCTTTGATGCTCAAGACTCCTAACAAAATGAAATGGTAAAGGATTTAGACAAAGTCTCAAAGAGTGTTGTAATAGGTAAGAGATAAATAACACATGTTAAGAAGCCAAATTTTTGATAATTACTATAAAAGTAAAAATAAAACATGTACTCATTTGTAAATGTGACTATTTAATATGTATATAGAAGAAATGTATACTATAACCTAAAATTTATGAGAAGGAAAATATGAAAGTTTACCTCTTCCACTGCCTCAACATCAACAATCTCAAGTGCATTCATCAACTCTATAAAACTCAATTATTTAAATAGATATTCAACAAATAAGTTAGCACACATTCATCAATATTGAGTACATGTATATGCATTCATTCATAATAAATTTCAAAATATAAACTTGACTTGTATTTAATACCTTATTTTTTTGGGTGTTCTTGTTGATTTCCTTCCCTTTACGCTAGACCTCGAGCTATGTGGAGTACCCTAAAGTAAAAACAAATATAAGATAAGAGGAATCAATAAGACACATCATGGGTGTGCAAGCTATGATACTACATAGTTTTCAAGAAAAAAGTTAATGACATAAAGGGTGGCATCATCAACTCAAGAAATTTCAGCCCCCGACAAGTCCTATAAAATAGTAAAGAGTATTGTTATAAATATGAGATAATGTTATAGATGAAAAGAAGGCACAATAAAAAAAAGAATATCATAGGAGGGAGAGCAAAGATAGTAAGGACTTGAAGGATGAGATTGGAAGGATAGTTGAAAGATAGGAAAATTTGGGGCTCATAAAGACTACAAGGCCTACATTGAAAACAAAGAGATCGGGAAGGAAAAGGGAGATGCGAATAAACTTTTGGCACCTTGTCAAGAAATAAAAGTCTAGATTCATGATCTCCACACTCCTACAAGACACCTTATGTGATATAAAGGTTGTTTGATGGGGATTAGCATATGGAGCATGAACTCATGATGTTCATTACATGGGGTTTGGGTAATGCTAGGAACAAGAGATGTAGATGGGAATTGGATGGATTTGATGAATGGGAGGGCTTCAATGATGGTTCAAGATGGAAAAGGATTAATAAGAGGGGTTTAAATAATGGCAAGAAATGGAGGAGGACCTATAAGTGGGTTGGATGAAAAACAGATGATAGTTATGGGACATGGAAGAGAAATGATGGGTGTGGGAGATGGAAAGGTTTCAAAGTGATAGAAACTTCACATGATGTAATTAGATGACATGAATCATCAAATTAACTTAGACATGGATATTCTATTGGCTTCCTTGCAAAACTGCTTCAAGACTAGGTGTTCATTATAAAATAATTAAGAAACAACATTTAGGGAACTTTGTGTAGTTAGTGTCATACCAATTAAGACAATATTTCAAATCCAATCTATCATTGTAATTTTAAGAATATTTTAATTTTTTTTTACCGTGGGTGTTCTTATCCTCGTACCTCAAGGAAAATGACTACTCTATGGTGTTCTTGTATTGCTTGTTGCACCCTACATTGCATATTGTTCACATATCAATCTAGAGTGCTCTATAATTTTTTTATTACTTTTATGATATTTAGGTGATTAAATAACATCATTTCCAAAATCATGAGGTTCATTACATGGGGTTTTGGTAATTCTAGGAGCAAGAGATGTGGATGGGAATTGGATGGATTTGATGAATGGGGGGGGGGGGGGGGGGGTGTGTTCAATGATGGTAGGAGATGTAAGAGGATTTATAAGAGGAGTTTAAATAATGGTAGGAAATGGAGGAGGATCTATAAGTAGGTTGGATGAATGAAGGATGATAGTTATGGGACATGGAAGAGGAAGGATGAGTGCTAGAGATGGAAAGGTTTTAGCATTCTAGAAAATTCACATGATGTAATTAGATGACATGTCCTTGTAAACTTAACTTGGACATGGATATTCTATTGGCTTCCTTATAAAACTTCTTAGAGATTGGGTGTTTTTTGTAAAACAATTAAGAAATAACATTTAGGGAACTTTGTGTTGCTAGTGTCATACAAATTAAGAAACAATATTTAAAAGCCAATGTATTATTGTACTTTTAAGAATATTTAATTTTTTTTTACCTTAGGTGTTCTTTCTCCTAGCCTCAAACCTCTAACAAAATGAGTACTCTATGGTGTTCTCTTATCTCTTGCTGTACCCTACATTGCATATTGTTCATATATCAATTTAGAGTGCTCTATAAAATAAAAAATATTTACTTTTATGATATTTAGGAGATTAAATAATATCATGTCAAAACTCAAACAAAAAAACCTAGGTCTCTTATCCATCAAAGACCATCATCATCATATCATTTGTGAGTGTGCAATAGCCACCTCAATATGAATAACAATTCTTCCCACAATGTACACATGGATGAGATGACACTCCATTCTGAGACACCTCACTATCCATCCCATCACACATGCATTGATAACTAAAAAAAAATGTTTATTGGGCCCTAAAGAGTGTAATGATGCATGTGATGATGATGTAGGTGACACAAGTAGGGATGGCATTGGTGGTGTAGGTGACACAAGTGGGGATGACACCGAGGGTGCAGGTGATGTTGATGGAGTTTTCATAGGCTATGATGACTCTAAAGGCATATTTGATGATGGTTAAGGTGCCATAATTGATGATGATGGAGTTTTCATAGGCTATTATGACCCTAAAGGTGCATCTGATGATGGAAAAGGTTTTGTAGGTGAAGGAAAAACACCTAACTATGAGCCATGCTTAATGATGACATCTGTTAATGATGCAACTGCATGAAGAGTCTATAAATTAATAGACTCCCTAACAATTGTTGGAAGTGCAACATAAGGCATGGTTTTCATGCTATACATCTCCTCTCATGTTGTGGAACCACCTTATGAGCCCTAGGTCTATCTTGCATAATGCCTTTCCCTCTATCCTAGAACTTAGAGATATCAAAGTAATTTGGCTTCTTTCCAAGGATGAACTCACAGTTTATCTTTCTCAAAAACTATAGAGGAACCTCATAATTATTACATGGTGGTAGGAAAAATACCATATACTACCTATCCGAAAAAAATGATCTCATCCTGTTAGATTGTGGTGATTGATAAGAGAAGTATTGTACATACTCCATAATTTCTTGTCAGGGTTCAGGGTTAGGCTGGGTCCCGAGCGAGGGTACCCTAAGAAATTTTTTGGGGCTCTATTTTATTAGGATCTTGGGCTGACATGTAATTATCAATTATAACCCATAGTGGTAAAAATACCTGTATAAAAGGGCTTAGGGTTAGAGATTGTTTCATTGTGTGGTGATGCAAAAATTGGTTCTTGTGGCAGTATTGAGTTGTAAGGGATTACAGATTGTAATAAAGTTGTTATCACTAGATCATAATAATATTGGATTTGCTTTGTGGTGGACATAGCCTAGGGATTGGGTGAACCATGTTAAATCTTGGTGTCTTGTGTTCTTTTCTGTGTAATCTATTATTTTCTGATATTGTTTATATTTGCATGTAATTGTTATTTTTGTTTTTAGTTAATCCTAACACATCCTAGTATGAGTGCACTAATGAATAGGAAATTTTGTTGTTGTGTGTAACAGGGAGTTTCAAGATATATGATCAATGAAAAGAGCACAAATAATATCTTTCTTTATGTCCTTATCTTTCATTTGCTGATGTGATAATACATTGACATAAAATGAATGACACCTATATGTTGGTAAACCAATTTCTCCTTTTGATTTAACTCTTAAACACCCAAATTTATGGACAACATCTGGTTACAATAGTTGGAAAGTTGTTTTTACATGACTAACTTCCCTCTGAATTTATAGGTACAACTCCCTATGATGTTGTGATTTGCAATGAATTATGTTTGCTTCTAAATCTAAATAGGTATGTTCTTAACTTGAGAATAAGAGAGGTAAACTAAGCTAGGCTTAAACAAGAACTAGCTTAGGCAAGAGTTGGTACTTTAAGATTAGTTAAATCTATGAATTCATACATCTTATTAATCCACAAGGTTTAATGATTCAATAATGTATGCTCACTAAAACTAAACTGATATCAATAGGAAAATAACTACAGAAATGGAAAGAATAACTTGAAAGATGACACAAAAGAGATTTCTCTTGAACCTATGATAACAATACTATTATCTTTGGTTTGCTGTTTAGAAATAGAGAAGTGAAACTTTGTTCATTTCTTGATTAAATTCAGACGAAAGATAAAATGTAAAACTAACATAAAATAGAATGGAACATAAAATAATTGACATAAAATATCATTCAATTGTCTCTACAAAATGAAGTATTTCACACCAAAATTAGCCAACCTTTTATTAATCTTTCAATCTTGTACATATAGGATTCCGAGATGATTGTTACAAAAGGAACTTAAATCTGTTCATCTTCTCTGAAATGAAAAATGACAAGGAGCCAATTTGTCCATTACAATCATTACATCAAAATATGAAAGGGGGAGAATATGAATCACTTTGCCTTCTTTCCCTTTTTCTGATTTTTCCCTATAGGCCTTGGCAATGATAATGATTGGAATTAATTCTTCATGCCTATGAACATGTACATTAGTGTATCTTAAGAGCCACTTAGAATGTTCTCTAGAAAAATATTTGATAGCATTTAACCAGTCTTGTATTTCCTCCATGGCCACGTGTACACACCCAACAATTTTTTGGAGCTTGAAAACTCTGTTCTGGTGACCAAAAGATATCCTTGCCAAACTATCTATGTAATTGGAGAACTTCATTTTCATGACGACTAATCCAATGATTCCCTTCCCTTGTGCACTAGTCTGTGAGTCCATATGTAGGCCTCTTAGGAATTCATAATATTTGTCTTGATCCTTTTTCAAGTTAGCTTCTATTTCCTTAAGTCCTTCCTCTGTCCCCATGATCATCTTAGACCTGAATTGCATGCTCTAGATCCACTCAAATAAAGGCTCATTTCCTTTAGGCAAGATCTTTGCTTCCATAGCCTCTTGAGCTTTCATATGGATAATCATCTTTAGTAAAGAAACACAATCTTCACTCTTAGCTTTCTCTGCTGCCAGGGTGGCTCTATTTTCCAAAATATTGTCCTTCTCTATTTCGAGCCTTAGTATCACATTGTCTATTTTCTCTATAATGAAAAGCCCTTCGAACTTGAGTTTCTTGCACCACTCTCTACCAATTTTCCTAAAGTGTTTATCTTCTTGTAGCTAAGAGATGAGTACTTGGACATCAGTAGTAGTAGGATCACTAGTAATTGACATTTTGAAGATTCTTGTGAACAGGGTGACCAACTACCTGATAAAACTATTAAGTTCATCGATTTTTGCCTTAATCTTGACTTTTGATAATTTAAGGCTTTCAAGCCATTCCTCTATTACCTTATTTGTTGACTTCAATAAGCCAACCTTGGTATCATGTTTGACCTCCTCAAGATCCACTGAATACAGGGAAAAATCATCCACAGACATATCTTCGATTCTTCCTTCTTTAGTGGGCTTTGTAATTTTTGTTGTCAAATGCCCTGTTTTAGGATCTTTCCCAAGGATGGACAAGGTCTTCTACTTTTTGACTTTGCTCAGTGCTAATCTAGAGCATATAGCTAGAGATAAAGTCTCCTTGTTATGAGCTCCTTCATCTCTCCTCTTTTTTTTCTATCCAAGGTGTCCTCAAGCCATGAATCTGTGTTGATTACCTTGGAAGTAGTCCCAAGAGCATCTACACTAAACATATTTCTCTTGACCAAGGTGAATGTTTTTGTGGCTGAAGAGAAAGGATTCTTTGGGGCCTGTGAAATGAGCTTTGAAGAATTTGACCCTTTCTCTACCTCTGAAGTCTTCTTTGTTGCTTCATTAGATTCAGTTGATTCACTCTCACTACTCCCACCACCTTCGAGATCTACTACTTGCACTTGGGGACTACTTAGAAGGAGTAGTGCATCACTTATAGATGGGATTAGATTATTATGAGGTAAGAGGGCAAGAGTGACTACACCATCTATTAATTCTTCCACCTTTTTCTTCTCAACTATTGATGGAGTTCCAATCATCAGAAGGGAGCTATCTTGACAAGTCTTAGTTAAGGGAATACTTTTGTCAGGTGGTTGATTACCTGCATTTGATGGTTGTGTTGGTCCTTGGGTAATGGCCAAGGTTACACCTAATGTACCACCCTAGGAGGAGGAAGCCACACCAACTATTGGGGAAGCTTGAGCAGTTGTGCTTTTTCTTTGACTCCTTCTAGCTATGGTCCATTCGATCCATTTCCTAGTCCTTTTATAGATTCAATCCATCATTATATCTAGCTCTTCCTTAAAATCTTCATAAGGATTTGAGCTTATTGGAGTTTAGTTTGGTCAAGTATTGATGTACATGTTTTGGCCATCATCCTCTACTCCTTCCACATCAATATTGACTTTGTAAATTTTCACCTGATTGACTGTCAGTCTAGCAAAGGCATGATCACAACTCTCAAACTTGTTCTTGCAATCAGCCTAGTAGTCTTCAATGGTGGTAATGTGCTTGATAACACTTCCAATTTGCAAAATATCCCTTGCATACCCATTCAGGTCAAACATGGGCCTCAATACGTCATACATCTCCAATTTATATTTCATTTCAAACATCCTCAACATGTTCTTGGCATCCAAATAGGTGTCATAGTTGAAAGCCCCTACCTTCATGGGGAATTCATACTATTTCTTCTTTAGACTCCCACTCAACATGTTCACTTGAATAGCTTGCCACATGATCTTGATTAGGACAATCATATCACTGGGATATCTTGGTAGCTTCAAGGCCATCAAAATATGTAAGACACAAATAAGAAAAGGATGATAATTGGATGAAATAACTTCCAACTTGGTTGATGGCTACCATGGCTTCAAGACTGAATCTCCTTTGTGGACATCCCTACAACTCCCTGCAAATCCTCATAGTGAATGCATTATTGACTTTTACATATTTTGCATAGCTATTTTTCAACTGTAAGAATGGATAAAACTCATAAGATTTCACATCATTAGGAAAATTTTCCACTCTTGGCAGGTTGTAAGGAAGAAAACATATAGATGAGGAAAGAGGACATATAGAATGTATTGTAAAACTTTGTGGCACAAAGATAATTGAATAGAATTTTTCTTACCTCATGACCTCAATCAATATATTGGGTGTTAGAGTAGATGAATTGCACTCAAAAGAAATATTGCTCAACAAAATTCAAGACTTCTACCTCACCTTTTAATCTATGTAGGAGGACCAAGATATCAATGATCTCTAGTTTGAGGTTGGTCCCAAACAAGGTCTTAGGAACCTTACTCTTGGAACTCTATGGTTTTTGGAACCATGTCTAAATGATTTCTTTCCTCCATATCATCTTCTTTATAGATAACTCTAGAATGACTCCTTTGAAGGTTAAGTTTGAGAATTCCTTTCATTTTGGTACTCATAGGAAATTCATCATAGTTTTCCCATCGATTGAAATCAACACTGTGTTATCTGATAGTACAATTTTCCTTGTCTCTAGGTTGTAACAGTGTATACATTCATAGATCAATTCTAGGGCCTAAACTGCAACCAGAAAACAAGCTACCTTGACCAATCCACATCCTCAGAGCTTCTTAATGATGAGACAAATCCACTTAGAATTCACTCTTTTTTGAAAATCCTCCATGTCATAGAAATAGAGAGACATATGTATGAAATTCTACATTTGGGATTTGATTCTATTCGACCAATCAAAACCTGCAAATTTGGTTGCCATTGTTAGAACAAGTTTTCAATTAAGAAAGTGAAAAGAATAGTTAATGCAAAAAAATTAGCTTTTTGAAAAAGTTATGCACATTAACATAATTGAAGTTCAAAGAAAGAGTGGTAGTTTGTTTAACTATTCATGTTTCCATATATATGGGAGCCTTGATTCATCTGTTGATCTTCAAAATTTATGCGACGTGAATGAATTGAAGAATAGATCTATTGAAATAGTAAATGCAGGGGTTTATCAGATATCTAGGGGTCTTTTCACTATTCTGTTGGCTCAATGATGACTTTCTATCTCCCCATAACTTACTTTCCCATTTTCCTTTAAGTTTTGAGAAGTTACTAATAGTGTACTTCGTGCGAGAATGTTTGCTAAGTTGAATTCTAATCATTGACTCTTTCTTGTAATGGTTAGATTCTTTCTATTATCATTATAAGAAATTTTATGCACAAATTATGGATCTAATCTAATCACTGGCTTGATTTTCTTTGGAATTCAGGAAATTGTCTTCATGGGTTGAAAACCTATTGAGGAGAAGACAATTTTTGTTCCTCCTCCAACACTTCCTTTCTTACTTGAACTTTAGACCATTATCCTTTTTTGGATTAGGAATGTCTATGTGAGGTGCAAAGATTCTGTAGGATCCCACTTATCACTTCTTTTCACTCTAAACCGCCTTTTCGAAAAACCAACTTCATGGGTTGAAAACCCACCGAGGAGAAGTTTTTTCTAAGTTTTCTATAGGAAATGATTATGAAAGCTGTGATGAATCTTAAACATTTTCTAAGCTAATAATCACAAAGGGAACATGGATTTTCCATAGGGTACCTTTCTATTTTTTTGTTTTTGATCCATATGTATCATTTGTTACCCTTTGTGGGAAATCATCTTCATGGGTTGAAACCCATCGAGGAGAAGTTGATTTCTAGGTTTTTGCAAGCTTTTGTTTCTATTGAAAAAATGATAGACCAAAAGAAAATATAACTTGTAATTGATCATTACATGAGTAACATGAATCTCCGAATCTCCATCAGACCAGGCACAAACCTACCCATAAGATCACTTCAACAAAAAGAAAAACCACCTGGATATGAAATAGGGAGAAGCAAAAAAGGAGAAATTTGATGGAGATTTGTCACACCTAAGAGGGATTAGACTTAGACTCAATAAAAACTAACTAATCATTCTTCTCACTACAACACAAACATTCACTTTCGCTAATCAATTAGAGGATGAAAAGTGGGGCAACAACTAGCTTTGTCTAGGGACTTGGGTAAGCCATGCCCAAGCAAGGAATCCAAAATCTCTAGTTTCAAAAAATTAAAGGGTAGCTACGCAAAAAAAAGAAAGCAAGAAAAACAAGGGAAACCTAACTAGGAAAACAAGAAAGGGAACTAAATGTAACTATAGTACAATATAGGGGTTACCTATTTTCAATTTTCAATTTGATAGAGCTTCAAATCCTGACCATTGTATGTCAGGGGCAGTATTTTTCCATCCAGATATGCCAATTTAAATGAGTTGTTTTCAGAGGCATGATGAATAGTGAATGGGCCTTTCTACAAAGTATCAAGTTTCTTGTGCATGCCTTTTGGTGCCCTTTGCTTATCCCACAGTAGTACACTATCTCATACCATGAACTTCTGTGGTCTCACCCTTTTATCAAACATGCTCTTCACACTCATTTGATGTCATGTAATGTGATATGTGATCTCTTCTCTTTCTTCTTCGAGTTTGCTCAAGTACAAGATCCTCTTTTCCAATTCATCTTTATAGATATCATCTTTGATTACTGTCCTTAGTTTGCTTGTAGCCAATTTAGGGGTGAAGGAAGACTAGCTTCAGTGCTGTAGACCAATTCAAAAGGAGAGATGCCAACTGCCCTCTTAGGGTCACCCTATCTACCCAAAGTGCCTCATGAATCCTTTTGTGCCAATTTTTTTGATTGTCTGACAAACCAATTTTTTAACAATATTCATTAAATTCTTGTTACTAGATTTAGCTTGGCCATTTCCTTGTAGAAAATAGTTAGATGAGTAATAGGCTATGATGCCATACCCAAAACAAAACTTGATGATTTTGACTAAAGAAAAGTATGCTGCATTATCCATTACCAGTTTGATGGGTACACCAAATCTAACTAGTATGTTCTACTTGATGAATTTGAAAACTACTTTAGAAGTAGTCTTCTTGGTTGCTTGGCCTCCACCCACTTGGTGAAGTAGTCGGTCACAGTTATAACATACTGGTGACTAACACTAGATCTTGGATTGATAGGACCTATGAAATTGAGACTCCATTATTAGAAAGGACCTTCAATGATGACAAGTCTAAGAGGAAGAGTGACTAATTAAGGTATACTTGCAAACATCTTATTTTTTTGCATTTTGACACCTAGGAGTAGGCATCCTTGAACATGCCAGGCTAATAGTAACACTATCATAGTATCTTGAAAGCCATGATCGAGGATGAAAAATGTCCACCACATGCTTCATCATGGAATGTTCTCAACAACCTTTCCTATTGTTTTTTCTCTATGCATTTGAGAAAAGTACCGTCTACAACTCTCCTAAACAATTTTTCATCCCAAATCATTTATTTTGTAACTTTTAGCTTGAGATCTCTTCTTTTTTTTTGCTATCATGCCTTTAGGACATTCTCCATATGTTACTAGATAGGTAATGTTCTTGAACCAAGAGTCTTATAGGCCTATCACCAAAACTAATTGCTTCTCTCCCAACTCCTCTGATGCTTCAGTGATTCCATTTTTTGCAATTATTTTGCATAAGGAATTACCCCTCGCTACCTTAGTAGGCTTGATTTTGGTTTCATACTCTTGCATTTTTCTATCCATGTTCCTTTGGTATTGTACCCTACATCTTGTTGAGTTAACAAACATTTTACTGCTACATCAAGTACGTAAACCACAAAATGTGAGTACAAGATATAGAACCTAAAATTCTTGAGTGCATTGACCACCAAATGTGCATGTTTTTCAATTTGAGGATATTTCAACTCATGAATTTTCAAAGGTATGCTCATGAAGGCAATAGGGACTTGTATTTCTTCTTTGTTATCTTGCATAAGGATAGCCGATAAGGTGTGTTCAAAGGCATAATAGTAGATCATGAAATCCAATTTATAGTTCGAATGGCATAATACTGGAGCATTAGTGATGTCAATTTTTATATTTTGGAAGGCCTATTTTCTAGCTTCATTCCATTTAAAGCCTAAATTTTCCTCCATCATATCCATAATATACTTAGTGGCTTTTGCAAAGTTCAACATGAACCTTTTGAGGAAATTCACCTGTCCGAAGAATGACTTAACTGCTATTTTTTTCACTGGTACACTTAACCTTCAAATTGCCTCAACTCACTTAGGATCAATTTTGATACCTTCTTGAGATACTGTATGACCCAATAGCTTTCCCTCTGTTACACAAAAAGTAGACTTCTTAGGATTTAGTGTGATTATGTGTTCCTAACACCTTTGTAACACCTTCAAATCTTCTATGTGGATTTTCCTCTTCTTTGAAAACATGGTGATATCATCCAGTATATAACAATAATCTAGTCCTTTAGACCAATAAAATATTTACTCACACACCTCTAAAATGTGGCACTGACATTGATGAGACTGAAGGGCATCCCATGATATGCAAACATACCCCAAGGATTGGTGAAGGTTGTGTTGTGTTGATCTTTCTCTTCCACTTCTACTTGATTGTATCCTGAGAATCCATCAAGAATGGACATAATTTCAGCTCCAACCACTATTTTTAGTAGGTAATCCATGTTAGGGAGAGAGAAATTATCTTTCAAAGATGCCTAGTTCAAATTCTTGAAATCTACATAGATCCTTATTTCTCCGTTCTTCCTAACTGGTACTATATTTGCTACCCAAGTGGAGTGATGAATAGGATAAATGATTCTTTTCTTCAACATCTCATTCACATTTTGGGCCATTATGTAACCTCCCTAGACACCTCATTCACATTTTGGGCCATTTGTTCAAGTGTATTTTCTAGGGTTGAGTGGTGAGAAAGTGTATTTGGGAAATTATGTAACCTCCCTAGACACCTCATTCACATTTTGGGCCATTTTTTCAAGTGTATTCACTAGGGTTGAGTGGTGAGAAAGTGTAGATGACCACAACCTATTTAAAATTAGGCTAATGTGAGCACTATTTTGTATAAGGCAGTTTATGAGGTCCTCTTGTGTAGTATTTAAATGATATAATGGTGCGCACGAAGGGTTTCTAGGAAACAATGGTTGTTAAATGAGAACATTGAGTGGAGGGTTTTGTGGTTGTGTCACTATGGATGGAGGGTTTGATTGTGTAGGAGGTGGTCTTTTGCCTCTCCTTCATTTTCTTGGATTCATTGATGCATTTGATATAATTTAAAAAAAAAATATTAACAAATTATAAATTTTTTTACAAATCTTGCAAATTACAAAAAAAATTACAAACTATGATGGAAAAATACATAAACAAGAAGGAGAATGAAGACATACCTTGTTTGTGGGGTACCATGGATGAAAATGCAAAAAAAATGCTTATTTCCTTACAAACCCGATCAGGTTTTGGCTTCTTTCTGTTCAATTTGCATTGTTGCTATCATTTGAGGGTATAAAAATGCCCTCAAATGCAAGTAGAAAAAGTAATTTATATTTCTCAAAACCAAATCAAGTTTTAAGAAATCTTATTAGCTTTTAAAAATTAGAATGGCTAGGCTTGGCATCATTTGACATTTAATTAACCCAATCAGGTTATTGAAAACTCGATCAGGTTTTTTTGTTTTTTGTTGGGTGTCCACTTTTTTGTACACCAACTTGGTGCACTCACTCTATGGACATTTATGATCTTGTTGTGATATATCCAGACAACTATTGACATGTTTTCACATGGTTTTGTCTACACAGGTAGTGTTTTCATCTTTGCTCATTAGGGCCCCCAAGGTTGTGTGACATTAGAGAAAGGCTTAGAGGAGATCATTGGTGGCCATGGGTTTTGGGTGGTTGCTTCGAATGCCTCATATCTAGGAAAACCATGAACTCTTGTTACTGCTTGTAGAGAGATGGCATAGAAAACATAACACCATCCATCTTCCTACTAGAAAGGACACTATTACTTTGGAGGATTTATATTGGATATTTTGAGTACCTTGCCATGAAGATGTAGTGAACATGATGAGAATGCTTTGATGTTTCATTTTTTGATGTGTTTTCATTGTTATTATGAGTAGTGACATGAGTTTCATGTACCAAATGTATATTATGATCAGATCTTGATAGAGGGGAGGGCTATAGTGCACACACTATTCGATGATGTCACTAGACTATCATTTGAGTTTGGAGAGATTGATAGAAAAGTATATGGATCAGAACCTAGTA
Organism: Cupressus sempervirens; assembly: GCA_028749045.1. Taxonomy (NCBI): domain Eukaryota; kingdom Viridiplantae; phylum Streptophyta; class Pinopsida; order Cupressales; family Cupressaceae; genus Cupressus; species Cupressus sempervirens. The sequence continues at coordinate 591,489,473 of CM053787.1, forward strand.
GCCTACATAGTATTCTCCTTAGTTGCATAGGTCTTGGTCACAAATAGGAGCCAAAAGGGCTTCCTTTTAGGCTAGGGATGACTAGTAATGGACTTGGTGGGAGACTCGAGGCAGATGGCATAGAGACCAATAATCCTAATCAATATGTACCATGAGCTCCATGAGATCATCTACCGAGAGGGATATACATGGGTATACAGTGCTGTATTGGCATAGATATGGATCTAAGATCACATTTTGGTGATCCATTTGAGGGTAAAACCTAGGGAGCATAGGTATCCTTATATATATAGGTATTTGAGCAACCTCACAACAAAGATGTGACATGTTACCAGTGACTATTCAATGAGCTCTCAAGCTTTGAGTGGAGGCCATATAGACTATGTGAGGCATGGTGAAAGGCTATTGATGGTTGGGATACATTTTTTTAGTAGGCCACTACTAGGCTAACATTCTTAGATAGTGGAGTGCTTTGTCATCACACAAATGTGGAGATAGTTCAGGTAGTGATAGATGGTATCGACTAAGACTACCACATATGCCAAGTTTAGGGCAGAGGAGAGCCTTGGATGGCTCCCTATGCTGGATTTTAGAGTAGAAGTAGAGGAGACAACAACACTACAATGGAAGAGATGGGACTATCTCCCAGGGGTGTTAGATGTAGGGGTAGATACAAATTATGCATGGGAGATACAAAGATATCCAGTCCCAAGGTTCATAATGCTAGATGCATTACCCCAAGGAGCTAGATAGGAGGGAGCACATAGGAGTGAGAGGGGTGGTAGCTCCATAGGTGCATCAGGTAGTAGTACATGAGCATGGAGTTGGGTGGAAATGGAGGAGGTGGAGGAGGAGGAGGAGAGACTAGCTAGACTGATGCGACAACCTCACATGGAGAAGCAACAACTAAGGAAAGAGGAGAAGTAGGAAACACTTGGCCTAGTTAGAGGAGGAGATGATCTAAGAGATTAGAAGATATGAGATTTGGAAGGGGAGCTTCAACAATCATAAATTGCCATAGTGGTCTAAGATCAACAAGTCATAGATGAGTAGGCATGGAGCGAGGAGCTAAGGTAATAACAAGACACGAGAAAACAAGATTTCAAGCATCATGGTGCTTGGGCTACTTACAACTATGTGAAATATAGGGGCATAGTGTCTCCAGGATAGGGATTACTAGATTATTCAAAGAGAGATAGAAGGTTAGAGGGGGTGGTACAACCACCAAATAGGACTTAGTTGTCACTACCATAGCCTCGTCCCACACATGAGGGAGGCAACCAGTCATAGGTGTAGGGTTAGATCTAGGTTTTGATGCCCTTCTAGTATATCAATGTATATTTTTAAGACAAGTATCCATATTTTGAATCTCACATTGTACATGTACTTGATTCATTATGATATATATTAGATTTTGGATTCAATTGTTTGTAATGTGCACTTGTCTCTTTTCTTTCTCATGTTATGGATGTTTTAGTACTTGTTCTTATATTTCCATGTGATGTTGTCATGTATGCTCATATTTTATGCTTATATGCTAATGGATGTATCTCTCTCATAGATGTTTTTAGCTCTCATTTTATGATGTAGACTCATGTTTTGAAGATATGATACTTGGATAGATTAAATATGATGATGAGATTAACCCCTTGTGATGATAGGAATAGCAGAAGCACTAAGTGGACATGATCAATGAGGAGTGAAAACAACGATCAAGAGGGAGTGAGAAAAGATGAATATAGTTAGCTGACATGTCCATGAAAGATGAAGATAGAGCTCTCCAAATGTAAGATGCGAGACTAATCTAAAATGATCCTTAAAATATACACTAGTTTCCAAAAGATTTAATTGCAAGGGATACATAACTTTGAGAGTCTAATTTTATCATCAAGCTTTATTAGGGACATTAAACGATCATACAATTCTCACTAGTATAACTATAAGGATATGAATATGATCTATATAAGATAGGATGTGGGAACCCAACCCCTACATCAAGGAAATAGAAGTCAAGATGATTAATGCAATAAGGTTCCCTAAGTTTCACATAGAAAGGTTACACTTGTATTGAGGCATAAGCACCAGGATAACCCCTATGTGCTATCTTGCAAAAATGTATACCCAAAATGTCAAGTAGGATAAGCATGAATGCTCAAGACACCTAAGATTGACAAGGTATACCCACAGGAAGAAAGAAAACAAAACATGGCCCATGCCCGTAGTCCTCTAGTCCATGACATCCTTGAGAGACTATTTGGGAGGGAAACCTTAGTAACAAAATCATCATAGGCATCATTTAAAGGAAATAAGCCAACAAATCTCATCCAGTTGTAGTTAAGTGTGTGTGTAGAAGTCACATGACTATCTATTTAAGACTAAAGTTTGCCAATGATAAGTATTCTAACTTCCTAAGCCATATAAAAAGTATCTGATAAGTGTTGAAAAATAATTGATGTCAAGGGAAAGTGTTTAAAAAAATTGCTTAGTGAGATGCCAAAGAAAAACCAACACAATAAGGAGATCTTGATAAGCTATGCAGTTTGTGCCCCCTAGACCTAGATGAGAGTTAGTTCCAAGCTAGGCAAGGAAAATCAAAGTTAGGTGAGTAGGTTCATGAGTAAAAATAAAAACTAATAGACATAGGTGAAAGGGTATCAAGTAGTGCTTATTTCTAGATGTCCACTAATTTGTAGCTTTAACTAGATCTTAAGAAAGATAAAATAATTTTTTTCTAGTGTCAAGAAAGGTGTAGGACATTATGGAGTTAGAAAATATGGAAGATAAGTAAAGATGGATAGGAAAGAAGTATGAAGCAAGTGAAAGCAATCCTCAAGGATTGAATCCTCAAGAGTACCCAAGCTAGGGAAATAGTAAAATAGCCATATGAAGTAGGTTTTGCATAAGCCAAGAAAATTGTGAAAGGATATATCATGTGGGATTAGCAATGGAAGCCAATGAGTGAGATAACATACGAGATAAGCAGTGCAAGACAATAAAATAGATATCCTTGAACTATGTAGTCCAAAAGAGTGGATGTGTCAAGAGACCTATAAGAACCATGTTTTTCTTTGTGTGGTCAAGGTTGAGAGGTTGAATGGATATGATAGCAGTATGATATAGAAATAAGAATAAAGGCATATATGGAGGATATAGGTGAATAAGAAATCACAATAGGGAAGTTGATGGATAAGATAGCCGATACACAAGGATAGCTCAAATTTTTTGAAAAAAGGAGGAAAAAATGGATTATGGAAGAATTATGCATAATGCCTATTTGCTAGATATTCATCATGTTACTTGCCCAAGGTGCCACAAGAAGTGTTTTTTTAGCATAGGATGAATTTATTTCTCTTTAGTTTTTCTACCAAGGTGTCTTTTTTACTAGGTTTTCACCAAGGCACATTTCTTTTTTTCTTCTTCTTTTGTTTCTTTTCTTTTTCTATTTTTTTGAATTTTTAGGTATAATGAATAGTGCTTTTATTGGAAGGATAAGTCATGATAGGCCAATACCATAGAAAGGTATGCTCAAAGATGTTGATAGGGTGATGGAAGGGAGATGATAGTAGGAAGAGTTTATGGAGGATATGAGTTCATGCCTTGAAAGGATTGTAGGACTATGGATAGTAGGTAAGTGTAGCTTTGAAAAGTTTGCATAAGTGTAGGTGAGAGATTGGACAAGATAAAAATTGATACAAACCTTGAAGGGTTGTGGAATGATGGAAGGATCATGGAGGAAATAGCTTGAGGTCTAGATGTATAAGGTGGTAGGATAATTTTAGAAGAAGATGGAGTGGAAGCCTTTAGAAGATTTTAAGGAAGATGTTTGGAAGAAAATGGAGTGGAAGCCTTTGAAATCTTGAATCTCAATTTTGATTTGTTTTCAATATTAAAGTCTTTCAAAATAGACTTGGGAATCCATATAGCTTTAGAGTTTTATTTTCCTTTGGAGGCCTTAGAACACATTTCTTCAGTGATGGATTTAGGAACCTATATTTTCTTTGATTTGACTTTTTGAATAGTGGAACTTTGTGGTCTCTTGAATAATTTTTCTTTCTTTGTATTCATATGTCAATTAGGTAGGACATAGTGATCTTTATTTGTAAATAGATTGTTGTGTTTGTTCTTAAGTTGATCATCCAAATTGCTTCCAAAAGACTTTTGATTTGTAGATGAATAAGGTTGATATGAATGGTTTATATGGATAGATGGATGCAAATTAGTCAAGGATGAGTGTCTTTCTTGATATTGAGGCATAGTTGGAGATCTAGGAGTGGAAAATATAGGAGATGAAGGAAGATAAGGCCCCAATATGGAAGGAAGGGTTGAAGGTTTTATCTTTGATGGATAAGGACTAGGGATAGATTTAGGAGATGTAAAGGGATAATGACAAGGAATATCAACATATTTAGAGTAAGAAACATGGAAAAGGCCATCAATAGATTCATTAGTATCTTTGATAGGAGCAACATCTTTGATAGGAACATTTAAATCTTGAGCATAGTTTTCAAGTGGATATGGAGAAGTAGGACATGAGGGGTGCTTTGATCTTGACAAGTTTCTTTGGATAGAATAGGTAGATAAATTTTCTCATGATTCTTAGTTGTTGAATGCAATTGATTAATTATGTATTGTCTTTGATGTTATAAAAAATGTCATATCATTTCTAGTCAGTGTATGCCAAGCTCACTCAAGCATTGAAGACAATTTCTTGTGTTTGCTGAGCATTCCAGAGTTTGCCTAATTCAGACAATAGTGTCTATCGAGTTCACTTGGGTGTTAAAGGAAAGTTTGCAAAAGTTGAGTGTTAACCAAGCTCACTTGGTTAATGAAGGAAATTTTGGATGAAACCCATGTTAAATAAGCTCACTTGGTTACCAAAGGAACTTTATGAATATGTAGTGTTAACCAAGTTCACTTGGTTAACACATGAGAAATTAATGAGTTAGTATCTACTGAGCAAGGTTAGCTAACGAAGGATTTTCTTGTCTTGGAATATTGAGTTCAATTGATTTGTTTGTTAGTTCTAGGTGAATGAGAAGATGAATATTAATTATTCCAAGTTCTATTCAAGTTGACTTGACAATATGAAAGATATAAATATAAGGTCAAGTTGAGGATTAGAAAAAGAAGCATAGTGGAACGTAATTGAAGATTTGACGATGACAAGAGGAAGTGAATTAGAAGGATAAGAAGAATATTCTTGTTGAGATAAAAAGATACATTTGATCAAGAAGAATTAAGTATACAAGCTAGAATTGATATATGTAATAAGAAATTCAGTTGGATTAGGAATTATGTCATCTCATTGTTACTCTCTAACCATTATAGCAGTGATCTAAATATCTTAACAGAGTTGGCTTAATAGCTATTTGTAAATCCTCTAACAAGGTGTCATTTCTATTGAATTATCCAAAGAACTCTAACAAGGCCACTCCTAACATGGTGATTAAATCCTCTAATAGGGTCACACCTAACAATGTGTTTTGTAACCTTTAATAGGTTTGGCTCCTAACAAGACTCACTTCAGAAGAGTGAAAATTAGTAACTAGTTGCAATTGGTGGTTTTTCCCAAATTAGGTTTCCATGTTAAATCTTGGTGTCAAGTGTGTTCATATTATTTCTCTTATGTGTGTGCAACTAAGTTAAAGTAATATTAATCATAGATAATACCTTACTATTTCCATGTTAAGAATTTACTGAGCCATTTCATTTACCAAGTTACAACATTTTGTCTATGTGTTTTCCAAGCTTCAGCCGAGTTGAGTTTTCATAGAATTTGTTTTACATTGACATCTAAGGGATCTAGGAAATATTTTAGTGATGATCGATTCACCCCTCCCCTCTTAGTTACTCCTCTTATGTTTTCAAAAATTGGTATCAGAGCATTTGATTCTTGTAGAGAAGGTTTTAAGGAGCAAAGCTAAAGATTGAGATGTCTTACAAAAGAGAGATTCCCAAGTTAAACCGAGATAACTTTGCAACATGACAAGGACTTATGAGGTTACATTTGGCAAGTATCAGTGATTTAGGTTGTAAGTATCTTAATAATGAATACAAGATTCCTATTGGAACATTATCAGTTGAAGACATTTTTGAAAAGAAAAATTATAACATCATGATGATTGACATTGCTTCTACTCTTAATTATGCTGAATTTGATGAAATAAAAAATTGTACTACAACTTATGATATGGAGATAAATCTAAAAGACATCTATGGAGGATATGATAATGTAAGAAGAGCTAAAGTTGAAATTCTTAGAGGGCAATTTGATTAGATGAAGATGAGAGAATATAAAAATATTGCAAAATATGTTGAAAGAATTAAAGTGAGTGTGAGCACAATCAAAGCATCTAGAGGAGACATTGATGACAAAATAATTGTAAGCAAGGTACTTAGTACCCTTCTTCCTATCTATGCAATTAGAGTGTCTACAATTTAGGAGATGAGATGTGATCCAAATAGCAAAATAACTTTGGATGATCTAGTTTGAAGATTGATAACTTTTGAGTTAGATAACTATGATAACTATGTCCCTAGTTCCAAAGGCATTGAGTTTGCATTTGAAGCCAAACTTTCACTCAAAAAAAGGGGTAAGAAATTAAGGGCTAGTCAATCTAAAAGTGATGAAGAAGAAGATAGTTTAGATAGTGATCTTGAAGTTGTTGAAGCCCTACTTGCAAGGAAATATTCCAAAGGTAAGATTTCTCTAATCTATCTTTCTTGTGAAGAAGTTGGTCACATTGCTGGGAGGTGCCCAAACAAAGAAGACAATGATGAAAAGAAAATAAATAAGTACAAAGGTAAGAAGGAATTCAAAAATTACAAGGACTACAAGGAAAAAGGTAAGAAATATTATTTTATGGCTAAAGATTCTGATATTAGTGAAGATGAAATGGTATATATTGCTATAAAAGATGAGTCTGATGATGAAGGAGATAAAATGGCACTTATCTCTCATGTTAGCAAAAATGAAACATGGATTATTGATACTGGCTACTTACATCATATGCCTGGAGAAAAAATAAAGTTTGAGCATATGGGACATTATGATGGTGGTAGTGTGAGATTTGGAAATAATGAACCTTGTTACATAAAGGGAAAAAGATGTATCTCCCAATGAACTTCAATGTGACAATGCTTATTGGGTTGAAGAACTAAAACGTAATCTACTAAGTGTAACATAGTTGAATAACATTGGATTTAAGGTAGAATTTATGAATGGGGAGGGAAAACTACTAGATGGAAAAGGAAATCTAGTTGGATCTAAGAAACAAACAAAAGATAATCTATTCTATCTAGATATCATTGAAAGTTCATGTTTTATTGCTCAAGTAGAAGAAATCTGGTTATGGCACAAAAGATTATGTCACATAAACTTTGATAACCTGGTTAGGATAATAAAATATAGAAGAGTAAGATGAATTCCTAGGTTGAGGAAATCTGATATGGTTCTATGCAAAAATTCTCAAATTGGTAAGATGGGAAAAACTAGTTTCAAAAGCAAGAACTATCATTCTGAATCAGCCTTAGAGCTTGTACACATAGAATTACATGGACCTATTGGAATAGAAAGTTACAATGGAGATAAGTTTTTCATTATTTTTTTTATGACTATTCTAGAATGATGACTATAATGTATCTAAAAGAAAAATTTGAAGCTTTTCAAAAATTCAAGTGGTATCTGGCAAGAGTAGAAAAAGAAACAAGAAGGAAGTTGAAATGTTTGAGATCAGACAAAGGTGGTGAATTCATTTCCAAAGAATTCAATGAATTATTCATTGAAAAAGGAATTAAGAGACAGGTATTAGCCCTTGGTACACCTCAGTAGATTGGTATAGTTGAAAGAAGGAATAGATACATCATAGATTCTTCAAGAACATTGATGATAGAAAAGAAAGTTGCTATCAAATATTGGAAGGAAGCAATCAGTACTACAATGCATACCTTGAACAGAGTATAGTTGAAGAAAGACTCAAATAAAACTCCTTATGAACTATGGTATGACTACAAACCTAATGTAAGTTAATTGAAAGTATTTGGTAGCAAATGTTATATCTTGAAAGAATCTAGGAAAGTTATGTCAAACATGATGATGGCATATTCCTAGGATACTCTTGCAAAAGTAAAGCATACAAATATTTGAATTTCTCTACATATAAAATTATAGAAAGTGCACATGTGAGAATTGATGAGTTTTCAAGATAGAGTGAAGAAGAAAGAAATATAAAAGTTTGATGATTACAAAACATTTCTTTACTATGAACCTAATACTCTACCAAATCTATTTGGAAGAAAGAAGGCCTCACCTCTTGAGTCCCCAAAATCTCCAAAAGCTATTGAGTTGTAATTAGTGCAACTCAAGTCATAGTCTGTAGGACTTGAGTGGCAGTTAGAAGTCACTGAGCTATTACTAGAACAAATCAAGTCTGATGGACTTGAGTCATAGATAGTGGGACCCCAATTTATTATAGAAGATCATGAAGAAATTAGTGAAAAAAAATCCAAATCCAAAGTACCTATGGTAGCAAGATATGTCAAAAGGCATCATGCACCTAACCAGATCATTGGAGATAAATCAGATAGAACAATGACAAGAAACAAATTGAAAGGTACATCTTTACTTGTTGAATTTGAACCTAGAAATATTAAAGATGCTTTGGATAATGAAAGTTGAATTGAAGAAATGAATGAAGAAATAGAATAGATAGATAAGAAAAAAACTTGGACCCTTATTCCTAGACCCAAGGATAAAAATTTAATTAGCACAAAGTGGGTATTCAGAAATAAGCTAAATGAATATGGAGAAGTTTTCAGAAACAAAGCAAGGTTAGTATGCAGAGGTTATTCTCAAGAAGAAGGTATTGATTATGGTAGAAAATTTTCTCCTATTGAAAGATTAGAAGGTGTTAAAAATTTACTAGCATATGCAATATACAAACAATTTAAAGTTTATCAAACAGATGTAAAATCTACATTCTTGATGAAAAAGTCTACATAGAACAACCTAAAGGTTTTGTAGATCCTAGCAAAAGAGATATGGTCTACAAATTACACAAAGCATTATATGGTCCCAAACAAGCTCCCAGAGCTTGGTATGAAAGACTTCATAACTACTTGATATAGATTGGTTTAGAAAGAACAAATGATAACAATAGTCTGTATATCAAAGAAGGACCAGATAAGAAGATTGTGTTGGTAAAAATATTCATTGCTGAAACTTTATTCATAGGAAATGATGACTTATGCAAGGCATTTTTAGAAGAAATGAGTAAAGAATTTGAGATGGCTATGTTTAGAAAAATAAAATTCTTTGCTAGATTGCAAATCCAATAGAAGAAATATGGTATCTACATTACTCAATCTAAATATATCAAGGAGATACTAAGGAAATTTGGAATGGAATACTCAAGACCAATTGGAACACATATGTCTATTGGACATAAGATTTTCAAAAATGATGATTCCAAAGAGGTAGATCAGACCACATATAGATCAATGATTGGAAAATTGTAGTATGTAGTGCATACGAGGCCTAATATTGCATTAGCAATCGGTATGGTGGCAATATTCTCATCAAATCCCAAATAAAATCACATGATGGCAATCAAAAGAATCATGAGATATCTGAAAGATATTGAAGACTATGGTTTATGGTACAAAATAGGAGGTAATTTGTATTCAAAACTATTCATAGATGCTAATTGGGTAGGAAGTATTGATGATAGAAAGAGAATCAATGGTGGAGCATTCTTTCTTGATAAAAAACTAGTGTCTTGGACAAGCAAGAAAAAAAATTGTATTTCTCAGTACATAGCAGAGGCAAAATGTGTGGCGGCAATAATTAATTGTTCTAATATTGTTTTGTTCAAATAACTATTGGTAGGTATGAAGATAGAGATCCAAGATCTTGTGGTTATATATTGTGATAACACCACTGCAATTAATATAACAAAGAATCCAATGATGCATACCAATACAAAACACATTGCTATATAATATCATTTGTTTAGAGAATTGGTACAAGATAAAGAAGTAAGATTAGAATATGTGAATACTAAAGAACAAATTATAGACATATTTACCAAGCCATTACCTAAGGATGCATTTCTATATCTAAGAAGTAAACTAGGGGTCATTCCCCTATCTAAAGCTCACTAAATGAAGTTTAGTGATGCATCAACCAGAGCATATTGAAGATCAATTAGTTGGTGTAGTATTGAAAAATGGCATATGGAAAATGAATTAGTACATAAAGTATATTGATATTCACTAAATGGCATGAGATGTCAAAGAGGGAGAAGTTTTCTATCATATCTCATAGAAATTTTATAAATAAAAAGAGAAAGAGATTTCAATAAGGGAGAATGAACTTGGTATGATATCAAAGACAAAGTTTACTATTAGAAGATGTTGAAGACAGAGGCTTTCTAACATAGGGAGAAACTGAAGGTAGAAGGTGTTCACATTGATAGAGGGAGTTCTCATGGATGAGAATCAAAATGAAACTAAGCACATGTTCCTTACTTTATTCTTGCTCTAAAAATTTCATTGCACTATGACATGTTTGTTAGGATTAAACCTCATATAGAAATAACAATTACATGCAAATATAAACCATATCAAAAAATAATAGATCACATAGAAAAGAACATAAGACACCAATATTTAACATGGTTCACCCAAACCCTAGGCTATGTCCACCAAATAGCAAGTCCAATATTTTTACGATCTAGTGATTACAATATGATTACATTCCATAATCCCTTATAGCTCAATATCACCGCAAGAACCAATTTTGGCATCACCTTATGAAACAATACCTAACCCTAAACTCTTTTATACAAGTATTTTTACCACTTTAGAGTTATAATTAATAATTACATGTCAACCCAAAATCTTGATAAAATAGGGCCCACAATTTTTTTTCAAGCCCCAAAGATGTATAGTGCTTCCATGATTAGTCATCATAAACTAACAATGTTGTGTTGCCATCAATTCCAAAGAGGGAGATTGTTGAACACAATTGATTAATTATGTATTTTATTTAATGTTACACAAAATGTCATATCATTGCCATTTAGTGTATGCCAAGCTCACTTGGGCATTGAAGATTGTTTCCTATGTTTGTTGAGCATTCCAAAGTTTGCCTAATTTAGAAGATAGTGTCTACCTAGTTCACTTTGGCATCAAAGGAAAATTTACAAAAGTTGAGTGCTAACTAAGATCACTTAGTTAATGAAGGAAATGTTGGATGGAGCTAGTGTTAACTGAGCTCACTTGGTTACCAAAGGAAATTTGTGAATATGCAATGTTAACTAAGTTCACTTAGTTAACACAGGAAAATCATTTTTGAGTTAGGATCTACTAAGCAGGGTCAACTAATGAACGATTTATTGTTTTGGCATATTGAGTTCAATTGATTTTTCTGTTGGTTCTAACTAATTGAGAAGATGAATATTAATTATTCTAAGTTGCATTCAAGCTAACTTGACAATGAAAGATATAAATTAAGATCAAGTGGAGGATTAGAAAAAGAAACATAGTGGAACATAATTGAAGATTTGATGATGCCAAGAGGAAGTGAATTAGAAGGATAAGTAGAATATCCTTATTGATATGCAAAGATACATTCAATCAAGAAGGATCAAGTATATAAGCCAAAATTGAGATCTATAATCAGCAATTCAGTTGCATTAGGAATTAGGTCATCTCATTGTTACTCTCTAACCATTATAGTAGTGATCTAAATCTCTTAATAGAGTTGGCTTAACAACTATATGTAAATCCTCTAATAAGGTGGCATTTCTATTAGATTGTCTAAAGACCTCTAACAAGGCCACTCTTAACATGGTGATTAAATCCTCTGATGGGGTCACACCTAAAAGTGTGTTTTGTACCCTTTAATAGGGTTGGCTCCTAACAAGGCTCACCTTAGAAGAGTAAAAATCAGTAACTAGTTGCAATTGGTGGTTTTTTCACAAATTGGGTTTCCACATTAAATCTTGGTGTGAAGTGTGTTCATGCTATTTCTCTTATGTGTGTGCAATTAAGTTAAAGTAATATCAATCATGGATAATATCTTAAGATTTTCATGTTAAGCATTTACCAAGTTATTTTAGTATTTACCAAGTTTAACATTTTGTCTATGTGTTTTCCAAGCTTCAACCAAGTTGAGTTTTCATAGAGTTTATTTTTCACTGACATCTAAGGGATCTAGGAAATATTTTAGTGATAACTAATTCACCCCTACCCTCTCAATGACTCTTCTTATATTTCCAACATTAGTAAGCTCAATGGAAATAGTTGAAGTTGTGTCTTCATAACACTTAGAAGGTGGGAAAGATATAAGATATTGAGGGGTGAAATCTTGAAGGATATGAAAGGGTGCGTGATCTTGATATTTCTTGACATTTATAGCTTTATATTTTTAAAGTCCTATTGACATGGAGCCACTTCTAAGGAAAAAAGGGTCATTAAGAAGGAAAGGTAGATTTCTTGGATTAGGCATAGTTGGCATATAATCATATGATGATATAGTAGGCATAGCATCATATGAAGCTTGAGAATATTTAGTTATGGTAGCATTGAAATGGTTTGCAACCAAGTGAAGATTAGATTGAGTTTCTTTTTGAGGTAGCCCTTGAGGGTATGCATATTCAATGTGGAAAGTATTGGGTTCTTTATTTGATGGAATCATGTTGGAAATATTTGAGGTTTTAATAGGTTCATGAGTATTGGAAGAAGTATGAGTGTCAAGGAGACCATCACTAGACATAGATTCATCAACATGATCTTGATCAAGAGAAGAATCATCATCACATGAGTCATTAGAGGTATCAACAGTCCCATAATCAATGAGATCTTTGAATTTATTTTTTAGATCAATGCAATATGAAGTACTATGCACATTATGACTATGATAAGCATAGTAGATATCCAAGAATGGGTTTCCATATGAGCTAGAATTAAGAAATGTGATGAGCTTAGTGACAATAAGTGTTTGCAAAATATCAGCATAAGAATATTCAAAGGAAATAAAAGTTCTCTCAAAAGTGTGTCTAGATTAATTTTGTTTCTTATCAAGTGAACAACATGCATCTGTGTCTTCATCGTATTGGTCAAAGATAGGTCCATCATGAAATCTTGTCATAGGCTCAAAGGAGGTATCCCTGTCTTATTTTCTAGAGAGGTCTTTAGATCTAGAAGATGAAGATAATTGATTTCTTGGAGTGAAATAGGTAGTCCTTGAAGAAGATAACTAATATGGGTGTAAAGGTCTTAAGGAAGTTTCATGTGAGGATGTGATTATTTCCTCTAACCTTTCCTCAAGTTTAGACTTCATTTCTATCGTGCGCCTAGTGAGACAAAGCTGAGAAAGATCACCTGTCTCTTCTAGTTCTTTGTATTGGGAATATAGGTCTTGAAACTCCTTAACAACAAAGAGGAAATCATGTTCATCCATACTTGGTTGAGGTTTGGAAGAAAAATGTTTGAAGCCCATGGTTGAGGTTTGGAAGAAAAATGTTTGAAGCCCATGGTGGTAGATAGAAATTTAAGCATGAAGGAGGCTAGAGGAAGCTAATAAGGTGACACAAGATAACTTGATGTTAAAACTATAGAGATACAATTTTCAATTGTCAAAAGGTACGAGTGACTTGTCAAGAAAAGTGTCCAAGAAGCTTATAATGCTAGTGACTCGAGTCAAGAGCTAGGAAAGAAGCATAAATAGAAAAATAGATAAAGCAAGAGAGATGAGAAGTGAACAACTTTCTCAATCAAAGAGTTTAGTCAAGAGATCAAGGTAACCATTTTAGAAAAAATAAATAATTAGTATGCTATCATATACCATAAAGATAGAAAAGACCAAGAGCACTAAGACCAAAGAGCCACTTTAAGAAAGTTCAAACACTAGAGACATAGAAATCAAAGTTAAATGATGGAACTCCTAATAAGAAACACAAGAAATCTTTTAGACTTTATGTTTTGACTTGGTTGACAAATTTTGACAATAGTGGATATCATAGCAAGTTTTCTCCTAGTAAGATAGTGACACATGGAGTAGTCTTCAAGAAATAAAGTAAGGGACAAAGTAACCTTGCATGACACAAACATATGTGAGGTCTAAAAATGAAATACCTAGAACTACCATCATGTGTATGTTCAAAAGATATTCTCAAGTTCAATACACTCGAAAATACATCAAGCAATAGCTACCTAAAGGACATGGATTATTACTTAATACCTTGGCCCACAAGTTGATGCTCCCTTCTCTCACACAAAAGTGGTTTACAACAATAAATATTGTCTTTTTCATAGATGGGTTATCCACATCTAAAGGAACACATATGATGAGTCAAATCTTGTGGTGATCTGGGTAGTCCACTAGGATCAATCCTTGTGCTAAGATATTGAGTAGAAAAATAGGGTGGCCTCTAATCCTAAGGTGTCTAGTAAGGGTTCCATTTGCAACACTCCCCTTTTTGTCTTGATATGGGAGACCTTATTATATGATAAGTAATAGACCTTGCGGTCATAAGAGTACCTTCAACATTCTCACCTAGTGATTTCCTCATGGCCATAATCCCACAAGCACTTCCAATAGATGAAGATAAGTGTTATGCCCCCGAAGGCTTTGGTCTTTGTCAAGGGGTTTGTGATTATAATGCGTTAGTTTAGCTAGATTTTTCTTGTTCCTACTTTAGGTCATTCCGATTGGTATATTTCCACCAATAAGAAGCCCTCTAAAGGTAAAATCTCACTAGTGAGATTAACAAAATCGATCCTTACAAAGGAGGTCAACATTTTTTATTCACCTTAGAAGATGAAAATAATACTCTTCTATTCCTTTCTGCTTCAGCCAAAGATTCAAAGAAGATTAATTAAAATCACTAAAAAATGGATTATCCCACTCACTTTTGAGATCCAATGAAGTGTCAAGATTTTTGATTCACCTATAAGGTGAAGAGAATAATCTGCTACCAACAATGAACCCTACTCACAAGTTTAATGTTCCTATGAAATGAAATGACTAATATAACACTGTACTTAAAAATGAAATAAAATACAAGAAAGACTTGGTTTGTTTGTTTGCTTTTGGTAGCCCTACAAACATGTTAGTAGCCCTTTTATCTTTGAAAAGTCTTCTTTTATTTTATTTTGGCAAGCAAGTGTGAAACCCCTACAAAAAAAAAAAGGTTAAGGAATAAAAAATAAGTAAGACCTGCAACACAAAGTGGTTAGTTTCCTTAAAAATCCAAGTTATTTTCCAATCAAGTGTATGCAAAAAAGTGCAAACTAATCACAAATGCTCTCTTTTTTACTTTGTGCTTTTGATCTAGTGAATAAGATCTAATTTGTTTGTTATTATTTCAGCTCCAAAAATAGAAATGCAATGAAGAGACCCCTACTAAAATAAAAGATATTTCCAAAAATGCAATTTTTTAGCAATATCTCTTAGTTTGTGCCCTAGGAACCCATTTTTCAAAAAAAAAAACTTTAAAAAAAAATTCAAGTTATTGAGCCCTAATGTGACCTCTAAATTCAAAACACAAAGAGCCAAACCCCTATAGAATTCAGAGACCTTTTAAAAAATGTATAGCTTTCCAATTTTTTTTTTTGATTTTTGACCATAAATGATTTTTTAATGAAAAAAGATAAAATTATATCTAACGTAAATCAACTAAAAACAATCTAAAAATTGGATTGAGACATCTCAAATGCATTCCCAACCTAAAAAAAACTTTCATTTATGAACTCCAAGTTGTTTAAGAGATATGATCAAATCTTTAAAGACCTAGGCTTTTGGCCTTCAAATCAATGTGCACAAGGGTTAGCCTTAAAACCAAAGTGGAAAACCTACAAAACCACTTGATTAGATTCAATAAGTTACTATAAAAAAACAAAAATGATGACACAACTTAAATGCAAGCAAGAAAATGGAGCTAAAAACTTGGTTCTAGCCCCATGGTGGTCACCAATAACATAAACTCATATTGTGCACTTTTCTAAACCATTCTATCCAAAGAATCCCATAGGTTGAGAAGCTTGGATGGTGGCCTAGAGCAACCTAGTCATGGAGTGCAAAGGGATACAATGAGAAATAAGATGACTCTTAGTAAGCCTAAGGTATGTAACCCCTTATGAAAAAATAATGAAATGGGAGATTCTTAGACAAGAGAAAGAACACTAGTGTCTAAGAATGTCCATGGAATACAATGCAACAATGTAACTAACAAAATGAGATTTAAAGAATGCATCTAAACTAGAAATATGAGAGTGTTACAAATCCTTCTAATTAAACTATGCGAGCTATTATATTGCACAAAAGAAACTAAGCTAATGCTCTATGAAATTGAGCTAGTATTCTTATGCAAGAATGAGAGAGAGAATAGAAGTTATCCACAAATGCTCCAACAAACCTATAGAAAAGCCTGCAATACAACAATAATTTGAATTCAGATCCTTAGATGAGGAGAGAGATCTCCTTTTTAAGGATGTGAAAATGATAGAGATCAAGATTTAGAGGTGCATGATCAAGGGTGGGGGTTGACTTATAGCATGATCCATGTGCAATATTATTTCCACCAATGAGAAAGAGTTAACTTTACATCTCCATGTGAGACAAAAAGTCTTTTATTTTATTTTAAAATTGTGGAAAATAGTTTATGTGTTTTGTAGATGTTGGGATTTACTTGCATGAAAATAAGTAAGACCAGATATGATTACCCAAAAACCCTCCAAAATGAGAAGGTAAAAATGGGGCGAGGATGACACCCACAACTCTTCACTACTACAACAATACAATTCACTTGTTAACGTTACATGTTTTGACCATCCTCATGATTTGCCCTGTGAAAGGCTTGCCCTATTAAAGGCTTACAAGGATTGTTAGATCCTACCCTATTAAAGGATTTTAACACTCTATCAAAAGTGTACCTAGCTAAAGGATTTACAAAAAAATCACTTGGAATGTCACCCTGTTAAAGGATTTAAACAATGATTGTTAAACCAACCTATCTCCATAAGATTTCATTTTGCTGTAACAATTGTTAGAGAGTACAATAGAATGTTTGATCTGATGCACTTACAATCTAATATTGCTGATTTTAGATCCTTGTTCTATACAATTTGATCCTTACTAATTTGGTATGAAAAATGCTGTAACCTTGATTCTTTGTTCTACTAACTAACTCTATAGTTCTATCCTTCTTCTAAGTCAATTCACCCCTTTCACTTCCTTCATAAACTTTGTTAGCATTATCTCTTTGCATGCATTCTGTTTCTCACTCTTTCTAAAGTATGGAGCTTCATCTCCTTTAAAAATATTCCATGACTTAGGATTAGGTATGAATCTATGATTGAGATTCATCCAACTTTCCCACTCAAATATTTCCATTTTTTTGATTGGTTGCATGTTGATTGCATAGGGAATCCAAATAGATTCATTCTTAACTTTAATCCTTCGAGATTTATCCATATGTTGGCTCAAAAATGGTTTACATCTTAGTTTGTGAAGGCACAAACTCTTATGTTGATTTTGTGTTGCTTGGTACTTGCTGATTGTTGATGCTTGGCACATACTAAATTCTGTCTTGCTTGGCACTTGAACTTTCTCGACATCTATCATTCACTCATTACACATACTTTCTCAGCAGTATTTGTTTGCTCAGCTTTTGAATGACTCAACACTTGTTGAATTTTTGGCTCGACACATATGACAACTCGACATCTATACTATACTCAACATCAACTTAGAAAATTTCTTAAGTGTGTTGACACTCAATTGTCAAAACCAACCAAAGATCAACAATCTCCCCCTTGACATGAGTGTAAAAAACACTAACTATACATGATGAAACTAATCTCCTTGAGTATAATATACATTCTATTTGGCATATATACAAAAATTCAAAATTGTTCAAAATTTTGTGAAGGACTATATACCTCAAAATTTTGTATCTCCCCCTGAGTTGATGTGTCATTTCTATGTCCAAAAATTTCTCTGAATAGATTGATGTGCCTCTGCTGATACTCCTTGTCTTTATTATGAATTCTGATACTTTTTATCTAATGTATCCTATTATGCCTTGTTTTCTATTACTCCTCTTCTCCTTTTTTTCTCTGTTTATTTTATCACTCCACCTTTCATTTTAGCTTCCTCTTTCACATGTTTCCCCTTGCAGATTAAGTGTCCTTCTGGCTTTTTGATTTTTCTCCTCCTTTGCTTTTAATTTCTCCCCCTTTTTGACACTTATGTCAAAGGGTCTATACACTGACTAAATATTTGGCCAAGAAGGTCTTGTTCACTTCCATTATAATTCTCAAAGTAGCATAGTAGTTTTGTATTGCAACTTATAGGGATTTGATTTGTATAGCTATCATTGCTACAAGGTGAACTAAGCCATCTAATGTAGAAAGATTTGGATCTTTCTTTTTCACATTTTTTGTGTAGGCTAGTTCTTTTTGTAAAATTTCCATGTGAGGGGTTAGGGAGGCTTGTATTTGCACCAATTTGGCTCTTATATTAGCCTCATCTACTGTTAGTATAGCTAGTTCTTTCTGTGTGTGAAGCATTGTATGAAAATGCTTCTCACTTTGAGCTAGATATTTAGGCAATTGTATGTTTGATATCTTTAAATTTCTCTCCAAGCTCATTATTCTCTGGCTAGTTTCCTGTGTGAAAATGGAAGGATTACAAAATTTTGAGTTTAATGAGAAGATATTCTCAAATACTATCTTCACCTTTTCAATTTTCTTAGCCAACTCTACTTATGATAGTGCTATCTCACTAGATATTCTTTCATTCACCTTTGTTTGAAACTTCTTTTTTGACCATTCCATTAGTTTTGCATTGGTGTCATGGTCTTCACTTTGCACCTGGTCCACTATTTCTGAAAGTTGCTCCATAATGGGCTTTGTTTCATCAGGTGATTGCAGGCTAAAGACATCTAAGAAGATATCCTTTATTTCAATTAGTTCTTGCCTCTATTTATACTCATTTCTAAGTATCTCCTACTTCTTCCTTTCTAGTGCCTCTTACACTTCATTGATCTAGTCAATGTTTGTGGTTGCATAGTCATACTTTAGAATGACTATTTCTTCATCTAATGTAGGGTCTCCATAGTGAAGTACACTTGCAACCTTTGTAGAGCTCAAGCTTGGTGTTGAAATTTGAAGTGATATTGCTTTAGTGCTCAACTTTAGTGGTATCTTTGTTGGAGTCCCAGTGGTTGGCAGATTTACTAAGGTTTGAATTACTTCTTGCTCCTTTTCCTTTAGGGTCTCCTTCTCCTCCTTTGATCTTCCTTGGTTAATTACTATTATTTGAGGTTGTTCACCTTGTACTTGTATAGTAGGAACATAAGTATCCATCTATCCTATTTGGTCTTTTGCTAGCTCCTTAGTAGTTGTAGTGACTTTATCTGTGGAATCAACCTTAGCTAATGTATCTTGTGAAGCTTGCTCTTTATGTTGTCCACTTGTAGCTATAGGGATGACATAAGATGTTTCTTGTGTTACCATATTATCCCTAGTCAAGTCAGCAACTACTCTTTGCAACTCATCTACATTGACCAACATTGGACTACTGCATAGTTGGGCTTGTAGAGTTGTTTGGTCAATGATCTTTTTAAGATCCTTTGTAGTCAATGGATTGATGTTTTGACTAGAGTTGTTAGGAAAATCCTTCACTTTTATTGTTTTTGTAGGTGTAGAGGTGTCATGTGGAGGACTTGGAGGTGGCAATTGTGTGTCTTGCACACTCTGTTCTATTTGCTACTCTTCAACAGTGGCCATATCATTTCTCTTTTGTGTTTCCTCCATAGTTTCATCTGCCTTTTCTTTTTTGCCTTCACCTTCCTTTTCATTTTCATCCTCTTCACCATTGTTTATCCCCTCAAAGGGATCTTCTTCTCCTTCTTTGATAGTTGTTAGGCCATAAATTAATTTCCACATTAGAGTGGACTTCTTAACAACATCTTCAATCTTATTCTGAGGAATGCTAAAGGCTCTATATTTGGGTGCAAATTTGCTCCCATGCTTCTTGTTGGCCTTAGTTATTTTCCCTTTTGTGAGCTCAAGAATTACTCAAGCCAATGTAGACTCTCTTATTTCTTTCTCCATATTAAGGTAATAATGCCATTTATTTTCAATAATAGAATATAAATACTTGGGCATTGAATTGTCAAGTTCAAGTGGAGTGTTCTTGAACTTGGCCATCATGGTGTAGACTAATTCTTCAACCATGTTCTACTCATTCCTACTTAACTTATTGAAATTAATTCTCTTTAAACTAGTTTAGTCTATATTATCTTTAATATTATCACATATATTTTCTAAATCAGACTTGGTGGTGTGACTTACCACTCTAAATTAGCTTGTGTCTTCTAACTCTATTCTCTTTTCATCTGAGTCAGGTTGAGCAACATATTTTCTTCTTAGTCTTTTCTTTTCTAGACCTTGTTGCTCAATTTCCTTCTTCTTTTCTTTGGCTTGCTCCTTGGCCTTTTGAGTGGTAGCCCTTGTGCTTGTTCTTGTAGTGGGCTTTGTAGGGGTTGGTTGAGTAGCCTTTTGTTTCTTTGACTTTGCTACTGGCTTTTTTTTTGTCTTTCTTTTCTTAGGATCTAGTTTGTTAGGTGCTTCCTTGGCTTATTCCTCCTCAACACCTTCTCCCTCTTAAGCATCTTCTCCAAAGCCTTGTGTCAAGGCAAGTGGCTCTTGGCCCTATTCTTCTTCTTATTCTTCATCTTCATTATCTTCTTCTTCTACTTCTTTTGTTCCTTCAAAAAAATTGGCCTTAAGATTCTTAACCAATTTTTCCTTTTTCTTTAGAGTTGAAGTAGTTTTCAACTCCATTTCCACTTTAGATTTTACAACATCAAAAGTGCCAAAAGGTTTTGCACTTTTATCAATCTCTTCTATAAGCAATACTGTGATTTCTGTTGAGGCATTATCTATGTTTATCTCATATCCAAGTGGTCTTAGCCATCTCACTCTTGGTGCTACTACTTGGATATAAGTGTAGTCAATGTCAACTAAGAAAAAAATATCATTGATGTGCTGATCAACTAGGGAGACTAGAATCCTTAGTCTTTGCTTCATAGATTTTTTGTGTTTCAAAATTGGCTCCCATCTACTCTATGTACTCATTTACTTGTACTGCTATAGACCTATTGGTCTTCCAACTTATCTTACCAAAAGAGGGAAATTCATTCTGAACATAGAAAAATATGCATATCAAAATTGATCCAAACTTACATTGAGCACTCTTGGATCTCCTTATTGCTCCCAAATTCTACATAATCTATTGTAGTTGTAGTTCTACCAGATCATATGTATGATCCTTCTTAACAAGTTTGTATTCCATATCAATTGCAATTCATGGTACACTATTTAGTCAGCTTGACTAGTAGAATTTGTGAGATTTAACCCTAACAAAAAATTCTACAAGTGGATCTCTGATTGTGTCAATAGTCATGCCTCTTTTATTCCACTTTTCCCCAAGGTTATTCTCAATGGCTTCTTTTGAATCACTCCTCAGGGTCTTTGGTTGTTCTAGGCTTGGGTATCCTATTACCCAATATATGATTCTCTTTGATAGTTTAATAGGTCCATCTTCCAACCATAGGCATCCATCATGAATCCAACTCAAAACTATTCTTATCGACTCTGTCTTAAAAATTGTAGGGAAATCTAGGGCATAGGTTAAGCCCTTCCTTTCAACAATCTAAAATTCCTTCTTCAATACTCCATTTTCATATAGTTTTTTGTAGGCTTTCCAAATCTCCATATCACCAACTACTCCTACCTTACAATTATAAAACTTTCTGACATCTTGCACCATTATAACTTTAGGTGGAATTATGGATAGCAGGGTCATTCTTGTACACAACTTTAAGAATTGGTCTAAAATTTGGTTGTTTAACTTCATTACTGACCAACTAAACCTCAAATAGTTCCTTGTCCTTGGGATTGCTAGAGCTAGATGCTATTTTTGAAAACTAGAGTTTCAAAATGTAAAAATTGCGTAACTACAAAGCTTGACACTTGAGTAAATAACTTGAATTGATGATATCACTCTGAGTCAATGTTGGAATTTTCTTGAGTTCTTTGTCCTTGCTTGAAATCACTTCTATATTCTTCTCACTCTTCACTATGTGTTCACAATGATGAAAAATGATCAAAAATTTGGCCTTATACACTTCATCACATAGCGTTTAATTCTTAGTACATATTCAACTGTCAACTCAGCTCCTTATGCAACTTTGTTTTACTCGACTTCCACTAATTTTCAACACTTGGTATCCATTGGAGTTTTCCTTGCTCGGATTCAATAAGAATTTCCTTTTACTTGGTAGCCACTGTTAACTTGGCTTCAATTGGCTTTGGTAGACAACTCAGCATATACTAGGATTTTACTTGGCATTTGAAGATAACTTTTCTTATTCAGCAGCAATTTGAAAACCTTGAATATTTAACCTTGCATCTCTATTCATGTTGATCTATCCTTTTTAGTGCTGACTTATTCTAGAAACTGATGTATGATAAAGCATTTAAAATATCAGTCCCACATACCTTCTTTTTCTTAGTTTGACGAAGTATGACCACTTGACCCTTTAGGTGAAGTGATCCCTCCATTTGATACACCATATTTCTTCTTCCTTGTCTTATTCATATCTCCTCTAATGTGCTCAACATCTATCTTTCCTTTTCCCTTGTTTGACTCTGAGTTAGGTGTCTTTGTCCTTGTTGGGCAGTGCTTGCTAATATGACCAGTCTTTAAACAACTAAATCATGTAGTTTGGCTTAACCATTTGCTATAGCTTCCACTGAAATGTGTTCTTATGCAATTCTTAGGGATGTGTCCATATGCTTGATAGTAGTGACAACTATGTCTTGTATTGTAGTCCCAATTGTAGGAATTTTCATGGCTTCTTCCCTTGTTTGATGATCATGTGGTCTTGGATCTACACTCAAAGGCTTTATGTCCAAACTTCTGACAATTGTAGTAGTGTCCTTCAAATCTTGGTGCATGCATAGTCCTGGTTCTACATTCATGTGCCTGATGACCTTGTTTGTTGCACTTGTAAGAATGGATCATATTCTTTGGCTTGGAATTTTGACTACCATTCTTGCTCCTACAAACATTAGCTATATATCCTTTCTTACCACAAAAATGACAAATGGGTTTTGAGTTCTTACTTTTGTCATTCCTTTGTTTAGTAGTCTTGGATGATTCTCCTTCTTCAAAGCTTGTGTAGCCTAAACTTGATGTGTCTTTACTAGATCTAGGGGATTTCAGCAATTGCTCAAAGTACTTGATGGCTTCATTTGGCTTGTTGAAGCTTTCAAAAAATTTGTTTTCTCTTTTTAGGTCATTCTGTAGTTGTTCATTTTGCAATGTCAATGTAGTTATCTCAATGTCTTTGACATTCAACTCATGATGGGCATTCATCATTTGGCTTAGAGTATCCAACTGCATGTTTGAGATCCTAGAAAACTTTTCTGATTTTTCTTCCAATCTGATTGACAAGTTTCTTTTGTTTGCTTCAATCATGACCTTTTCCTTTATGGCTTTATTCTTTTGTTCAATCACTTCACATAGCAGTATTGCTTGTGATTCTTGCTCCAACTTGAGATTTCTAATCCCTTCAGCTTGTGCTATGTTCTTGTCAATGAGATCTACAATTGCTGCATTAGACTCACATGAGTTACCATCTGCAAATAACTTTGTCATGTCAATCTCCTTGTATTGGGTGTCATTGTCAACTATGGCAATCTCTTTCCTTCTCTTTAGCAAACTCCTCAAAGCATCTTTGCCTTCATCCAATTGTTGTAGTAAGTGGTGTATCTCAATCTCCTGATTCTCAATGGTCTTTACCAACTTGTAGACTTCCATCTCAAGATCTTTTCTCCAAGCTGTAAGGCTTCTCCTAATGAGAACTTAGCTCTGATACAAATTGTTGGGATTTACAAGTGGGAAGTATTCTTCTAAGAGGTGGGGGGGGGGGGGGTGTGAATCAAAAGTAACAAGCTTTAACCAATAAAAAAAACCTTTTAACTTAAATCAATTCATGCATGTAACATAATTAAATAACATGAAAGTAAAAGCATGCATGAAAATAGTTGACACTAGATATGATTAACTAGAAACCCTCCAAAATGAGAAGGTAAAACTAGGGTGGGGATGACACCCACAACTCTTCACTATTGCAGCAATAAAGTTCACCTATTAAGCTTACATGTTTTGACCATTCTCATGATCTGCCTTGTGAAAGACTTGCCCTATTAAAGGCTTACAAGGATTGTTAGATCTTGCCTTATTAAAGGATTTTAACACTCTATCAAAATTATACTTGGCTAAAGGATTTACAAAACATTCACTTGGAATGTCACCCTATTAAAGGATTTAAACAATGGCTATTAAACCAACCTATCTCCATAGGATTTCATTCTATTGTAAAAATTGTTAGAGACAATAGAATGTTTGATCTAATGCACTTACAATATGATATTGCTGATTTTAAATTCTTGTTCTATCCAATTTGATCCTTACTGATCTGGTATGAAAAATGTTGTAACCTTGATTCTTTGTTTTGCTAACTAACTCTGCAATTTTGTCCTTCTTCTAAGTCAATTCACCCCTTTCACTTCCTTCAAAAACTTTGCTAGCATTATCTCTTCACATGCATTATCTTTCTCACTCTCTGTAAAGTATGGGGTTTTGTCTCCTTTAAAAAGATTTCATGACTTAGGATTAGGTATGAATCTACGATTGAGATTCATCCAACTTTCCCACTCAAGTCTTTCCATTTTTTTGATTGGTTGCATGTTGATTGCATAGGGAATCCAAATAGATTCATTCTTATCTTTAATCCTTCAAGATTTATCCATATGTTGGCTACAAAATGGTTTACATCTTAGTTTGTGAAGGCACAAACTCTTATGCTGATTCTATGTTGCTTGACATTTGCTGATTGCTGATGCTCGAAACATACTAAATTCTATCTTGCTTGACACTTGAACTTTCTCAACATCTATTATTCACTTAGCACACATACTTTCTCGACACTATCTATTTGCTCAGCATCTGAATGACTCAACACTTGTTGAATTTTTGGCTTGGCACATATGTCAACTCGACAACTATATTATACTTAACATAAACTTAGAAAATTTCTTAAGTGTGTTGACACTCAATTGTCAAAACCAATTTGAGATCAATAGTAGACACCCTAAAATTGGAAAAGACCTAAAACAATGTGAATTTTGATCAAACAGTGAAAATTAAGAACAAAATTAGATAACAAAGGAAAATAATGGATTTTCAAATCAATTACAATATCAAGTCATTTTAGTAGTTAATCAATTAATCACCTATCAAATTCAAAAAGACCAAAATCACTTTAAAAAGAGGAAAACCAATTCATAAAATCATAAAATAAAATAAAAAGGAAAAAGGTAAAGACAAAAGTTGGAAATAAATACAATATTTAATAAATCAACAAAGTCATTTATCCTCTCAAAAAGTGAAATTCACCTTTTTGGAATTTTAAAGAATTAAAAATCCTTATTTATCCTCACAAACGAAGTTTGTTGGACTATTCCTCTTGGGATTTTGTGAGATATTTTCAATTTCACTCTTACCACCGATGAAAAGTAAAATCCAAATCCTTACCCCAACCCCCTTCTAAAATCCTATAAATAGGAGGGAAAATCAAGAGCAAAGGGACCCTAGTTTTATGCATCTATATTGTAGGCATATTCATAGCTATCATCCGTTTAGCGTTATTGTTGTACAGAATTAATATCATTTTAGTGTCATTTTAACACCATTCTAGTATTTATTTATCATCACTTCTTATGCATGCACATATCTTAGTATTTTAGTATTTTTATCTTTATATAATTCACATTTCATATAGATCTGATATCAACTTTCATAGATATTCATTAATAGCATACTCCCATTGTAGAACTATCACTAAGATGCTAGTTTGAGAGTAATTTTAGTAGTTGTAGTTAGGGAAAGATGAGATATTTATGGATTGTTTATTTAATAATGATTTCTTGAGTCTAGATTAGTTCATTGTTAGTCTGATTGCACTCTGCACTAAGGTCTCATGAATACAAAATTCCACCATCGTATACAAATTTGTGCCCCCCATGGGGCTTTGTTCTAAAGCCTCATTGGTCTTTAAATTTTCATTCTAATATTTGAACCTCTTTGTATATCTCTATGTTACTCTTGTTTCTAGTGTAGATCTAGCTTGTTACAATTTTTACAATATCTGGGAAGACCCATAATAGGAGCAACAATCTTTCAAAGATGCTCATAAACTCACGAATACTAGATCTGAGATTTTTTTGATGTTCTAGCACTTTTGAAAACTCTTTCAATTCTTTCAACTTGTTTTATTATACATTTGAAGTGTTCTATAATGCATTTTCAAGATCTTATAGCACTTGTTACAAATCTTATAACAGATTTATAATATCTTTTAGTGCATTAAAATCTTCATTTAGCACTTTCAAGATATATTATAATACATTTGAACAATCTTATAGTGCATATAAATAGTTCTATAATGAATTTGATTAGAGCTATAAACTATCATATTTATCTTGTAGATTTGGTTTTTGGGTGCTTATAGGTCTCTTTTGAGCCAGATAGGAACTCCCATGTCACTGAAGTTGAAGGAAGGGAATGCAGATAATGAAAAATGCAGCTAATTTTTGCTAGCATCGAATCATGTAGGCCTAAAACCCTTGTCAATTAAACTGTAGTTTTTTCAAGTTTTACAACATATTTTAAGTAAGGAATTAAATTCTTTGTCCTACTTGGAAATAGATCTCAACTCTTTGAGTTGATCAGAATGCCAAACCTTCCAAAAGGGTCAACAGGAATCAATTCAAGAATGAACAAACACATAAATTAAATAGGATGCTATTATCCTCCTAGTTTAAAGGATTTTAATTTAACATCTTTCTTTTGTGTTTGAGAAGTTGAAATAGTAGGGATATGCTCTCACTCTTTTAGGGTGATCAAACTCCCTAACCTGCTTTTTAGTTTCTATTTTGCATCCTTTTCCATAGGTAGTGTAGTAAGCCATAGAAAGGCATACCTCCTAAGCTTTTTGTTAGTAGGGCCAGTGTGAGGGAAAGCCTTCCACCTTCTATTCCTAATTGAAAGAAAACTAATTTTGTTCAAAACATAGCCTTCCTCTAGTAGTCTCGAAAGAGATTGCGCCAAAACTCCCTCAAATTGGTGGGAAGCTCTCTTTCATAGGGAGGAAAATTCAAACATAATCGAATAAACTCTAAAACCCCTAGTCACCAACCTTAGCAAGCCCTTACCAAGAAGCCATTTAAAAAAAAAACTTCTTGGTGTGTGTGGGAATATTTCATTGTAATTTCTACTAGTGCTATGCTTGAATGTGTCTATTTTAATACATGGTAAAGAACTTTAGACCACAACACTCTCAAGCAAATTTAAAAAAAATTGCAAACCAACCCAAAATTGGATGCAAAAACTATAATATACCTTGAAATAGTGCATTAAAAACCTGGAACAATGCATGTGCCTACTAATTTAACATGCTTGAAACCTGAAATAATGCATTTGGAAAATAGAACAATGCATTTGATAGATAAAACAATACATTTGACAGATAAAACAATGCATTTAAACAATCTAATAGTGCATCTACATGTAAAAAAGTGCTTTCACACTACAGAAGAGTGTCTGTCATAACATAAAACAACACATCTAAGAAATGAAATAGTGCATTTGAGAGAACTTGTAAAGTAGAGGCTATCGACACATAAAACATCCATAAACAGAAAGCATATCTGGGTACCCTTTTCCTCCACTAACACTTTACAAAATTAAGGAACTTTGAAAGTGACCAACATCTTTAGGATCAAGCAAGAAATATTCCAACCCTACATATGGACTTTTATCCAATAGATATCATCACCTTAGCTTCATACATCAAGTCAAAAATGAAAGGAAACATACATCCTTTCCATACATGATTGCACGGTATTGAGTCTTATCATCATCAACATTAATAGGAACCTTTCAAAACAGAGTGTATACGTGTAAAACCTACTTTTTAGGAGCACACTCAAACAAGGAAATTTTATTTGTACATGTTCATATAAGAAATATTCAAGAAGTAAAACAACTAAACCACTTGTATTTTACTAAGCTAAGTAATTGACAAATATAGTTCCCATGCAACCTAGGAGCAACTCAACAAGGGCACCCAATGTGAACCTTGTTGGTGTGCTCTAGTTGGAGGAATGTGGATGTGCTCTCCCAAACACAATTATTTGAATCCTAAAGTGATTGAAATGCAATGAAAGATGAGATATGAGTCTGACTAAGATGAGTGGGGGATGCTTCAAGAGGGGTCTATAGAAGAAGCCATTCTCAAAACATCCTAAGAAGTGGAAGTGAATGCAAGAAATAAACTAAACTACCAATGCAATAATGAAATCTAACAAGTACCAAAGGGTTAGTAAAAATTCATAAAAAATAAGTAAAATCTCTAGAATTATTCTAGCATGATAACAATGCAAATGAGGGAGATAATAAATGCTTGGGACAAGGGCTCTATTTATAGGCTTGAGAGAGGCCTTGGGGAGGTGGCATCAATGTGGCATCCACATAGGTGCAACAAGGGAGACATGGGCTAAGGAGATAAGCCATGCAAAGGTCAACATAAGCCTTTGTTGTGAAAGGGATGACTCAAAGTTTTCTCACACATATATGAGAAACCTTGGAGAAAGGAAAGGGGGACAAGTGTGTAAGAGTGTAAGACTTCTTGAAAAAAATAATAAAATGGAACCTTTCTTGGATCTTGAGTTTCTCACACATGTGTGAACAAATACTTAGGGACTAAGATGTGTTTATAAAGGTATTTAGGATTAGTTAAGTAGGATAAATTATGGGTAAGATTAGAAGGATGAGAGTGATGGGTGTAGACTAGGTTTTAGGATGGGATTAAGATTAAATTAAATAGGATTTAACTTAATCATAGGATTAAAGAATTTAATAAAGTGGAGGGAATTAAACAAATTGAGATTTATTTAAAAGGGGATTTATAGAGCACCATGCATTAAATAAATTTAATACATTAGGTGGAAGTATTCAAATTAATTTCAAATATATTAGGGAGGTGAACATATCTAATCAAATAAGTAGAGGAACATGAAAAATATAATTATTTAATAAATAATTAATTATAGTGTCAAGGGAGATATTAAATCAATTAATATATTGTTTAGGACAATTTCAAGTGTCTACACATAGCTCAATACTTCACTACATTTTGGTCTAAAAACAATTCTCACCTCATTGAAATGTAGAATAATTAGAGGGTTCTCACCCACATCTCATGCCACTACGCAAAACTAGTGCAAGTGCTAAACAAAAGGAATTGAAAAGATCGCCCATATGGGTAAGTGCTAGAATAGAAATACAAACCACCAAATTTGCACAATCCCCAAATATCATTGAGCCTATTACACACATTTATTTCTTATCATCCATCATTGCTAAAGAATTAACCTTGTTCAAATGATAGAACTTAGAACCCTCTAACAAAATGGGTTCATCTCAAGCCTAGGGTTGAAACAACCTTGAAACAAAGATCAAAGATTTTAAAAAAAACCTAGAAATTATTGATATAATAGAAAAGATACTAGAATGACATAAAGAACACTACTTGCTATCATTGGCACAACAAGGTGCAAAACTAACTCCTAACTTTGATATATCTAACCTTAGAAGGGATCAAGAAGAATCACCCCTAGAGGTTGTCATTCAAAAACTTCAAGACCTACAGTTCAAAATGGAAAAGGATGAAATGAGGGAAATTCTGATTAACTAAATATAGTCTCAAGAAGATATGCCCTCTCCTATTTGATAGAAGTGTCACCTTGACACCTTTTCCATAAAATATGTAAATACCAAAATATGACAAATATTTTGGCACATCTAATCCTGAGGATCATCTTCGATAATTCTATCCTTGAAGTATGGAATTTGTGCATGATACTACCTACCTTATGTGGCTATTCCCTAGAAGTTTGGGATGGCAAGCCATTCAGTGGTTCTCAAATTTCTCCTCTACTATTAAGTCATTTGATCAACTAGCTTCTATCTTTAGTGCACAGTACTCATATAACATCAAAAGAGAGGTCACTATGATTGACTTATGCAACACAAAACAACTCCCAGGAGAGTCTTTCAAGGTTTTCCTACAAAGATGAAGGCATACCTTTGCCAAATACCATTGGGATATCCTGGACAAAAAGAAAATACACACACACACACACACACACACACACACACACACACACACACACACACACACACACACACACACACTCACACACCCGCACACATACACACACACACACACACACACACACACACACACACACACACACACACACACACACACACACACACACACACACACACACACACACACACATCAATAGCCTCTCCAAACCTATGAATTATTAGTTGTAACTTCAAGGTCCTAAAGACTATAATAACACATTGGAAAACATAGCCAAAGTGGAAGAAACCTTGCTAAGAAACAACATCATTAATCTATCAAAAGATGGAGAAGGTTTCTCAAATAAATCCTCGCAACAACACATCTCATCTGATCAATTGAACAATAAACATAAACTATGGTGAAGAAACAGTAATAAAAATATGGTAAATGATCGGGTACTAGAAACAAATCACATTATATCACAACTTTACCCCTCCCCCAATCAATAATATCTAACTTTCAAAAACACCAATGTGCCTGCTTGCTAGGACACACAAAGACAAGATCATGCTCCTTTCTATCTTAGAAACACAACCACTCCTCCAACCCAAAATATCCCCAACCAATAGGTGACATATAACCAAGCCCCTCCACCAAAAGGATATAAATTTGTTAACTCACCTAGATTATACACTCCCATAGGTGAAACATGCAAAGGAGCATTAGAAACACTCTTAGTAGATGAGATTATTATATTACTAGAATCCAAACCCTATGAACCACAAGTTAAACCTTCATGGTAGAGTGACAAAATTTTTTGTGGCTACCATCAAAATAGGGGGCATCTCACCAAAAACTACCATGCCCTTAAGGGGGCCATTTAAAAATTGATTGATAATGAAACCATTGAAGTAAACAATCTTCGTAATAACAAGGACCATATAGCCTTTAAGAATCCCTTCATGAGCCATGAGAAGGGTGAATCTTCCAAAATTAACCGTGCCACATCCTCCAATGACAAAGTCAATTATTCCCACAATTATGAGAATATGATTAGCATGATCTCAAGATTTTTTGATGTCATTAATGTCATCATTGTCAAAGAAAAGAACAAGAAACAACCCTTGAATGCCATTGCTTGAGGTCAAGCCTCTAAAGTGGTTATGCTAGGGACCACTACCAATTTAGAAAAAGTAACCACAAGCTCTACCATATCCAAATATAGTTTGGTTAAAAGCTATAAAAAACTCCTGCCCATATCTCCATCTTTGAATTATTGCAAATATCCTCGGAGCACAAACAATACTCACCAAAACCTTAGTGCCAAATGATCTTCATGTCGATAGATTCCAAAACATGGTAAGTAATGTCATTACCCCTCACTATGTATCCTTCTTAGCACAAGATGACATGTCCTTCACCTATCCACACAACTCCCCTTTACATATTGAAGTCTTTATACATAAAAACATAGTAAAGAGAGGTTTGGTTGATGATGAGGCCGGTCTAAAAATATGCACTTTAATCCTATTAAAAGCCCTATGGTACACAAAAGACGTTGTTGATCCCAAGAAAAAAATTATAATTAAAGCTTATGATGATGAAGAAATATTCTCTAAGGGCATGGTCATTATACCAGTAAGGGTTTGCTTGGTCATGAAAGAAATTGCTTGTCAGGTTATGGACCTTAAGCTAACTTACAAAATCCTATTAGGTAGGTTGTGGATCTGTGATATGTAAGCAGTTTCCACTACTTATCATCAATGTTTAAAATTTCTATATATGAGTCAAGAGGTGACCATACTCAGGGACAAAAACTAAACACAATATTACAATTCCATTGTTCCTCATAATAAGGAAGAAATTTCCATTTCAACAAGTAATGATGGCCAATATATACTAGAAGGAACTTCAACATCCACCAATCAAGACAACAACCACTTTTCCACCATGACTAGGGGAAAAGAGAAAGTGGGTTGTTCCAATTATTCCATCTCATCACCACTGCTACCAATACACTCTAAACAAAAACATTATGAAGGAATGAGTTGTTTGATAAAATAGTTTGAATGGAAGTGTAAATTGCAATGCAAGGGGGTATGTGAATATTTGATTTCATTGTTTGACCAACCACTATCTCCTAAATATCATGGTAGACTAGCTTTGACTACTCCTCCTAGACCCTACAATGAACACTTTGTTAAAGGAAGTGGTGTATCTCCAAGCACCACAGACAAAGAAAACAAGAGGATACAAAATGTTGATATTTCCCTTGACTTTTTTGGTAAGGGTTATGATTTAAAGAAAAAAATGGGTTACTTGAGGGAAGGTCATTTGGGAAAGGGAAAAGGTATTGTAGAACTATTAGAAGCACATTTTAGACCTGATAAACTGAAGCTAGGGGTAGGTTATCTAGAACAAGAAAATGAAAGGTTTTCACCCTTCCCTAAGCCACCATATTTTTGATAAGTCCTAATCTAAACATAGGGAGTCCTCTTCCTCCACTTTGGTTTGGGTACCAAAAGAAAAGGACATCATCAATTATAGAGAAACTAATAGAAAGAGTGTGAACCCATCCTTCCTGATCTATACCTTGTAGAAGGACCATCCATGGGTGCCATTAATAATGAAGATGATGATGATTCCACATAGTCAAAATTTGACTCATTATCTAGAGAATCTACCCAAGATAAAGAATGTGATGTTGTTCACATCCCTACACAAAATACTATCACAGAACAAGGACCTACTTCCAGTGCAAGCCTCCTTTCACTACACATAGTCAATTCACATAAGAATGGTTTAGAAATAGGCATGTAACAAACACATGATCTTACATCATAGATTAATGATGAATCTACTAAAATATTCAAGTTCTAGACCATATTTCTAGATTTCTTTCCAATAGAAATTGAAGATGAGTATAGTGAGAAACTCAAAAACTCTAATTTCCTAGATAATTTAGAAGAAGCACACATCATAGACTTGGCAGATATGATGTATAAGTCACCAAATGAGGTCATGTCCTTGAACCCAACTAAACCATATCCATACTCCAAGTCATTATCCTTGGTCCACATGAGCTTATCAGTTGGAATACAACTGAGCCTCATAACATTTCTAACTTTGACATTGACTGGGACATCTTTGTATACCTCAATACAATTGAACCATCTCCTAGAATAGCATCATGTGAAGCATCCATGGATGGGTCAAGTATCAATTATCTTATTCACACAAAAAGGGGTCGAACATCTCAAAGATCTAGTGACCCAAACCATGTTTGGGTAGGTGTTGATAAAAAAATTGAGCAAAATAGAAGTGACATATCTAAGGGTGAAAACCCAACTATAGCACCTGATGATGAGATAATTGATGTCTTACCTGAGTATTCAGAAGAGAGGTCCTCTATGCTAATTGAGCCAATATAGAAAGTCAACATTTGGACAAAACAATAACCCAAAATCATCCACCTTGCACAATCATTAACCTTAGAGGAAAGGAGTTCATTTATTCAGTTCTTCAAAGAAAGAAAATTATTTTTTCCTGGTCCTATGCTAACATTATAGGGTTAGACCCTAATCCAATTCTTTATTATCTCAATATTATTTGGAAGCTAATCCTATCAAACAAAAGCTCAAATTTTTTTATCCGCATATAGCATTATTAGTCGAAGTAGAGTTGGAGAAGTTAATTCATACCAACTTCATTAGGCTATTGGCCTATGCTTCATGGATCTCCAAAATTGTACCTATTTCCAAGAAAGATGGTAGTGTACAGATCTACATTGACTTTCGTGATGTCAAGAAAGCATGTTGCTAAGATGACTTTCCCTTACCAAGCATTAACACCATTGTAGACCTAACAAAACGACACTCTAGGTTCTCCCATATGGATGGCTTCTCTTGTTATAACCAAATGAAAATAGCACCTTAAGACCAAGAGAAAATAGCCTTCACTTGTGCATGGGGGATATTTTGTTGGAATGTCATGCCCTTCAGTCTCAAGAATGTAGGAGCTACGTATCAACGAGTTATGACCATAATATTTAATGACATGATGCACACATTTATGGAAGATTATGTACATGACCTTCTAGAAATGTCTCACATGCATAATGGTCATCTTCCAATTCTAGACAAGATATTCACACACCTAGAAGCTTTCAAAGTTAGATTAAATCTTAAGAAGTATGCTTTCAACATACAATCTAGAAAGCTCCTAGGCTATATTGTCTCTGCCAAAGGGATAGAGGCAGATCCTGAAAAGATATAAGCTATTGTCAACATGAAACCTCACTATAATCTGAGCTAGCTATGTTCCCTCCAAGGGAGACTTTAGTTAGTTTGAAGATTCATATCTCAGTTGGCCAAGAAATGTTTTCTTTTCACCCACCTCCTCCACAAAGATATAGTTTTTAAGTGGGACAATCAAGGTCAAACAACTTTTGATCTTCTCAAGAATTATCTAATGAATCCATGGGTCTTGGTGTCCGCATTGCCACAAAAACCTTTATTGTTGTATATCTCCTTGATAGAAAAATCAATAGGAGCCCTCTTGGCACAAGAAAATAGCTAAGGAAAGGAACAAACTATCTACTATATTAGTCAAAACTTGGTTAACTATGAGCTCAACAAAACTTTCATTGAGAAGGCATATCTAGCCTGAGTTTTTACTTCCCAAAAGATGCATCACTACCTCCTGAACCAAAAAGTAAAACTCAAAGCCAAAATAAATCTCCTAAAGTATCTTTTGAGAAAGACTGAATTAATAGGAAGATTGGCCAAATGGTTAATGATTCTAAATGAGTTTAACAAAGGGTATGTTGATAGAAAGGCCATAAAAGGACAAGCCATTGTAGATTGATTACCAGATGCACCTGAAGAAAGCTCCAATCCCATCTTAGTAGATTTTCTAGACACACATATCCTTCAAATAGAGCTAGTCACGTGGAAGTTCTACTTTGACAATTCATACACACATCATGATTCAGGTGCTAGAATACTATTCATCACACCTTTAGGGGTCACCATCCCAAAGTCATACAAACTACTATTCCCATGCATAAACAATAAGAAAAAATATGGGGCCTTATTTCTTGGCCTCAAAATAGCCTTGGAATCAAAATTAATGATAATAGAAGTCTACAAAGATTACCACCTAGTCATTAATTAGGTGAATGACACATATCAAACCAAGGATGAAAAATTGTTACCCTAAAAACTCTTGGTTGATACACTCAAGGCATGTTTTGTTTAGATTACCTATGAGTAGATCCCTAGAGAATAGAATAGGGCAGGTAATGTTATGGCTACCTTGGTCTCCTTGCTCCAGCTACCTAACCAACATTAATGATATAAATTCCTAGTCTAAAAGGTGGTTCAACTTACATTTACTCAATTGGGATCACACATCATTTTCCACTTAGACACTCCTAACTCCCCATGGTATGATTCCATTTCCACCTACTTGTGCCATAACATTATGCCTTCTAACCTATCTTAAAACCAAAAATGCAACTTTATCTAACATACTTTGTGTTACACACTAGTAACTGATACAATATGAAAGGTCTCAATGGTACTTTATTTAGATGTCTAGAACATGATGAGTATAGGGTTACTTTACAGGAAGTTCATGCAAGTATTTGTTGGTCACATTCCAGTAGATTCACCTTAGCTAAGAAAATTCTGAGAATGGGTTATTTCTGGCCCACCATGGAAAAAGATTCTATCGACTATGCTAAGACTTGTAACTAGTGTCAGATCCATGACAACCTTATTCATGAACCAGCCTAGGAACTCAACCCATTGGCCACACAATGGCTTTTTCATCAGTGGGGTTTTGACTTGATTGGCACAATCCATGCACCTTCCTTCGACAGACACAAATAGATTATTATAGAAATTGAATACTTTACCAAATGGGTTAAAGCAACACTGCTCATAGACTCCATAAAAAAAAACCTCATTTATCCTTAACCATATCATTTTTTGGTTTGGCATACCTCATGCCATCTTAATTGATAATGCCTTGTATTTCAAAAATCAAATAGTTGATGAGCTATGTGAAAAATTTCACATCATCCACCATTCATCTTCAATTTACTACCCCCAGGGTAATGGCCAAGAAGAAGCCACCAAAGAAAACATCATTAAAATCCTCAAAAGAATGGTCAATGGCATTTGTAGGGATTGACATTTACAGTTAAATCATGCCTTGTGGGCTTATAGGGCAAGTGTTTGAATGCCTATGGGTGTAACACCCTTCTCTTTGGTCTATGCCAGCAAAGCAATACCTCTTTTAGAGGTTGAAATCCCATCTTTACGAGTCAACCTTTGTGATGTCATGTTAGATGAGGAGTATAGAGTAGCCCTTTTAGAACAACTAGAACTCTGAGTAGAACATCAAAATACAACACTCGAACATCTTAAGGTGTATCAAAATAGGCTATCCAAACACTACAACAAGAAGGTGAAGCCCCATGCTTTTCAAAATAGAGCTTAGTCCTCCATGAGAATCCCAAAAATTAGGAAGCTAGGGAGAATAAGGGAAAGTGGGAAGCCAACTACATTGGCCCTTACATAATCACAAAATCTTTCGAGATAGGTACATACAAGCTAGTTAATTATGATGGAGAAGAATGAATAGAACCCATTAACATCATTAATCTCAAATAGTTATATGTCTAAAGCCTTGAGGAACTAGCTCATTATTGAAAATATAAAAAGTAATTGGAAAACATTACAAAAAAAGAAGAACAATCTGGTATAAAAGGAGTGAGAGATAACACCTTTAGGCTTCCTCAAACAACACCATTACCTCAATGTGAGCATACAACAAGAAATATCTACAACAAGACCATCCATGACAATTTTTCTTGTTTGTAGCCTTTTCATTGCTTATCTCTATCTTACCCGACACAATTAATAAGAAACAGGGAAAGGGGTACAAAATGTCATATTTGAGTTAATTTTACACATACCCAAATGAGAAACACTTGTGGCTTATAATTCAATGGTTTTTTGGCATTAGAAATAGTTCACAACAAAGACAACCAACATGACAACTCAAACAAAGGGGCAAATTAGAGGAAACATGGAGTTAAATTCTATTTTGAGATATCACAGTCATGAATTGTAAGAAAATCAATGCATATCTCAAATATCTAACACCACCATTTGGTCCTAAAAATTCATTCTAACCCCCATACATCCATATGTGGTCCCAAAATTCATTTTAATCTCCATACATCCATATGTGGTCCTAAAAATCCATTTTAGCCTTCATAAATCTACATGTGGTACTTCATAAATCCATGTGGTCCCTAAATTCCATTTTAGCCTTCATAAATGCATACTCATTCCCATAAATCCAATTTTGTCTCTGTAGCTCTCTATGTGCTCCTAAGAATCTTTTTGGCCCTCATGCTTGCCTTGATGATATCCATATTCCAACAAATCTCACTTCCATCCCTTTTTCACTATTACCAGATTAGAAATCATAAAAAAATATCAAAAATAGTAAAACATCATCAAAAATTATAAAAAAAAAGTAAACAAATCATAAAAAAATAAAAAACAGTAAAAAATCATCAAAAATTATCAAAAATAGTAAAAAATTTTCAAAAATGATAAAAAATAATAAAAAATCTTCATAAACATCAAAAACATAAAAAAACTAGGAAACATTCCAAAAATAAAATAAAATATCACAAATAGGCTATTGATTTTGCATAAATTACTTCTATATATTTTGATCTGACGATCCATTGATTTCATGTTGAGTTGGTTTCTATTTATAGTTATTGCTCCTTTAGGATAGGTTTGCGTACCTTGACTAGTTTTACATGAAATCAATGGTGAGGCCCCCCATATTGAAACATATTTAAGTATTCTATGGAAAAATTCTTGTCTTATTAAACAAGGATATCACAACCATTCACTTCATTATAAGAAATTAAGAAGCAATGTCATTATGTCTTGAAACCTCTCTCTACACTTAGGAAAATCTGGCACAAAGTAGATTGCTGAAAAAGTCTTACCTTTGTTCATTTTCCCACTCTTCCATTCCTTAATAAAGAAAATAAATCTAGACAGGGTTCCAAACTTATTTATGTTGCAGAGGCCACGATTGATCCAACATCCTTCAACAAATATGTAAATGATATCCCAAAAGGGCTTTTGTGGCCCCAAATCTTACCTCTATAGTTTGAGGATGCATTAATACTTTGTACATCACTTGGATTGCCACAAATATCTATCACACTCTTTCATCTTTATCCAATAGTGGTATAGAATAAGTAAGTGCTTGAAAGACCGCAACAGTCTCCAAACACCTTTTAAGGCCATCTTGTGCCTTTTTAGGCTGTTTAACACCTTTCTAGGCCCCTTTAGCACCTTTTTAGGCCCAAATTTCCTTTTTAGGCCATTCAACACTTTTGTAGGCCCAAAGCACCCTTTCGGGTCCCCAAGCACCTTTTTAGGCCATCCAACAACTCTTGTAGGCCCAAAGTACCCTTTTCGAGCCCCCAAACACCTTTATAGGCCATTCAATGCCTTGTGTATGTCGAAAGCACCCTTTTTGAGCTACATAGCACCTTTTTAGGCTATCTCAAGCCTTTTATAGGCTCCAACTCCTTTTCAAGGCCCTCAAAGTGCCATTTTAAGCCGTTCAACACCTTTTGTAGGCCCAAAATGCCTTTTTCATGGCCCCTTAGCACCCTTTTCAGGCCATCCAATACCTTTTATAGGCCTAAACACCTTTTTTGGGCCCCACAGGACCTTCTTACACCCACACCTTTTCATGGGTCCTATAAATATCCATCTCAACACACACCTAGAGGAAACAAATCATGGCTTTGACCCTCGTTTGTAAAGGCTATCAATGTGCACAAAATTTTCCAACTAAGCTCCACTAACCTTTCATGTGTTAGCATTTCCTAATTTTTCCACATCATCCACTTTCGCTCTCCAAATGTTGCACAAGTTCATATTCATCTTTCCTTGAGAACCCACTTTCCATTTTGGTACTATCTGATTATTACATATAAGTGAAGGTTAATCTTCCTCTAAATATCCCATTGTTCAAGCTTTTTGTAGATTTTGACTGCCTTCCTCTCTCTGAAAAATACAAAAAACATCCAAATAATCCTATAAATTCCAAAAAAATCCAAAAAATTTCATAAAATATCAAAAAATCCAAAACAAGTTGCAAAAATGCCAAAAAATCCAAATATATTTAAAAATACCAAAAAAAATCTAAAACATATCCACATAAATACCATAAGAAAAGGATACAAACATAGAAATAATAATCAAACACCTTTGACACATATGGCATACATGGTACTCTTTTGTTTGCCAAGGAAAAATATGCTTTTTAATCATTATAATGGCCAAGGTACAATTAAATCCCACATAACACTCATTTTGGCCTCCCTCATGGAGGTGACATGCTGGGAATTTTGGTTAGGGGCATCTCCCCTAATGCTATCCTTGATGATGATGCTCTTAGCATAGATCCCCCTCGGACCTAAACCTCATCCATTGGTATCGAGAATTTCTCACTATGCAACTACACATTTAATGGTTGCATAAATTATCTATCTACAAACTGGGTCTCCCATTGCCACTCCATCTCAATCGATTGATAATATAGCCCCATGTAATATGTGGCTTTATAGTGTACTTTTGCAATCCTTTGTGTATCCACAAATACATTGTCCACTAGTTTATTGACACTTGATGCAATAATCGCTTATTGAGCCACATCACACTGTTGTTGTATCTTTTCGTTGTCCATCCTCCAATGCACTACATCCACTTTCATCTAACTAAGCCACTATTGAAGCTACCTCACCCTTCCCTCACTAGCCATCAATCGATCTTGCAGCTACATTGACATGGTATTCATTTTTTATACTGCATCATTAAAAGACTCCAACTACACCTGGAATAACACCAACTCATTCTATGCACTTTCCAAAACCACTTGCACCATCCTTAGAGCATCCTACAATCTTTATTCCCATGCTCACTTAGTGTGAAACCCTACATCATTCCCCTCTTCTCATGACCTTTCTACCTATAGCTTAGCTTCCAATGATTGCAGCCATGCTTGTTCTACATTCAACGCCACTTGGAGCCATTTGGATTTTGTTTGTGCTCTATCCTCATGGGCTTTATTCATCAACCCTAACAAAAACATGATATCTTTGTCTACATTCTCTTCCTAGACTCTTTCTATGGTTGATGCTGTCTACAACTCCTGTACTTTGTGTGTAGCACCCTCAGCCTCTGGCCTTGACTTAGATGCACCTAACACTCCGATCTCTTGGCCTTTTGACCCCTATATCAAAGTTATGAGGCTAATCAACTAAGTTTCTATGATCATCACATCACTCATACTAACATCCTCAGTCACCCTCTGACCTCTTTCGACAATCTTTCTAGGAGAGTTGACACCCCCCACACTTGTTAATCCTTCTTGCACCCTTTTTGTTGCCCCTAAAGGGCTACCTTCCACCCTCATCACAAGATTTCCACCTAGTTCATCCCAAAATTCTTGCTATGGTACACTCCTTGACAACATTAACAACAATGGCAAGGGAGATTGTTCCACCCTAACTCCTAAGCCCTTGGGCTATGTCTACCTTAACTCTATTTGACTTGACTTGCCATGCTCATGCACTAATGCCTAAAGCTCAAGCTGATACACTAGTTCACTTTATGTTTTATGGGAATGCTTTTACCTCTATCCTTGCCTTAGCCATCCTCCATGATTGATATCCCCAATCTCTACCTCTTATTATGACTCATCTGGTGAGCTTGATATGCTAACCACCTTACATGTACTTCATCTCAATCCCAATGGAAGCTTCAAAAGGTAGTGATACTTTTCCGTTCACCATGGCTTACTTCATGTTCACCTACCCATCTATTTATGGCCATAACTCCACCCACATTACACTTCATTAGCCTTGCCACATGTTCACTCTCTGCAACATACCACACTAGTACCGAGTACACTTGCCACTCTATTCTAACACTATGATGCTATGACCCCCAACTAACATATATCTTCTAATGCAATCATAATGCATTCTACTGTACAATTCCTACTAGTACACTCCATGATTTGTTACAAGAATCCTATAATGACTTTAATCCACAAGGAACTAAAAAAACTTTACACTATTGCACAAAACTATTAGCACTACTAGTTTGCAAATAATGGTTTTTCTACGATCATGAGTTTCTAGTACCTTGATGATGTATTTGAGTAGAGGGAGCAAGATGAAGCCATGACCTTTTATTGCTTTAAAATTTTACTATTCTAATCCAATGATCCTTTGATTTTATGCATTATTGGTGTCTATTTGTAAGTGCCTCCTCTCATTTGGAAGGCCATATGTACCTTGACCAGTTTTACATAACATCTTAGGGTAGGTTCTTTATCTGACATGTGTCTATTTGCATGTATGTTTTCATTTGATATGGATTTTTTTTTTTCATAGATACCATACTTTTCTTGTATATTGTTTGTTCTCTTTGGCAATAATCGACATGAAAGAGTATTCATGTTACCATAGTGGTGATTGTACTATATCACATTTACTTATGAGCTTAATGATAACATTTAATTTGCATCTCTTTATAGAATCTGATAGTTAACTACATTCATCTAGATTGCATTTCATATGGGGTCCCTTAACACAAATGATTGACACAAAAATGGGGAATAATTAGGATATCTCACACACCATCATCTAATGGATTAGTTACAAAACTGAAACATGTCAGTAGAGATCAATGACATCATCACCATCCTAATAAGCTTTCACCTTTTATGTATCATGGATTCTGTTTTTCATCACCACATCATTAAATTTGATCACACTTCATTCCCTCATTATCTCACACCATTCATATCATCTATTGCATTACATTCCCCTTGAAATCTCAAAAATTTTGACCACTATTTCCTCCCATCACATTTCTTTTTCTTCCATCATCAACCATGTTTTATGCATTCACTATTTCAAACTTCTCATTAGTGCCTTGAGGGTTCTTTGTGGCATTCAAATCTCAAAAATATTGAATTGCATTTCATCTCATTTCATAGATCATATCGTCATTTTTTTTGTTTGTCATTGCATTCTCATTTCATCTATCACATTTCATTATATTCCTTTTTATTTATTCTAAATCATTTGCATTCCATCCTATTACATCATTTAGTATTTATTTCCATTTCATCATTCCATTTGTACTTCACTATCTCATTTTCTTACCATCTTCATTTTTATTTCATTTTACACTATTTCATATTCATTTCATTCCATCTTCATCACATATCAAACATTGAACCATTGCTCCTTATTTTTATCATTTATTTCCATTTTTCATCTTCATTTCACTAAATCCTTTTCAATCATTTTCTTTTTCATTCCATTTTCATTATTAACATCATCTCATTTTTCTATCATTTACCCATTTTATTGCTTTTCATTTTCATTTCTCTCATCCATTTTCATCCCATTGCCATCTTTATTTTAGTTAAAACACTCTGCATCATTTATTCATTTTTCCCTGAGGTTCATTCCACTACATCATTTTATCACATATTTTTCTTTTCTTTTTCATCTCATTTCATCCCTAATGGAGGAGCATCTAGAGGTATAAGGGCAATCTTGTGTCACCCAAAAAAATGTACTTAGACTTAGTTTCTGTTTCATGTCTTTACATTTTTGGATACCCATTTGGCTCAAATAAAGGTTCCAACTCTCCTAGTTCAACTTTTAACTATCAGTGCGTTTGAAAATCCCAAAAAAATAGGAGCATGTATTTGGGCCATCATTTCGATAAACTAGAAGATGTGAATTGGCCAGATGAATGTAATCATGATTTAGAGCATTCCAGAAAAAAAATCAGGTCAATAGGCCCCACGGTTTGAAAGTTATTGCAGTTTTTTGAGTTTTTGAGACCTCCTAAGAATGCTTCAAAGTCACGTTTGGGGCATTAAATGACCTCTAAAAGGGTCAAAAAATGGGGGAGGAGCAAAGCTTGTCCATAGGCCTATAGTGTGCTTTGAGAGCTTTCCAAAAATGTAAACGGTTCGTCAATCGGAGCTACGGTTCAAAAGTTATGCCTCCCGAAAGTTCGGTTACCGTTTCTGGATTCTTCTAGATTTGCACTGACTTCTAACATAGCTTCTAGAACCTTCTATTTCGTCAGTGGATGCCTACTAGCACTTTCTAGAATGTACTCCTAGTCCTTAACCCTTTGAGGTCTATTTAAGGAGACTTTTGGCATTGTAAAAGGTAGTTCGGAGTGGAGTTTGAGAGGAGGTGCTAAAGGAGAAATATTCTCCAGATTTATGCTATTGTAAGCCCTTAGGGCATGTTCTAAAGTTTATTTTCTCTGTACTATTTGTACTAGCTTATTTTCTCAGTTAATATAATTTCCCTTTTTTTGTTGTGTCCATTCTGTTCTTGGGTTGTGTCTCCATTATTTGGTATCAGAGCAGGTTTTCCTGAGTGTGTAGATAGAGCGCCGACTGTGTGGTTGTGGGTTCGAGTTAGAAGATGCCTCCATGAAGAGAGTGTGGCAGAAGGGCCAGAGCTATTGATCCTAAGGAGGTTAGAGCCCTCCAGAGGCAGGTACAAGCATTGCAAGAGGAGCTTCATAGAGGAGCAAATGTTGCCGTAGGTGACAATAGTGAGGATGACAATGAAGAGGAAGTAATGGGACCAAAAGAGGAAGTTGACGGGGAAGTTCTAAATCTTGTAGAGGAAAGGCTTTTTAGGGCCATTACTAAGTTTGGGAAAAGACCTACAATTGAAGTGGGTATATTTTCAAGAAATCTGAAACCAGATGAGTTGATCGATTGGATCAATGAACTGGAAGAATACTTTGAGTATGAGGATATAAGGGACCCAGATAGGGTTAAGTTTTCAAAGGCCAAACTGAAAGGCCATGCCAAAATCTGGTGGCAAGAGGTTCAACTGGAAAGACTTAGAAGAGGAAAGGAGAAGATCACAAGATGGGATCACATGGTGGACAAATTGAAGAAGCAGTTCATTC
This sequence comes from Cupressus sempervirens, assembly GCA_028749045.1. NCBI lineage: Eukaryota > Viridiplantae > Streptophyta > Pinopsida > Cupressales > Cupressaceae > Cupressus > Cupressus sempervirens. The sequence goes on from CM053787.1 coordinate 591,533,859, forward strand.
CTGTAGACTACGAGCTTGATCTGTTTAAGAAGATTCATGGGTTAAAGCAAGCAGGAAGATCAGTCCAAGAATATACAGAGGAGTTTTACCAACTCTTGATTAGAGCGAGGCATGTAGAAGCAAATAAGGAGAAGGTTGCTCATTATATCAGTGGGTTGCGACCTAGCATCCAGGAGGAATTAAGTCTGGTAAGAATGACCAGCGTTGAAGAGGCATACCAATTTACCCTACGAGTTGAAGAGAAGATGAATAAAAGGTTTGAAGGAAGACAAAGAGGGCACGATCAAGGAGGAAGGGGAAGTGGTAGATCATCTGGAGGCCACAATGAAACCCAAAAGAAAAATGAAGATGTGGGTACTAGCAGAAACCAGAGGAATGAGGGTTTCAACCGCTCCCATGATCAAGACTTTGGAAATCAAAGAGGAAGAGGTAGAGGATGTGGACAAGGAAGAGGAGGCTTCCGTGGTACCTGTTTCCATTGCAATGAAGAAGGGCATCGTGCCTTTGAATGCCCTTAATGACAAGGAAGGACACACAGGAGAGCTGAGGGCCAAGCTCGGGTTGCTCATGTGGATGAGGATGCACAATCATCACATTCAGAGGATGCAGAAAGAGGAGAGACCTTGGTAAATGAAGGAGTCCTACTAAGTGGTGAGAATGAACTAGGACAATGAAGGAGTTTGTTTCGTACTAGATGCAAGTGTGAGGATAAATGTTGTGACATGATCATTGATGGTGGTAGCACTGATAACCTGGTATCAGAAGAGATGGTCTCTAAGCTAAAGCTCAAGAGGGAGAAACATCCCCAACCCTATAGGATTTCTTGGATAAAAGATGAGCATAAGGTCCTGGTAAGTGAACAATGTTTAGTAAAATTCAAAATTGGGATTTACCATGATGAAGTTCTCTGTGATGTTATTTCGATGGGTGTTTTCCATCTATTGTTGGGTAGACCATGGTAGTTTGATAGACATGCAATACATGATGGACATGCAAACACATACTCTTTGACAAAGGATGGAGTTTACCACAAATTGAAGCCCATGAAAAAGGAAGGTGAAAAGGTATGTAGCAGTGCTAGGATTTGTCTTGTTGATGGAAGGAAGTTTTTAGATGGCATGAAACATCAACATATGTGCTATGCTTTGATTCCTAGGAAAGATAAAGAAGGTAGTAGTGAAATACCATTTGAAGTTTTAGATTTACTAGGGGAATTTGGAGATATTATCTTTGATAATGTTCCAGATGGATTGCCACTAGTAAGGCAAATCAGTCATCAGATAGATTTGATTCTAGGAGCTAGTTTGCCTAACAAGGCTGCTCACAGGATGACTCCTACTGAAACAGAGGAGCTAAATAGATAGGTTCAGGAGTTGCTGAGGAAGGGCTTGATTCGAGAGAGCCTGAGTCCATGTGTAGTACCTGCAGTACTTGCACCAAAGAAGGATGGAGAGTGGAGGATGTGTACAGATTCTCGAGCTATAAATAGGATAACCATCAAGTACTGGTTTCCTTTACCCAGGATGGATGATCTTATGGACTGCTTGAGTGGAGCTCAGTACTTCACAAAGATAGATCTGAAGAGTGGCTATCATCAGATACGGATTCGAGAAGGAGATGAGTGGAAAATAACCTTCAAGACCAAGGAGGGTCTTTATGAGTGGTTAGTCATGCCCTTTGGATTGATGAACGCCCCAAGCACCTTCATGCGGCTCATGAATGAGGTACTTAAGAAGTTCTTGGGAAAATTTTTTATTGTCTATTTGGATGATATTTTAATTTTCAGCAAGACTTTGGAAGAACATTTACTGCATATTCATAGTTTCCTTGAAAGGCTAAGGGAAGAGAAACTGTTAATTAATCTAAAGAAGTGTGTCTTTGCAAAAAGGGAGTTAGTCTATTTGGGATTTGTTATATCACCTGAAGGTCTCAAAATGGATCCAGAGAAGGTAAAACCCATCTTGGAATGGCCTACTCCAAGGTCTGCTACTGAGGTAAGATCATTTAATGGTCTGGTTAGTTTTTACAGGAAGTTTATTCAGAATTTTAGTGGCATATGTGCACCCCTAACTGATACAATAAGAGGGGATAGAAAAGAATTCAAATGGACTGCAGCAGCTGCGAGAAGTTTTGAATTGATGAAGAAGAAGGTGACTGAACAGCCTGTGTTGGCACTTCCAGATTTTAGAAAAGTATTCTAGGTGGATTGTGATGCTAGTGGTAGCACTATTGGGGCTGTATTAAGCCAAGAAGGTAAGCCTATTGCATATTTTAGTGAAAAATTGAATGATGCAAAGAAGTATTCTGTTTATGATCAAGAGTTCTATGCAATAGTTCAAGCCTTAAAGAAATGGAGGCATTATTTATTGCCAAAGGAATTTTTTTTTATACTGATCATTAGGCATTACAGTAACTAAATAGCCAAGGTAAATTGAATCAGAGGCATATGAAGTGGGTAGAATTCTTGTAGAGTTATACATTTGTGTTGAAGCATAGAAGTGGAAAATCTAACAGGGTTGCAGATGCACTAAGTAGGAGACAGTTGTTGCTTACAACAATGCAGGTTGAAGTAGTTGGGTTTGATGAACTCAAGAATTTTTACCCCAAGGATCCTGATTTTGCTGAAGCATGGAAAGCTTGTAAAGAACTTGTTGCTGTAGATAGAACCAAGTGGTTAGACTATTTGATTCAGGATGGCATGTTGTTCAAAGGTAGTCAATTGTGCATTCCAAGGAGTTCCATGAGGGAAAATTTGATTAAGGAGAAACACAGTGGAGGGATGGTAGGACATTTTGGTTGGGATAAGACCATTTCCATTCTTAGAGAACATTATTTTTGGCCTCAAATTACATAGGATGTGAAGAAGTTTGTACAGAGTTGCTAAGTTTGTCAAGTTGCCAAGGGGTTTAGTCAAAATACTGGCCTATATCAACCATTGCCTGTTCCATCAAGGCCATGGGAGGACATAAATATTGATTTTGTTCTTGGATTGCCAAGGACACAAAGGGGTAATGACTTAGTATTCGTGGTGGTTGATAGGTTCTCCAAAATGGCAGATTTCATTCCATGCCACAAAACTCATGATGCTGTCCATATTGCAGACTTGTTTTTCAAAGAGGTGGTAAGACTACATGGTCTTCCAAGGAGTATAGTTTCTGACAGAGATACTAAATTTGTGGGGTATTTCTGGAGGACATTGTGGAAGAAGTTGAGAACAGACTTGAAATTCAGTTCCACGCATCACCCATAGACTGATAGCCAAACAAAAGTGGTAAATAGAAGTCTGGGCAATTTGCTGAGATGTTTAGTTGGAGATAAGCCCAAGGGATGGGATTTTATTCTACCACAGGCAAAGTTTGCTTATAATAACTCTCTAAATAGGAGTACTAGAAAATCACCATTTCAAATTGTATATGGGAATAGCCCAAGGACTGCACCAGAATTGAGGAAGATAGAACAAGGGGAGAGGACAAGTGCTGAAGCTGAGGAATTTTCTGAACACATCAAGCGTCTACATGAGGAGGTTCAAGCACACATTATCAAGATGAATCAAGAGTATAAAGCTAGGGCTGATCAAAGGAGAAGACATAAGGAATTCCAAGTAGGGGATCTAGTCATGGTGCACTTATGAAAAGAAATATTTCTAGTTGGTACTTACAACAAGCTAAAAATGAAGAAATTTGGCCCTTGCAAGGTTTTGAAGAAACATAACTCAGGAAATGCATATGAGGTGGAGCTGCCAGATGGTATTCACATTTCTCCCATTTTCAACATTGCAGATTTAACAGAGTTTCATGATGATGGTGCAGATGAGGAGCTGGTTTTAAGCCATGTCCAATTCCTGCTTCTAAGAAGGAGGAGATAGAAGACATTCTAGATCATCGTGTGGGTAGGAGTACCAAAAATAGGCAGTATGAAGAGTATTTGGTCAAATGGAAAGGATGACTGATCGAGGACTCAACTTGGATTTCAGTAGTTGAGGTTTCCCATTTGGGATTTCCTCTACCATCCATAAAGTGACAAGGTCACTTTTCAATCTACCCTGAGTGTCTGATGCAGGAGCATCCAGAGGTATAAGGGCAATCTTGTGTCACCCAAAAAAATGTACTTAGACTTAGTTTCTGTTTCATGTCTTTACATTTTTGGATACCCATTTGGCTCAAATAAAGGTTCCAACTCTCATAGTTCAACTATCAGTGTGTTTGAAAATCCCAAAAAAATAGGAGCATGTATTTGGGCCATCATTTCGGTAAACTAGAAGATGTGAATTGGCCAGATGAATGTAATCATGATTTAGAGCATTCCAGAAAAAGAATCAGGTCAATAAGCCCCACCGTTTGAAAGTTATTGTAGTTTTTTGTGTTTTGGAGACCTCCTAAGAATGCTTCAAAGTCAGGTTTGGGGCATTAAATGACCTTGAAAAGGGTCAAAAAATGGGGTACGAGCGAAGTTCATCCATAGGGTGATAGAGCGCTTTGAGAGCTTTCCAAAAATTTAAACGGTTCGTCAATCGGAGCTACAGTTCAAAAGTTATGCCTCCTGGAAGTTCGGTTACCGTTTCTGGATTCTTCTAGATTTGCACCGACTTCTAACGCAGCTTTTGAAACCTTCTATTTCATCAGTGGATGCCTACTAGCACTTTCTAGAATGTACTCCTAGTCCTTAACCCTCCGGGGTCTATTTAAGGATATTTCTGGCATAGTAAAAGGCAGTTCGGAGTGGAGTTTGAGAGGAGGTGCTAAAAGGAGAAATATTCTCCAGATTTATGCTATTGTAAGCCCTTAGGGCATGTTTTGAAGTTTATTTTCTCTGTACTATTTGTACTGGCTTATTTTCTCAGTTAATATAATTTCCCTTTTTCTGTTGTGTCCATTCTGTTCTTGGGTTGTGTCTCCATCAATCCCATTCATTCATTTTCTTAATCATTTTATTTTTATTTCTATTTTTACTTCCTTCATTCCTTCATTTTTCATTTCATCTCTTCATTAATCCACTTTCATTCTCCTATTTTTCATGTCCTTTTGTTACATTGTATTTCATTTATACATTTTATTTCTATATTCATCATCTACATATCATGTCATTACACTAAATATCTATTCATATACACATAAATTACACTAAACATCTATTTGTATACACATTCACTACATCAATCATCCAGATACCTAATTTAATCATCCAAATTACATCTACATCTACACCTATCATAAACACAACACAATATATGCACATGCCATACATCCATCCATGACATCAGTAATCTAAAGTCCATGATACAAAGACCTGAATATCTAACATAAACACACATGTAAAAGCTCGATTGAAATAATCATATATCAAAAGGTCATAATCATAAATGATACATCTGATAAGCCAATAACATGAAATAAAAAATCATACACAAGATCACTCCTATGTCTCACTGCCTGCATCATCTGTCCATGTCTAATGAAGAGGTGCCTAATTACTAGGTGCTCATACCATCTCATAGGGTCTGATCTATTAAAACTATAACCCATGTCCTAGGAATGGATGAGGCCACCTAACTAGTCATCACCTAATCTATCCTTAGTGGTAGTGGTGGAGGTGGAGGCCTTAGTGTCATCAAGCCTATGAATGCCTACATTATGCTTGATAATTGACTAATCTGCATACTAATCAATCTAACCCGTGCCTCTATGGCACACATATGGGCCTCCATATCAAGTGACCCACCTAGTCTAACTAGTGGCAGCCCTAAATCTATAGATACCTATGGCTATACCTATGGCTATGAGCTTTGTGCCCTTGTGGTTGGATGTTGAACCCGAAGCTTTTGTTGCCTAACAAATTGGACCTCATCTAGTAGCATGACCCTAGTATTTACTATCCTACCCTAATCCAAATCATCTACCCTCTAGCTTAGACCTACACCACTATCTATGCCTACTCCCATCATAATCCCACTATGACCATGGACCTTCCTAGGCTTATCAACACCAACATCTCATCGCCTCTATTTCAATATCTTCCTTTGTAGTGGATCCTATGGTACAAATCTATGTCATGAAAACACCAAAACCCTACCTTTACCTCCATACCCCCCCCACACTCAAGCTCTACCCCTGCCTCTACCTTTGGCTTGACCTCTAGCCCTTCCTCTTCCTCAACCACTCCATCCTCGCCATCCCCCCCACTTGACTGCTCCTCAATCCTAGGTATCAACTCTACTAGATTTATGTATCTTAGAAAGGGATGCTCTCTAAAACATCAAGCATAGTCTCCCTCCATCCCTACATCCACCTCACCATCCCTCAGAGCCCATCTCTATGGAGTTTCTATCATCTAAATAAACACCTCTTGACATGCCTCATACTCCAATATTAGACCCCATACTAGTCTCTCTACCTAAACATAGGCATAATATGCCACTCCCTATGGCATCTTCTATCAATGACCAAACTATTTGACTATCCTCTTGAAATAGAATCTCCCAATCAACAAGGAAATTTGGCCTAGAAAAAATTGAAGAGAAAAGAAATGCATCATCTCATCATCATCCTCAGCCCACGGCTCTATAAACATGTACGGTCTCCATACAACCTCATCAAGGTCATCCAACATTTGTCACCAATACTTTATCTTGCCTAGATGGGGCTAGACAATCACACCTAAATACATGTATATATATGGCATATCTTGTGGTTGTTGATGCACACATATTGGTTGGCTGATAGTAGGATGCTCCCATGTCTATATCTACAATAATACAATACCCATCGAAAGTGATCTTGTGCTTGAGTACACCACTTGATGCAAATCATGATAAAAGTGGTCTAAGATGAAGTTACCCCACAAAAATCTGTGGTTGATCAATCATGTCCTAAATAATACAACCCCATCCAACTAGACATCTACATCCTTGCTTATGAAGAAGGAGAAATCTTCCTATCAATCAAGCCAACATCGCCAACAAAGGATCATACTACAACATTTGGAACCATGGCACACTATTATCCCCAATTTTTTCATCCCCAATGCCATCATCCCAAAATACATATTTGAATGCTATCCCATCATTGCTATGATAATAATAGACTAGGAATCCTATTGTAGGGATATAGAGAATTCTATATACATCCTTAGGAGTAATTGTCATCTCCCCAAGGGGCATATGAAAGGTGTTTTTGGTTCAAGTGCCACCCCTTGGCCATATCTATCAATAATCCTTTGTTCACCCATAATTGAGGTAGCTGAAGGAGATATGTAAACCCACATCTATCAATCACTTGATGCTCAACCACTGATAATCTACCTATGGACTCCAATGGCCACAGAAATAATCCCCGAACCATGAGCTTCTGCCCATGTATCTGTTTCACCAGACAACTGAACAATGACATTAGTTTTCAATAACAAGTGGTTATTGTACATTACTTAAGAACAAACATCTATCTATCTAGCTAATAGTTTTATGTTGAACCTATTTTTTCCCACTCTATATCTTGAGATAGACATGTTAGTTTTCCCTACTCTGCATCTTGAGGGGAACACTTTTTCTATCTATCCAAAATCACCTAATTTAATCCTACACATTACCTTGTGACCACACATTGTCTATTGCTTTGGTTCATTACATGAACAATTCTCTTAGGTGACTCCAAACTCATCTATTCCACATTAGGATTCTATCTTACATTCTTATCAATATTATGCACATTTGAATCTATCTATCTGGACACTCTACTATTGGAGAAACCCTAAACTAGCCATATGTGCTATCTAGTGCACCAAATGTGTTACAAGTTTACTTTGCACTATTCCATACATCATTTTTGATATTACAACTAGTGCAAGTGTTACACTAATCAAAAGTACTCTAAAATTAATCATACACACTATTCCATTACACAAATGTGCTACAAGTTGCAGAAGCACTACTAAATTACCTATATGTTCTATTACATAAAGAAAATTTACTATCAGACTTGCAAGTGCTATAGGGTCTCTTGTATGCACTAATCAACTGTATGGATGTGTTACACTATATGTATGTGCTAAAGAATCTCACAAATGCACTACAAGAATTTGACCTATAGTCACAATCATGCATGATTCATCTTGAAAATCCCATGCACTATTCCTTTTTGTGTAAGCACTATCAATTGATGTGTATGCACTACAATAGGTGGATGCACTATTTTCCTTAGTGGATGCTCTACAATTTTAAGCTATGTGCTAATGTGCAACCCTAAGTTTCATGTAAAAGCTCTATTCTAGATGCAGATGTGCTATTATACATCACATATTCATTACACTTGTCTAAATACACAAAAATAAACTTTAAATGCACTACAACATACAACCTAAGCATTAACTAGTCACAATCATGCAAAACCTCAAAATTCATGCAAAGATTCTAAAAATTAAAAATTATTGAGGTTCTCGATGACTTATTGGGGCACCATAGTTAGTTGGACGCTCGTATTAGTGACCCCTGTCATAATGGGACCACCATCTTCACTAACTTAGAGCTCAATAGAGTCGAAGGTATAAAGGACATGCAAAAATAAAATTGGTAAGAGGTCTTTTGACCCATTTAACCCTCACTTGGGGCATTTAATGACATGTTGCAACTTATTCACCTTATTTAATGCCTTTAGATGACTTTTCTCGAACTAGGTATTGTTCCATTTCAACTCATTTTTATAGTCGAACTATGTCATCAATATATTTTAGAAATCAAATTGGAATATCCACATATTGGCAATCAATTTTTCCAATTTAATTTCTGAGGGGGCATTAAAACCTACATCAGACTGGAGGGCATCATAGTTTTTCAAACATAAAAAATGTTCTACTCCAACCTATTTTAACATCAATCAAATAAACAAGGGCATCCAAATAAACTATTCTAAACAAAGGACTTTAAAACATCAACATTCAGTAGGGTAATCTTTAAGAAACCCCCATCCAAAAAAAGATATAAAATATTGGTGAATCTTTCATTATTTTAGAAAATAAAATTATTTCTATTCATGGATCTTTCAAATTTTTTATTTTAAATATTATTTATATTTATGATTATTTTGGAATCATAATTTTTGTATAGAATTTTTTTGTGAATCTCAATAATGATAGAAAATTCCTTAATCACCATAGAATATTACAAATGAAAATTGAATATTTTTGAACTCATGGAATATTATAAGGATCATTAAATTCTATTTTAAATCAATAGTAAAAACTAAATATTGGTGATATATCCTTAAAATAACTAATAATTATGATAATTATTGGTGAATTAATTTTAATTTATCTAGGCAAGAGCCTACAACACAACAGTGAATTGTGAGCCTCTTAATTGGGAGGTCTTGGGTTCAAATCTTCTCAAGCTTAACTAATAAAAAGAATTGACCATGATAAATAATAATAATTAACCTTGGCTTCGACCTCTTACCGATCAATTTTTTAAAAAATTTCTCCAATAATATATAACATTTAGGTGAATCAAATTTAATCATATATTGAATACTATGGCAAATATTTGAATATAATTTTTTTAATAAAATAAATTATTGAACGATATTAAATATTTTAGAGATAAAATTTATAAAAATATAACAATTTAGGTTACATTAAATCTTGAATTATTAGCCAAATTACAAGCCAAAAATTTCTAAAATTATCCAATTGACAAATATTAGCCACTAAAAAATACCTTGGCAATTAGGCATCAAATTATCAATAATCAAGCATCGTATCAACCTTGAATCAAAAAAACATCAGTGATTAGACACTCAATCGTCAAAATTTGGCTAAAAATTAGAAAATCAAGACAATCTTTGAACTAATATGCTTCATATATTAGCTCAAAGAGGGGCATTTGTGCACACCCTAAAATTGGCAAAGACCTAAAGTGACAGGAATTTTGATCAAACAAAAAAATTAAGGAAAAAATTAGATAACAAAGGAAAATAATATATTTTCAAATCGATTACAACATCAAGTCATTTGAGCGGTTAATCAATTAATCACCTATCAAATTCAAAAAGACCAAAATCACTTTAAAAAAAAAGGTAAAGACAAAAGTTGGAATAAATGCAACATTTAATAAATCAAAAAAATCATTTATCCTCTTAAAAAGTGAAATTCACATTTTAAAGAATCGAAAATCCCTATTTATCCTCACAAACCAAGTTTGTTGGATTGTTCCTTTTGGGATTTTGTGAGATATTTTTAGTTTCACTCTTACCCTTGGTGAAAATTGATTCAAATCCTTACCATAACCCCCTTTTGAAATCCTATAAATAGGAGGCAAAATCAAGAGAAGAGGGGCCCAAGTTTTATGCATCTATACTATAGGCATATTTAGAGCTATCATCCATTAAGCATTGTTGTTGTAGAGAATTAATGCCATTTTAGTATCTTTTTAGCACCATTCTAGTATTTATTTAGCATCACTTACCATAGTAGTCTTATGCATGCATGTAGCTTAACATTTTATTATTGTTATCCTCATATAACTTACATTTCATATAGATCTCATATTGACTTTCATAGATTTGTATTAATAGCATACTCCCATTCTAGAACTGTCACTAAGATGCTCGTTTGAGAATAGTTTTAGTAGTTGTAATTTGGAAAACATGAGATGTTCATGAAGTCTTTATTTAATAGTGATTTACCGGGTCTAGATTATTTCACTGTTATTTTGATTGCACTTTGCACTAAGGTCTCATGAATATGTGATTCCATCACTGTGTACAAGTGCAACGTAGGCTAAGGGGGTGAAAAGGGTCTTTTATTTAATTAAAGGGGACATGTTCCTTTTAATTAAATATGAACTTAGGATATAGTGGTCTAACTATAGGATAAAATCAAATAAATTGATATTTAAAGATCTAATTTAGGAAAATAATTAAATAATTTAGTCAAAATGCTAAGAAGGGGGCTAATAATCTAGGTGCCCATTTTTGTGTGATTACATTTTCTATTGTTAAGGGAACACCTTGTATTAAAAATTGATCTCGCACAAACATAGTTGGAAGAATTCCTATCTGTGAAAGAATCTCATAAAAACTTTGCAGTAGAGATAACTTCTCATGCTCTATGTGCAATATTGAATGTTTCATATGTAGTTAAGGATGAATGAGACATGAAGGTCTCCATTTTGAATCAAAACTTTGATGATTGTATCTCACAGATTGCTAGTTAGAAGCAACCTTAAAGGTAATGCAATTTTTTTGAGTTGTACATAAGTTTTGACAACTTTTTCATTGATGTCAGAGGTAGAGAGATAAGGACACACACACACACATGCACGCGCGCGCGTGCACACACACACACACACACACACACACACACACACATGCATCTCTTTGTGCGTGTGTAAGGGAGAGAGATTAAAAAAAATTACATATAAGGGAGATATAAGATATAAGTAAAGGGTGAATAATGTATAAGTTGTAATAAGAGTCAGTATGTAATTAAAGTCACAATTATAATCAAAAGGGGAGTTATAATGTAATTAGGACATATAAGGAAAGATGGTAAATATGTAATGAACCATTGTTCAAAAATTTTGAAATTTTGTCAAGGTCAATTTTGAGAAGTTTTCTTTTTGGGACTTGGGCGAATTTCCCTATGTTGCCATCAATACCAAAGGGGGAGATTGTTGAAAATTTTCTAGGTTAGAAATTTTTATTTTTTCAATATGGAAAAATATCAATCATATAGTGGGCAGATCATGAAGATGAAGTTATTTATACTTAGAAAATTGTCTACATCATACAGTTTATCTGGAAGAATAGATAGAGTTTTGATTTGTGAGCTTTACAGGCATGAAGGTTGACTTGGAAGATAATTATAAATTAGTAATGTATAAAGGAAATATTGTGAGTGCAAAGTTATGAGAGTGATCAAGTAATGTAATGTGATATTGATATAATGTTACGTGATGAAAATTCTGATGTGTGATCAGAGGAATGTGAATTATATGATGAGCAACAAAGGCAATATCGGATATTGAAGATATCAAAAATAGTATAATGAAGATTTTGTATCTATCTCTTTGTATTGAAGGAACTATATTGTACATTGCATGTTTGGGTAGTGGGTTCATCTTGCATACATATTTTAATTATATATAACAAGTCCTAATAGAGTTGAGGCTTCTAACAAGGACTAGACCTCTAAAAAGGACCAAGATGCTTTACGAATATAATAGACTACTAACACGATCAATATATTTCATAAGATACTTTTGATTAGTGGGTTATTTTATGGGTAGCATCTCCACCGAGGTTTTCCCTTGCCTAGGGTTTCCCTAGTTAACACAATATGGTGTTATGAGTTATCTTATTACATGGTTATGTTTACTATTCAACATAGTTAGTTTACTTTCTTATATATATTATAAGATTTTTAATAATACCTAGTTTTAGGCTAAAGTTTGTGAAATATGGATCCCCCCCCTCTCAATATTTTCATATTTCTAAAAGGAACATCCCCATTCTAGAAGTATTATATTTGCCTCCTATATTTAGGAGATATTCATCATAGGTATCCTTTTACAAATACTAATAGGGTGGTGAAGTAGATAATAATGTTTGGAATTCCAACATAAGATACTCCTTCCTTTTTCTTCCTTGTCATTAGTATCCAACAAAGAACTCATAAAAATATTTCCCTTATCACATAGATGTTTTAAATATGTTGTGTATTTTAGATTTTGTGAGGAATTTATGATATTGTTGTCTTCATTTTCTTTTTCTATATGTAACAAGGGAGGGATTCCCATACTTCCTTTCACATATTTACTATAGAAAGTAGGCTTATTGGACCTATTACATGGTTCATATCTTTTGACCTTTATATTACTTTGGCTTATAGTCTCATGCATGTTCCTTTACAACAATCTCTACCATATCTATTTGATTCTATGTCACATACTTTGCAAGGACCTTTTTCTTTGAATCACCATAGTTAAAACAATTCTCTTCATATGATAATGCATGCTAAGAAATATTTTCTTCCTCAAGACTTCTTCCTACATGTTTTCTTGTGGAATATGTTCCACTTCCTTTCTCATGATTTTGAATAGCATCATAACTAGGACTATCTGCAAAACTCATTCTAAAATTTGAGATCTTAGGTTCTAGAGCCCCTTTTTCTCTCTCCATAAAATGTCATCCTATCATATATTTGTGTATTATTTTCAAAATAAAAATGTGGAGAAAAATTTGATTTTTTTTTTGGTACTTAATTTCTAATAGCTATGAAATTTCATCTTTACTAAAAGAGTAGTTTTCCTTATTCCTTAGTTCATTTTATCCCATCCTACTTTGGCTGAATTTATGATTCCTTTTGGTTTTCATAACTGCATCTTCTTTCAATGATACTTCTTTTTTCAAGAAATTTAATTCAAAATCATTACCAACTTCCAAATCATAATATTCTTTTGGATACCCCTTGGGTGTGGTTTTTACATTCAATGTTTTCTCTAGCTAAACTTTTATCATTTTCATAGGTTCATGGTGTATAGATTATTTTCTTCTTCTCTTCACAATTAAGAGTGATTCTAGAGGATATACATATGCTTCTTTCTTCATAAATTTGTTTTACTAGTACTTTTGTTATTGTATCAATACCCTTCTCCTTTCCTATTATTCTATAAGGTGTACATAAACCATCTCTCAAAATGCATTAATGATAAAATAATTCCTAAGATTAAAGCTTCATGTATTCTTCTTGCTATTGGAAATATAGAAGGAGTAACTTGGGGGGGGGGGGGGGGGGTGTGTGAATCAGTTACCACTAAAATAAATCCCAAATCCCTTAGATGTCAACAATAAAATTTAGACTGAGAAAACTGATTGCTGTTGTCACTCGATAAACACACAGAAAAAAATATAACTCGGTATATGCAGAGTGTGAATTACTTTTAGTAGATCTTAAAACATTAACAGTAATTAATTTGCAAGCATAAGAGAAAAAAAATGAACACATGAGACACTAGGATTTTGTATATGTGTAAATGTGGCCTTTGTTTAACACACACACACTTCAACATGGTCCTTGTATGTGGATTCATCCTGGAATGAACATGAGATTGTTCACCCAAGAGGAGTCCTGCAAGATGACCTGTTGCCTTCTATCTAGAAGAATTTTTCTAGTTTATGGTCTCAAATTTGAGGTCTAGGCAACTAGACCTTTCCATAATGAAGGGTTTTAGAGTGCAATTAAATCTAAATGATGTGCAATTACCTCTATATGAAAGATGAAAGTACTCTAATAACATATAAAAAAAAGTAAGCTATATGTATGCATTTTAAAACTATATGATATTAAATTTAAGCAACAGAATGATAGTAAGAAAATGAGTGCACAATTTGATAGAAATTTGATGCAAATCAAATCCAACCTCTGTAATGAGGAATTATGGGTCCCTTAAATAGAATCCTTGGAATCCATCAATAGTTGAGATCAAGTCAGATTGATGGTCAGGATTAGACAAAAGATTTAGTTAAGATGGAAACTTCCTTGTGCAGGTGAAGTGAACTGTTTCAAATCTGAGTGTGATGAGTAGTTAACTGAACCTGTCATAAGTGTGAGAGCAGGTTAACTAGTTTGATTCCAATTTTGAGAAGTAGTTCACTTAGAGTTTCCATTTTTAACTAAAGAGAAGATTTTGAAGATATTATTTAATTTTATAGGTGAGATATGACCTCATAAATGCCTTTTTCATTTAATTGAATAATTACATTCAATTAATTAAAGTAAGCATAGTTATTAAATAAAATAAATTTAATCCCTTAGTACATTAGTCTTAGTTGATAATTTAATTTAATTAAAGTATAAATACCTTAAATTAAATTAAATCTTAACCAGTAGGTTTAATGTGACTAATATAAGTTAATACTTTAGGAGTTAAATAAATAGCATGATTAATACAGATTAAAGTTATCTACATTTGACAATTAAGTCAAATAGCAAATATCAGAATAAGAATTGCCTACTGAGATAGGATTTTAGGGTTGATCAAAATAGACTAGAATTGGTGATTATGGAAATAAGCCAATTTTGGGGTATTACATTTTGCCCCTCTTTGAATGAATGTGCAAGTAGCATGTTCGATTAAATTTTTTTTAGAAATTATGATGTGAGGATCAAGAAACGAGATTGGTTCCAAAATTGATGACACGAAGACCAATCGATAAGCTTTTGAGGACCATCTCTAGAATGGAGCTTGATCCTAAGGAATCCAAGCATAGCACCTAGATACCCAAATTGATAAGCATTTTAAAGGTTTCCTTCAAAACAAATTTTAACCTTTAAGGATCTAGATAGAACACCTAGATACCCAAAATTGATAAGCATTTAAAAGATTGTCTCCATAACAGAGCTTAATCTTTAAGGATCTAGAGAGAACGTCTAGATATCTGAGATTGATAGCATTTAAAATATTGTTTCTAGAATGGAGCTTAATCTTTAAGGATCTAGATAGAACATATAGATACCTAAGATTGATAAGCATTTAAAAGACTATCTCTAGAATGGAGCTTAATCTTTAAGGATCCAGACAGAACATCTAGATACCTGAGATTGATAAGCATTTAAAAGACTACCTCCAAAATAGAGCTTAATCTTTAAGGATCCAAACAAAACATCTAGATACCTGAAAGTGATTTATGAGTCATAGGACCATCCCTAGAATGTGGCTTAATCCTTAGGAGTCGAGGTTTAGATTGTCCCGATACTTGTAATCAACTGATGACAAAATGAAATAGATGACAAAGATGCCAGAAAGAGGGAAACAAGATGCCCTAACTGATGAGATGCCCTGAGTGATGAGGACATGAGATGGGAACAAGATTCCCTTAGCAATAAAGAGTTAAATTTATTTGAATTTCAAGTTCAATGAGGTAATCATCCTGCCCCCTCGAGAGTGAAATCGAAAGATGACACACCAGAAATATGATGTAAAGCATTATGTTGAGAGATATAGAAGAAGGATGAGATGTAGTAGAATGTAGAAAGGATCATAATGATCAAAAAAAGAGTCGAAGTCAATTCAACATGATTTTGAGGTCCAAAAGACCAAGTTTGACCAAAAGTTGACCAAAGTTGACTTTTTGAATTTTGAGTTGAAAAGATTACAAGAATCACAAAGTAATAGAAAAATATGGACTACACAAGCATTTGAACGCGTTGGTCCTAAAATTTTAAAACACATTTTTGAGCTACTTAGTTGTGTTAGATTTTGAATTTGATCCCAAAAATGGATTTAGAACGATCAAATTAGCCAGGGGGTATTTTTGTGCAAATCAAAGCACTTTGAAAAATTAGGTCAAACCCTATATAAGGGCCCAAGGGGTCATTTTCAAATCATTTGAACCTTTTGTCTTTAGTGAATAGGAGCTTTGAGAGGGAGATGGCAGTCAATGTGAGATATCACCATTTTGATCACTCCTGATGACACAGCCAGCCAATGGACTATGGACCACTGGTGAGTTATCAATAACTGTCCTTTGTACTTTCATTTTCACACTTTTTGATGTCATTTATTGCATGTTTTAGCTTATTTTATGAAGTCTACAATTGGTCTTCATGTGAGACTATCCTTTCATGCACAAAGGCGGTCTCTTCTTGCGCGATGATTCACCAACCCAGTGTTTCTTTGCACGTGTCAGTGGGAATTCTCGTGCAGAAGATACCCATTTCTTATGTGAGAAATGTGAGAATTTGGGAAAATTTCACTTATGTTTTCATCGCCTTTCGCATGAGATAATCTTTCCTCGCTTGAGATAATCTCTTTTCATGCGAGGAGTTGATTTCTCTCATGTGAAGATACACAATCTCATGTAAATAAGTTAATTCTTGCATGAGGAAATAAATCTTTGCACAAAAATCCATGATAGCAAGTTAATGAAAAATTGCATTTTTGATGTTGTCATTTTGACTTTTTGAGTGAGTATTGACTGTTTGCACATTGTTGTTATTCATGTGTGTAGGAGGTACTCAGTGATGTCTGATTCAGATCACATTATCCACCCTATGGAGCTTTGTTGTAGAGACTAGATACGGTCGACATGGCCCATATTGATAGATCAGGGATCACTTCTCTATGTTAGATCCCAACATTATTGGTGAATCATGACTTGTTGATTACATTGGTGGAACATTTCCATTTGAAAACAAACACTTTCCACTTGCCATAGGGAGAGATGACTGTGACTCCCGAGGATGTATATAGGAGCCTATGCATACTATTCCATGGATCAAGAGTAGCCTATGACACAGTGCCTCAAGTAGGTAGAGGCCTTTTGTGCCATTTTTTAGAGGTAACTAGCGATTGGATGGGCCATCACTTGTGATGAGCTCATCCATAAATATGGGCAAACACACAGATTAGCTTCAGTTTTGGCCATATTTATCAGTTTTTTCCTGGTACCAAATAGAGGACATCATGGATTGGAGTGTGGATGGGGGGTTATGTTACAGCACATGCTTGATTCTCCAGAGAGATTTGGGTGGGGTCAGTGCATGCTTACCTATATGTTCTATGAGATGCATGAGATAGTATATCACGAGCGAAAGAGTATGGCCACTAATGTATATGTTCTCCAGATCTGGGCATGGGAGCACCTGCTAGTTACAGGGCCCATTTTTGAGGATGTCGATAGCTTACAGAGCCATTCATTTGTAGATATAGAGGACAGATTACCTAGGTAGGCTTGGATAAGATAGAGCATTGGAGGACCCATCTTGATGACTTGGTCTCTATTGTATGATGGCCCTAGTGAGAGACAAAGGATTGCGATAACACTCCTAGGGAGCTAGGATGGATGTTTTGCACATGGCCATTTGTGGGTAGGACCACATAGATTATTGAGTAGTTTTCCATTACCAGGTTGTGGAGATAATATGGGAGGTAGTAGGATATCTCCTAGGAGTATTGCACCTATGCACAGGTTGCTCAGGACTTGACACGAGGATGGCCAATGAGATTGGATGCAGGGAGATCAATCAACATAGTGGCATTACCTTCTAGAGGTAGCAGATGTAGGGGTGACATTAGCATATCAGGTGTACCTTATTAGTCACCCCTTCCCATGGTTCACAAATCCTCTAGGGGTAGCAATAGCAGTTCCACAGTAGGCACCAATACAGTAGTAGCAGGTACCCCAATAGTAGGCACCACAGGGCCCACCACTAGACGTGTGGTAGAGAGTCAGGCAGGTGCAGATCCCCAGATGACATATGGGGTCAAACCTAGGTGTAGGGGGTAGTGGTGGAGAACAAATGTGGTGACAAATACCAAGGGTGGACGAGTAGACACCCATAGAGTAGGCACCTAAGATGCTCAATGAGGAGATACAGGAGCAGCCTACGATAGGAAGTCAGGATGCATTTTGATGATAGAGGGAGTGGATTTGGTAGGCATCTCGATAGATTAGAGAGCTAAAAATATAGGTAGCAGTGAGGGATGCATAGATCTTTGAGTGAAATAAGGAGATTCAACAATTACAGGATTGGGTGCAGGCTGTCGAGCAGAGGATAGAGGTGTTGCAAGATGAGGTCCCATTGTAGATGGCTTGAGCAGCCTACTACTTTGCAATATAGTCTATAGTTGTACCCGATGAGGCTAAATAGGTGCCTCGATTCTCATAGTATGTCCAAGATTTTGAGGGTACACATCCTCCTACTAGACCAAATATGTTGCCTCCTCTACCTCCTCCTACTCCTAGGGGTGATGGCATGGGTTAGAGCTATCCACATGTTACTGTTACCCTGATTTTGACTTTGGCTACATATCGATTGGTGTGCTAGCACCATTTTGTATCATTTTTGACTGATAATGCTCGAGTAGCACTCATTCTTTTGTACTGACACATTTTTGGAGATATATATAATGAGATGTTTTTATGCTTACGATAATGAGATGCAAATGTGATGTTGATGTATGGATTTAATGCAAATGAAAATGAATATGAGATGCTTATATAATGATTATGAAATGTGAAATGCAATGTAATGGATATGTACATGATGTGATATGAGTTGATTATGTAGTGAGTGTATGGATGTAATGCATATGGAAATGAGCTGACATCTCATGAAGTGTTGTATGTTCCTGTGTGACAATGATAGGTATCCCCTCGAGGAGTACATGAATACAAACCAAAGAGCCAAACACTTGTGCAGCCATGGAGAATTCTACTACATTTGAAGAGATCCACAATCCCTCATCACGGAGGATGGAAATGGAGTTGCAATTGAATCATATGCTTATGCAAGTGAAGTATGCAATGCAAGAATATGTAAAATGCAACCTTAGGTCTAATTACCAAGCCTCGACCATTTATAATCACCGAGCATAGGATGAAATCCCATATTTCATACAATTCCTACTGACATTGCAATCATGGGAATATGAATACGACATATGTCATAAGTTTGTCAAGATTAAATGTAAGCATTCGAGGCACAAGAAGCTAGAATGACTACAACATTTGTTCCTTTTATTGTAGTAGGTTGACATAAGCATCAAAACATAAATGTTAGGATGACCAAAATGTTTCTTGCATGGTAGACATACCAAACACACGAGATATCCATCTTATGCTACATATTTAGTAAGTATTCTGTCCACAACGACCCTTGTGTTCGTAACTTGAGACAAAAATGTGCTAGGTATACTCACAGTGACCCATACGTTCACTTAACAAGATGAGTATCAGTATGTACTATAGCATGAAGAGTTCACTCCAACAGATAAGGAGAAGGACCAACATTATTAACATATCCATTAAAAGGAGTTGAGGTACACCCAACCATCCAATTCAAGATGGAGGCTCTTATAGTGGACACCCCTCTTATAGGAATATGTCAACTAATTGGAACTAAAATACAGATAGAAAGAAAAGAAAAGATCATGCCCCTAGTCATTACTTCTCTAGTTAGAAATGACATCATCGAGTTTCTTGAGGAGACATGACAAAGTGAAAACAAAGAAAACAAAGAAAATGCTCAACATATCCAAACAAGTATGTCATTTTGAGTTTAATGTTTTTGGGATTGATGTCAAGTGTTAGTGTCCAGAACATGTTTGAAAGAAATCTTTTCAGTAGGGTGACAACAGTAGGAAGACATAGTTAGAATGACTAGTGACTGAGGTCAAGAAGGAATCTTCGAGGTGAAGAACCTAAGAGGATTGAGCAACAGTAGACAGATTCAGCCATAACAAATCGTGACTAATGTAAGAGAGATCTTTCATAAAGGAATATTGAAATGTGACCCAAGCAACAGTAGGTAGAAGTAGCTAGAACAATTGGTGACTATTACAAAAAAGATTCTATGATGAGAATCTTGAAAAGAGTGACACTAGCGATAGTAGACAGACATAGCCAGAACAACTAATGATTGTCACAAAAGAGATTCTATGATGAGAATCTAAAAAAGAGTGACATTGGTGATAGTAGGTAGACATAACCAAAACAACTGGTGATTGTCGCAAAAGAGATTCTATGAGGAGAATCTTGAAAAGAGTGACATTGGTGATAATAGGTAGACACAACCAGAATGAATGGTGACTATCACAAAAGAGATCCTATGGCACTAAAGTGGAATGCCCCTAAGTTGTGACAAGACTCAATCCATGGATACATGAGCAGAAAGTGGGAAAAATAGTAAAACAACTATACAAATAGCCAAAAGATGCACTGTAAGATGGAGCATTGGGAGCAAGAGGTGCTTGTTTACCAGTTTTTCACCTTCTTGGTAATAATTTCTCCTTTTTGCTACCATGATGCCTATTTCTAGGTATTCACCAATGGCATTTTTTTGTTTTAAAATTTTTTTGTATTTTTATTTTTTTGATTTTTTTTTATTTTTCTCTTTTTTCAGTATTTTTGGTGTTACCGAGGCACCTATTGCTAGGTTTTCACCAAGATAACAATTTTCTCAGGACTTTTTCTAATTTTTAGGATTTTTTTCAGGACATATAAATATGTACAAAGAGCTACTAAGATTAGATCAACTATAAAACTAGTTCAGGTGGAGAGTGTTGATAGGTTCCTTGAGCACTTCTCCATCGACTATGGAAAGCTGGTAAGCACCCAACCCATATACTATAGTAATGATATAAGGGCCAAGCCAGTTTGGTTCAAATTTTCCTTTTTGGACTCACTACTATTGATTCTTAGGGTTCTCTCTCAGAACAAGATCACCCAATTGGAAGTCACGTGGCCTGACTTTCTGATTGTAGCTTCTTGACATTCGTTGTTGATAAGCTTGCAGATGATCACATGCTACTTGTCAACATTCATCCAGTAACACTAGCTCTTGAAGCTGAACTATCATATAATCTTCATTAGTAATAAGGCCTTTCATAGAGATTCTCAAGGTAGGAATCTTGACCTTGACTGGGAGCACAACATCCACTCCATAAACCAAAGAAAAGGGTGTAGTACCCATTTGAGTCTTGCTGCTTGTCCTATATGCCCATGAGGCTAGATTAATCTTGAGGTGCGAGTCTCTCCTAGATTTGCTGACTGTGCAATGAAGGATCTTGAGGATCATCTTATTGGATGCCTCAGCCTAGCCATTACCTTGGGGGTAATAGATAGAAGACCAATGTTGTGTTATTTTGAATCTCTTGCATAATTCATTGAGGTCTTTATTTTTGAATTGTCCTCCAATGTCCATAATAATTGAGGATGGTACACCATACCTATAGGTGACGTAGTTTGTGATAAAAAGAGCTACAGTTTTGCCATTGGTGATTGTGAGAGGTACTACCTCTACCCACTTCATGAAGTAGTTTGTAACTGTGATAATGAACTTATGTCCATTAGAATATTTTGGGTGAATTTGACCCACCAAGTCAAGGCCCATTGTTGAAATGGCCATGTTGTAGTAGAGAGAATCAAATATCTAGCTAGAGCATGGATTAGATTCCCATGAAGTTGTCACTGTTTGCAAGACCTAGCGTACTTGATAGCTTCTTGCTCCATTTTAGGCCAATAGTAACTAGCTCTAAGGAGTTTGTGAGATAATGTCAAGCCATTTGAGTGAGATCCACAAATGCCCTCGTGAATATCAATTAATGCATGTTTGGACTCTTCAGGTTCTAAACACCTAAGGAGTGTTCCATCGATACCTCTCCTATATAGATCATTAGCAACAATGACATAACATGAAGCATTATGGATAAGGTAACATTTCTCATTCTGGGTTAGATCTTTTTGAATGGTTTGATTACAAAGATAGGAATAGGTGTGATGGTAGTAGGATGAGTCTTGTGCTACAATAGAATAGATCATCCTAGAATCAGGGGTGTTGTAGGCTAGGTAGTGTAACGCTTCCCCCGAGAACTCATGTCAAAGATCATTTTTAGGCATCTGTAGCAAGGAGGCCAAAGTAGCCATAGCATTAGATACTTTATTATCTGCTTGAGGGATCTACTGGAAAGTGATGTGTGCAAAATACTTCTTTAAGTCATCAACCATGCATTTGTAAGGAATTAACTTCTCATCCTTTGTTTGATACACATCATTAACCTGGTTGATTACAAGCTAAGAATCACCAAAGATGTCTAACTGATCCACTCTCCATTTAGCTTCAATTTTCATGCCATTAATCAAAGCCTCATATTTAGCAATATTATTTGTACAAGGGGACAAAATCTTGTATGCTTTGGACAATGAATATCTCTGTCGTGTTATGAAGAGTAATCCAACACTAGATTCCTATTGTATCTAAGACCCATCAAAGAACATGACCTACATTTGGTGTGTGAGTGTCAGAATTGACTCATTAGGGAAATCAACATTCATTGGTAGGAGACTCTAGATAGGTGCATTTGCTAGCTGATTTGTAATTGCCTGTCCCTTGATGGCTTTTCGCTCAACATACTGGATGTCAAACTTGCTGAGTATCATAACCCACTTAGCCAATTTTCCTATGAGAGATACCTTACCAAGAAAGTACTTTACGAGATCTATTTTAGCCATGAGCCATATCTACTGGGAAAGAGTATAGTTTCTCAACTTTTGGGAAGCAAAGACGACTACCAAGCGAGCTTTCTCAATGATGCTGTAGTTTCTCTCATAAGAGATCAGTGTGCGACTCAAGTAGTAAAAATCTCTCTCTTTTTTGTCATTGTCCTCTTGAGCTAATAGAATTCCTAGAGATGTTTTAGTTGCTAAAATGTACAAAATCAAAGGCTTCCCATGGATAGGAGGCATCAGGATGGGTGGATTGACAAGATATTGTTTGATCTCCATTAAGCTTTGCTCACAATCTCGACTCTAGTTGAATTTAACACCTTTATGTTAAGTCTTTGTAAAGGGTTGTGATCTATCTACTAATTGTGAGATGAACCTAAAAATAGATTGGAGTCTTCCCTATAGACCTCGCATCTGGTTGATGTTATGAGGTGGAGGCATATCCATAATTGCTTGAATTTTCTCCGGATCCACCTCAATTCCTTTTGTAGACATGATGTATCCCAACAACTTTCTTGATGTGACACCAAATGCACATTTCTTAGGATTGAGATGAAGACTAAATTTTTCCATGCAGTCTAGGATGGGTTCCAAATCTTGTAGATGAGTATTGTGTTTAGCACTTTTGCCCAAGGTATCATCCACATAGTCCTCCATGGTCTTATGCATCATGTCATGGAAAATTGTAGTTGCTACTCTTTGATAGGTCACACTAGCATTCTTCAAGCCAAATGGCATTACATTCTAGTAGAAGGTTCCCCATGCACATGTAAAAGTGGTCTTCTCCTGATCTTCTGGAACAATTTTTATCTAGTTGTAACCAAAAAATCCATCCATTAGTGATTACATCTCATAGCCCACCGTCATGTCCACTATCATATCAATGTTGGGAAGTGGAAATCATCCTTTAGACATGCCAAGTTGAGATCATGGAAGTTAGTAAAAACTTTGATAGATTTATTATATTTAGAGACTAGAACACATTAGATATCCATTTGGCATTATCAAGTGCACAAATGAATCCTGCTTTCAGAAGTTTTTCTAGTTTTGCTTTTACAAGCAATGCAACATGAGGATGAATTTTCTGAAGTTTCTATTTAATTGGTTTGATGCTTGGTGCAATGGACAAGTGATGCATGATAAGATTAGGATCCAGTCCTGGCATGTTAGAATATGTCCAAGCAAAATTTATCTTCTTTGCTCAGAAAAAGGCAATGAACACTTCCTTTTCTTCAAGAGACAGTGACTATGCTAGATGTATCATATGAGGATGTTCTTCTGTACCTAGGTTGATTGGTTGTGTCAATTATATCAACACTAATGATCTCTCTTGAAAGTGACTTGGAAGTGCATCAAATATCTCATCCGTGGGTGCCTCAGAGAGGTTTTCACCCTTGGATACATCTTTTATTTTTACTTTTTTGGGTTTCAACATTGCCACAATGTGGTTTTCACCATTGAACCTTTTTCATTTTTTCTTTTTAATTATATGAATGAGATATTTGATGTCAACTTTAGTCATGTTGATTCTTTGTTCACTAGTGGAAGATGTTACAAGTTTGATAGTGTTTAGGTAGCAGGAAAGAGCATAGTCATTCTGGAATGTGGGGACTTCACTAGATGCATTAGGGTTCTAGTCTATAAGCTCAAGATGTGTGATTGAAAGAGTAGTGATGGGTTCAATTGCATTCATCATATAGTCATTAAGTTCTTGGACTAGTAATTCAAGACCTATGGTGACTTTTTCCACAAGTGTGTTCGAATGCCTATGAGTTCTAACATCATCAATTGATGACTCTAGGACACTAGTTGGACTAGACCCATCTGACCTAACCCTAGACGTTTCTCCCACTTTGATTTGATTTTCATAGACATGAACTTGGTTAATGTCTTTATTAGTAGTCACTTCTGAAAGAGTCAACCTCATATTCCTTAGAATTAGTGCTACATGGAAAGAGACTATAGAATTCTCCAACAGTGATAGGGACATATTCACCTTCATCATTTGAGTTCTTACATAGGTACTCAGTACACAATGACTAACTAGACTCTCCCATTTCTGAATGAGCTTTGGGTTGATCATTATTGTCCTCAATAGAATCACTAGTATCATCCACTATGCTAATACGTGGCACAAAGTCATCTGGCTCAGCAAAGAATTTAGCGAGATTGTGAGGAATAGGATAAGGATAGGGATCCTCATCGTTAGATTGTTCCTCTTGAGTATTAGACTCGGCTTGTGACTCATTTCTAGATGAACTCTTAGGTTCTGGTATGAATTTATTAGATCCCAAATGAAAAGGAACCTTCTTAAATCCTAGACCGGTTGTATCACTGTTGCTTTAAGCTGTTGCCTTGAAAGGATCAATTAGACCGTTGTTATTGCACCCAATAGGGCTAGTTTCCTTGTAGCCAAAATGTTTCATGAGCCTAAGACTAGTCCCATATTTCTCAGGAGTGATTTCTCGAGCTTGCTCTATTAAGTCTACTAGAGCCTATTCTCTATAAATCCATGCAACAATGGCTCTATTTTCACTTTCATCCTCTAGGGGAACTATTGCCTTGACAAAAGTGCCATTATACTTGGTTTGAGGTGTCAGTACAAATGACTTTTTTCCTATGAGGGTCTCCCATAATGATGAGGAGACTCTAGAAGAGATGTTAATGGCAACACTATTTCAATATGGTGCTCCCCCATGCCAGTTTCTTTTAGTTTGAATGATTGCTTGATTTGTTTCAACTTGTTGCCATGATAATCAGTGGATTCCCTATTAGTGGGGATGAAAGTTTTAGTAGCTTTGAGCATATTGCAGGTATAGCTAGTAGTGGCAGGAATAGTAACTTCAGAGCCATGAAAAGGAAATTTGATGCATTGGTGATATGTGGATGGCACAACACACATCTAATGAATCCATGGACATCCTAACAAATGTTATAAGCCAAGGGAATTTCAAGCACCTGATAGGTGACATCCCTTTCTGTAGGATTGATGTGAATGGGTAAGACTAGAAGACCTAGATATTTTTTCTCAACTTTTTCATATGCTTTGATAGTGATCTTGCGTTGAGCATCAATAGAGTCCTCAAAATAATTCAATTGTCTAAGCAAAGTAGCAGAGACAGTGTTTAGACCAACATTGTTATCGATGAGTACCTGACAAACATGTGTCTAATGTATCATGACCTCAATGTGTAGAGGTTGATTGTGTGGGTGACTCAGTGAGTTGTCATCCTGCTTAGAGAAGGAAATAAGATAAGGTGAGCTCTGATAACCTACCATGGATTGAAATCACTCAAGATCAAGGTCTTGAGGAATATTTGCCTCAGTGAGGGCTTTATCCAGAATCTACCTATAAGTAAGTGAGATTTTAGGTAGCTCAAAGATGGAAATTTGAGCATTAGTTCATTTTAATTGATCAAGAACACCATAATTAGTTGCTATTGATTTTGTTGTGAGTTTTGTACCTTTTCTAGATGGACCAGCAAGGGCTTTGTCTTTATGTTGTTCAAGATCAGGAGTAGAAGATGCAAGGCCTTTGAGCACCAACTTGGTGCGAGAGAAGGTAACAACATTAGCATAGTGTTGTGAAGGTGTGTTATCCATTGTATTGGAAGTAGGGCCCCTCAAGACAAATGGTGTCTTAGGTTTATCATTATCTTGTTTTCCCTTAATGGTAATGATGTCACAGTATTTAGAATCCATAGGTTCAACCATGTTGATCACATTGTCATCATTGGAGCATGCATAGCTAACATTTTTGTTGGGTTTTGATTTTGAAGTCTCTTCTTTTTAATAGGTTGGGAAAGTTTCTTTGAATGCCTTGTGATCTGAGTTCTTGTTATGTCCATCTACCACAAGCTCACTAGCATCAATCATGTCCTGGGCCTTGTGGCACAAGTTTTTGTAGTTGCTAGTTTTGTGCCCCTTATTTTGGTGATACTCATAGAATGAGGTTTCACTCCACCATGGTGGGCATGGTTGCAGATCATAGGGGTGAGAGTTGTCCAATGGTGAAATAAGCTTGTGTTGTAACAATGTTTTGTAAACCAAATCCAAAGGCTCACCCAGGGGTGTATACTCTTGCTTAGGATGTGTGGCCCATGAGTTTCTTAGTTTGTTTCTAGATGTCTTGTTGTTAGGAGGAGGCTTCTCAGCAATTTTGACCACATTGAAACCATCTGTGAGATTAAATGTTGCCTTAGTAGGCTTAGGAGTGACATTGTCATTAACACCATCATGCACAATTTCTTGGTACTTGTTGACATACTTAGTTTTGTCTTTGTTCAAGGTAGAGCCTTGTTTTGTGTCCTTCTAAAGAGTGAGTTCACCCTTCTTGACCATAAATTCCTCTATGCATATAGCTTGTGTGATCATTTATATAAAGGTACGCGGACCTTGAAGTTGGACTCTATACCCAAAATTAGGTAGGAGATTATCAGTGAAAATGTCAAGCTTTTTTGTTTTTGGAATTTTGTGTGAATACTTAGTCTATAGTTGTCTCCACCTCTGGAGGAATGTGAGGAAGGGCTCCCCAACTTTTTTCTTAAGGTTACATAGATGTTGATTATTGAAAGGGTGTTGAATCTTATGAGAATATTGTTGGACAAATAAGTTGGCAAGTTCATCAAATGTCTTGATACCGAGAGGTAAGTGTGAGAACCACTCCAAAGCCTAACCACCTAGACTTCTGGGGAATAAACACATGAAGTATGTATGGTCATGCATAAACTCCATAGACAAGGCACCAAATTCCTACAAGTGATCTTGGCGATCAGTGGTGCCAAAGTACTTGTCATACATAGGTAGTTCTACTCCCCATGGGAAAGGAGGCATGTTTATGATCTTGTCAAAAATGGACAAAGACCATCCAATGTGTATGTTTTGACGAGTTTTTCTTTCTCTTGCATCATCTAAGCCAACTAATCTTGCATAAATTTCAATTATTTTTGGAGTTTAGAAGTCTTAGTTTCTTCTTTAGGCGTGATGATGGTTTCCACATTGAAATGAGAGGGTAACTTAGTTCCCTCTTGGACAAGTTGGAGAAAGTACCTTTCTTTCTCTTTGTTAAGTAGAATTCCCATGACCTTTTGAAAGTTTTTGTCTCTTTGAAATTTCTCTATGTGTTTAGGAAGTATTTCCACCTCTTCCTATTCTTCATCAGTGTCATGGTCTTTCTCTTTCTCTTTGTCATTCATGGGTGGTTCTTGATGTCTGCTATGACTAGCATGTTTAGGTTCATGATTAGTCATTGTAGGAATGTGTTTAGTTTTAGTATGTTGTGATTCAAAAGGTCTTTTGAAAAGGAAGTCTGACATGTTGTTTGGGGATACAGGACCTCTACTAGTCTCAGGATTGTCTTGATACAAAGGGTTCCTAGTTTGTCGCAAGTTTATGGAGAATGTTCGCTGGACTCAAGGTGACCTGACAGGTGAGGGAGATCATGAAGATGCCTCAAAAGATGAGCTGGATGTAGACTATGTAACAAAAGGAAGGTGACCTCTACCATGATTATGACCCCTAGCACGACCTTGCTTAAGTCTAAGAGGATAAAACACATTGGTGCTCATTGTTGCGACAATCATAGACAAGGACAAGAAACAAGAACCTGGACAAGGACTGCACTAGAACTTAGTCTCAATAGGAAAAGGTAAGAGTACTCTATACTAAGGCACATATAGTCTAATTTGAAGGCTAGAATAGCCAAAGATTATGACTATCATAAAATAGAGTATGAAAAGCACTAAATAATAGGAATCAAGACAACTAAAAGATGAGACTAGTAAAAGTATGGATGACAAATCTTCAGCTAAGCTAAATGTCGCTATTTGGGAACTATTTACAGATAGAGAAGGTATAACTTGATGCAAAAAATAGATAGGATTGAGAACAAAGATAGGTCTAACAGATCAAAAAGATAGTTTAGACTCAAGATCTCGCGTGAGAATTCTTTAGGGGTCACGCGAGAAAGTTTACTAGGCCGTGCAAAGACTCAGAACAACAACAAAATTTTGCACGAGGAAGTGCTTCAAGTCGAATGAGAAATTGCAAAGGTTAGACAGTGTAGTTGCAAGATCTCATGCAGAGACTTGTAACTATTCATGCAAGAATTGTATAGAGCTGCATGAGAAAATGACAAGACAAAAAGATTTTGAGTGAGGAGTTGCACAACTGTGCATGAAAAATTGGCACAAGTTTTACAACAACATTGGATTTTGAAGAGATTTTCAATAATTTTGGATAGTTTTAGATAGATTTCAGGTTTGTTTGACTGATAACAGATAAAATGCAGGTTTGATTTTCAAATTTGTGAATGTGGTGTTAAGTTTTGAATAAGACAAAGTGTTTTCAATAGGACATAGGAAGCAAGCAGTAGTCATATACAATCCAACTGAGGGCAATGCAACTTAGTGGGATAGGGGATTCTTGACTCATTAGTTTTTTTTGTGAGGTTTGGACACATTGAAGACTCAATAACAAACATGCTTTATCCCTAAAAATAGAAAATGGTAGAGAAGGCAAAACCTTTTTCCCACATCTTATGTGCATGCATGTATCTCACATAGCCTTGTCACCCCCTAGAGGGCACCCATGTTTTTGGTATATTCAAAGGGCTCAATAAAATATACACTAAGTGAACACCCTTGTGGCATGGGTCAAGCACATATACCACCTTCCAACACCCAGTAGCATGCCTATGGTGAGTTGTACAGGAGAGATTCTTCCCCCTCCTTGCACAAAGATTATGCCTCCTTTTAGAGGTGAACTGGGTGGCTTCTAACTACAAGGTTTTTACTTAGCTTCTATTTGAATTAATCCCTAGTGGCTCTGTAAGAAAAGTTGAGACTAGCAGCCCACACCGGCATCTAAGAGTGCACACACTTGCTTAGCAAGACTAGGGCCAGCACTGGTCAGTGCAATAGGTAGAGCTTCCCCTTGATAAGCGATATCAAGAATCAAGGGAAAGAAATTAATCTTCCTTTCGAGTCTTTTTCTCTATAAAGCATCTTGATTATAGTGAGTTGGAATCTTTGGCTAAAGGAGTGTGTTCACTTGGGTCATTCCTAGAGGTTGGATCACTTCAGCAGGCCCTTTAAAGGATTGACTTGAACTAGTGGTTCGATCACAAGGGTCAAAGTTTCTGATTTTCCTCAAGGGGAAATAGCATACTCCTCTACCTTAATTTCTCACCCAACAAGCATAACATGTTAATTTATCGACGTAGCTTAATCAATCTATACTCATTCTTCCTAGAGATTTTGATTCCCTTGAAAGGAAACCATAATCTCATCATAGAGAAGAATTAGCACTCGAGAACCACTAACCTACTTGTCTTCTTTAGAAAGCTATATTTCAGAAGCATCTAGGTTTCTTATTCACCCTTGGTCATGACCTCCAAGTGATGAAGAGCATAATCCCCTATTCTTCTATCTTGCACCCTAGGAAGTTCACAAGTCCTAATTAGACTATGTTTTGAAAGCAGGAAAGAAAACACATTGTTTTGTGGGTTTTAAGATCTGATCTTCGACAAATGTATCTTCAGAAATCATCTTGTAAACAAAGGTTCAGTTCATTTTTTGAATGGTTTGTATAAGGAATCTTTGTCAAACATCTTGCAGATAATCGTTATGCTGCAGAAAGCTAGAAAAATAGAACAATAATGCTTTAGAGGAAAACACGTTAGTAAAAGATAATGAACAACTTGCTGAAAATGATAAAATTAACCTCATTGTTGTAGAATTTCATGTAAAATCTTGAATAGGACCGTGCAAAATCTTTCACTGACCCATGCAAGAAAATGAGGTGCTGCATAAAGACTTGAACAATCGGGCACTTTTTTGCGTGAGAAAGTGTATAGACTCGAGAAAGACTATTCAAATCTTCACGTGAAGATAAAATTTCTCATGCAAAAATTTGAGAATCTGTGCGGAATAGTACAAATAGAATAATAAAAATGACAGAAAATGAATGAAATGAGGCTATAAAACTATTTTTCTCAGCCCCATGGTGGGCGCAAGAAATGTATATGTGTAAATGTGGCCTCTATTTAACACACACACTTCAACATGGTCCTTGTATGTGGATCCATCCTAGAATGAATATGAGATTGTTCACCCAAGAGGAGTCCTGCAAGATGACCTGTTGCCTTCTATCTAGAAGGATTTTGCCTATTTATGCTCTTAGATTTGAGGTGCAGGCAACCAAACCTTTCTAGAATGAAGGGTTTTAGAGTGTAATTAAATCTAAATGATGTGCAATTACTTCTATATGAAAGATGCAAGTACTTTAATAACATATAAAATAAAGTAAGCTATATGTATGCATATTAAAAATATATGATATTAAATTTAAGCAACAAAATCTACAATGATAGCAAGAAAATGAGTGCACAATTCGATAGAAATTCGATGCAAATCAAATCCAACCTCCATAATGAGGAATTATGGGTCCCTTAAATAAAATCCCTAGAATCCATCAATCGTTGAGATCAACTTAGATCAATGGTTGGGATTAGACAAAAGATTTAGTTAAGATGCAAACTTGCTTGTGTAGGTGAAGTGAACTATTTCAAATTTGAGTGTGATGAGTAGTTAATTGAACTTGTCATAAGTGTGAGAGCAAGTTAACTAGTTTGATTCCAATTTTGAGAAGTAGTTCACTCAGAGTTTCCATTTTGAAATGAAGAGAATATTTTGAAGATATTATTTAATTTAATAGGTGAGATATGACCTCATAAATACCTTTTTCATTTAATTGAATAATTACATTCAATTAATTAAAGTAAGCATAGTTATTAAATTAAATAAATTTTATCCCTTAGTACATTAGTCTTAGGTGATAATTTAATTTAATTAAAGTATAAATACTTTAAATTAAATTAAATCTTAATTAGTAGGTTTAATGTGACTAATATAAGTCAATACTCTAGGAATTAAATAAATAACATGATTAATGCATATTAGGGTTATCTGCATTTGAGAATTAATTTAAGTAGCAAATATCAGAATAAGAATTGTCTAATGAGATAAGATTTTAGGGTTGATTAGAATAGACTAGAATTGGTGGTTATGGCAATGAGCCAATTTTGGAGTATTACAGATTTAACGTGGAAACCCAATTTGGAAAAAAACCACCAATCTAACTAGTTACTATTTTTCACTCTTCTGAAGTGAGCCCTATTAGGAGCGAACCCTATTAAAGGTTACAAAACACACTGTTAGGTGTGACTTTGTTAGAGGATTTAATCACCCTACTAGGAGTGGCCTTACAAGAGGTCTTAAAATAATTCAATGGAAGTGCCACCTTGTTAGAGGATTTACAACTAGCTATTAAAACCAACCATGTTAAGAGATTTCAGATCACTGATACAATGGTTAGAAAGTAATAATGAAATGACCTAATTGTGATGCAACTAAATAACTGAATCCAGACTTGTGTTCTGCATAAAATTTGATCCTTCCTGATAGAATATTACTTTTCTACTCCACAAGGATACTTGCTTATCCTTCAAGTTCACTCCCTCTCTTTCATTTTTCAATTCAATCAACACACTTGCATATACTTGAAAATCACAACTTGACCTTATATTTATGTCATCTAGAGTGTCAAGTTGGCTCATTACAAATTAGAGTGACCAATAATCATTACCATAGTTGGCTAAAACCAATACTTTAAATAGTTAAGCTTCATATGCCAAAATAACAAAATCCTTCATTAGCCGACCTTGCTTGGTAAACATTAGTTTTGAGATGATTTCCTGTGTTAACCAATAGAAGCTCAATTAACATTACAAACTTGCAAAAATCCTTTCGTAACCGAGTGAACTCGATTAGCACTAACTATGTCCAACTTTACTTTGTTAACCATGTAAACTCAGTTAACACTATTTTAACCATAATTTCCTTCGATGCCCGAGTGAGCTCAATAGACATTGTCTTCGTAAGTAAACTTCAAGAACACTCAGTAGATAAGGAAAACTATCTTGTTGAACAAGTGAGCTTGATAAGCACTAACTAACAACTAATATGACATTTGTGTGACATTAAAGACAACACACAATTAGATAATTGTATCCAACAATCTCCCTCTTTGGCATTGATGGCAACACAACATGTCATAGCACAATGAAATTTGAGAACAAGATTCTTTTGATAGAACATTTCTCCCTTTTTGATTTTATGCAAGAACTTCTTCTTTCATGCAGTAATCTCCCTCTGTGAAGGAATTACATAACTTCTCCCTCTTGAAATGACAAATTTTTTTTTCAAAAAGATATGACAATAATCTTCTCCTTATTTGAAAACACATGCCAAAGATAACACATATCAAATTAGTATCAATGTACCTTGAGTACTGAGTCATATGCAATATTCTCTTAACTATGTTGCATCAACTGATTGATCTTCAACTTGGTTCCTATTGATGCATCACTAAAACTTTATTGAATGAGCTTTAGATAGGGGAATGACCCCTTAACTTACCTCTTAGATACAAGAGTGCATCCTAAGGTAATGGCTTGGTAGATATGTCTACAATTTGTTCTTTTGTATGAACATATTCCAATCTGATTTCTTTATCCTACACCAATTCTCTAACAAAATGATATTTTATAGCAATGTGCTTTATAGCAATGTGCTTAGTTTCAGAGTGCATCACTGGGTTCTTTGATATGTTAATTGTGTTGGTGTTATCACAAAACATGATTATTGGCTCTTTTTTTTCAACCTTCATTCCTTCCAGTAATTTTTTGAACCAAAAAATGTTAGAAGAATTCACTGCTATTGTTACATACTTTTCTTTTGCTGTAGATTGGGATGTGCAATTTTGCTTCTTGCTTGTCCAAGAAACCAACCTTCTACCAAGAAAAAGCTTCACCACTTGTACTTTTTCTATCATCAAGATTTCCTATCCAATCAACATTAGTGAATACCTTTAGGTCTAGGTTTCCTCCAAGTTTTTACCATAAGCCATAGTCCTCAATACCTTTCAGATATCTCAAAATCCTTTTGATTGCCATCATATGGTTTTCTCTAGGTTTAGTTGAGAATCTTACCACTATCCCAATTGCTAAGGCTATATCAAGCCTTGTGTGAACTACATAAAGTAATTTTTCAATCATTGATCTATATAAGGTATGATCTACTTCTTTGGAGTCATCATCTTTGGTAAGCTTGAGTCTTTTACACATGGGGGTACCAACTAGTTTTGAATCTTCCATACCAAACTTCTTGAGTATCTCATTTACATACTTAGATTGGGTGATATAGATACCATTTTTGTTTTTCTATACCTGCAATCCAACAAAGAATTTTATTTCACGAAACATGGAAATCTCAAATTCTTTGTTCATTTATTCTAAAACTGCTTTGCATAGATCATCATTTCCTGTAAATATAGTATCATCCACAAATATCTCTGCCAACACTTTTTTTTTTAATCTAGGGCCTTCCTTGATGTACAAACTATTGCTATCATGTGTTATCTGAAAACCAATCTGTATCAAGTAGTTATGGAGTCTTTCATACCATGCTCTAGGAGATTGTTTGACTCCATATAGTGCTTTGTGTAATTTACAGACCATGTCCCTTTTGTTAGGATAACCAAAACCTTCTGGCTATTCAATGTAGACTTCTTCATCAAAAAATCCATTTAGAAATTTAGATTTAACATCCATTTGATATACTTTGAATCCTCTATGAGCTGCATATGCAAGTAGGGTCCTAACACCTTCTAGTCTTGCAATAGGAGAAAAAGTCTCATCATAATCAATTCCTTCTTTTTGAGAATAGCCTTTACATACTAATCTGGATTTGTTTCTTGATACTTGTCCATCTTCATTCAACTTATTTCTAAATACCCATTTTGTTCCAATCACATTTTTATCTTTAGGCCTAGGAACAAGAGTCCAAGTTTTGTTCTTTTCTATTTGTTCTATTTCTTCATTCATTACCTCAATCCAAATTTTATTTTCTATAACATCCTTAACACTTCTAGATTCAAAATTATCAAGTCAACATGTACCTTTCAATATTCTTCTTGTCATATAGTACCTTCTGAATTAGATCCAATAATCTGATCAGGTGCATGATGCCTTTTGACATATTTGGTCAATACAAGTTCTTTTCCTTTTGAATGAATTGTATTGCCTTCATCTCAAATTTCAATTTTATTCTTGGGTCATTCAGACTCTGTAGGCATTAGCTCAGTAGCTTCAAAATGTGACTCGAGTCCTTGTGACTCAGTTTGTACTTCTTACAACTTGGTAGCTAGGGAAGACTCAGGATGTGAAGTCTCCTTATTGCTAGATGTGCTTAGCAATGTATCAAGTTCAAAGTAAAAAAATCTTTTGTAATCTTCTAGTTCCCTTTTTCTTTTTTCTTTAGTCTGATAGCTCATTTTTCCACTGATGATAGATTTTTAAATTTTGTGGTGAAAACATTTAAACTTTTGATAGGGTTATGTTTATATTGTTTCCATTCATAGTTTAACCCTAGAAAATTTGCATGATCTCCATCATTTTATTCCCTAACCCTAGGCCATATAAGTACACAGGTTTTCTTTTCTTTAAATGCATTGTTTCTTACAATGTTACAATGGAGGGTTAGCAATGAATCATAAACAAGGGTTTTAACCTTTTTCGATCTCACAATTAAGGTTGTGTTGTGATATTGTGGAGAAATTTTTGAGCCTTCTTGATCACATGATATCTTTTGTATCATATGATCATATAACATTTTGAGTGACTTGCATTATTGTCTTCTATAATGTTATGATTCATATGGTCATCATAGAATCACCAAGAAAAATTTGAAGGGTTGCGATGTTACGATGAAAGGCTTATCATGGTATTGGGAACAATAAAAATGACTATTATGATCCTATGCCAAGGTGTTCATCATCAGATCATGAAGTGAAATATGGAGGTCTACGATCCCACGATGCAGTCATATGGTTTGGAAGTTTTATTTAAAGGCTAAGATGCTATGATAATAGGTTTTTCGTGTGATCGTAGAAGAAATATGAAAGCATTGTGATGGCATAATACTTTATCATCGTAAGATAATAAGAATGATAAAGGTGAACATGGAAATGAGCTCTCAGATAGGTGTCTACTTCCTAATTGGAAAGAGCAAGTGTACAAGTGCCCAGTGTGTTTATTGTCAGAGTTAATGGGACCAAAAAAGGTTTGAATGGAGTGGGAAGCAATGATCTCCGATCTTATGATGAATCCTTCATCGTAAGATCTCAAGGTTGTGAAAGAGGCTATTTGCTGTCATGACTAGAGCTTGATCATAAGATTGCATAAGAAAATTAATAAGCTACCAATGTTATGATATGAAGGTTTCAAGAGTTTTCCATGGCATCATAGAAGCAAAAAGGATCATTCATGATGTTACAAAAGGGTGAGCTTAACTATGATTGTATGATCATAGGGTAAATGAAAGTGACCTGCGATGCTACAAAGCCACTTGTCCTGTGATTATAGAAGGAGATAAAGTTGATGCCAATGCTGTGACAAATGGGATATCATAAGATTGTAAGGGGTTTTTCCTTTGTGCTCAACTAGTCGACAAGAGTTTGTCAAGGGTGTTTGTAAGATCAGAAAGAAATTTCTTTAATAGTACGATTTTAAGAAAGGTCTTTTCAGCTACCTTTGTTGTAATATTGTAGGATTTAATTTTGACAAAAAAATAATGATAGGAAATGTACAATGGGCTTCTTGACCAATAAGATTTGAATGCAGTATGAAAATTGCATAGTTGGATATTAATGGTGATGCTCCATAAAGTTGACAGAATAGATTGATATCATATTTCAAGCATGCTGAAATCAATGCAAGATAAATGGTAGTCTACACATATCAACTTATAAAGATTTCCTCTTCTCATATTCATAGTTTTCCATTTGCAAAGAAATAGAATTTGAGCATTTCATGTACTTTCTGAGTATTCTGAATTGTTGTTTCTAGAGCTTATTAAGAAAAGAGTAGTATCTTTTCTAGGTGTTTTATCTATATATTTTCAAGATGTCTGACCAGGAAGTAGAGGAGATTTAGGCTTCAAATATGGTAGTTTCAAAGACCTCAACTTCTAAGGGAGGCAAAACCAGATAGAGAAAACCTAGCAGATTTGTAGAGGAATGGATAAAACTCTTCCCAAGTTCTACTAATGCAAACTCTGCAGATGGTCATGCTTTCTTTGACCCATATGCCAAATGCCGAGATTCCATTTGCCCTGATGTTATTGGTTTTGAGCTTTTCTATTTCTTCTATTGCAATAGGGAGAAGAAAATTGTTGTGTGTAATCCATGGAAGAAGAACCTTGCTAAATTTATTTTTCCAAAAGTTTTTGTGGATGTAGATTTGATGAAGGCCCTATTTCAATGTTATAACCCAGTTGCTAAGTCTTTTCATAGGAAGGATGAAATAGTTCTTTGTACTTTGGATTGAGAGTCTTTCATTGAGGCCTTTGGATTAATTGGTGCTATGGGTCAACCTATAGATTTAAAGCATTTATAGAGGATATTTGAAGCAAACCACAATGCTTTCATAGGAGCCTCATTGCTACAACATATCCCCAGGGATTTGAAGAAAGTGGGCAACTACCCAAAGA
Source organism: Cupressus sempervirens (assembly GCA_028749045.1). Classification (NCBI taxonomy): domain Eukaryota; kingdom Viridiplantae; phylum Streptophyta; class Pinopsida; order Cupressales; family Cupressaceae; genus Cupressus; species Cupressus sempervirens. Next base: position 591,571,462 of record CM053787.1, read on the forward strand.
AGATTTAAAAAAAGATGCCACTAGATAAATTCAAAAGTTATTTTGTCAAAACTGTATATGGTGTCCATAAGGTCTTAGGAAAAGACATGTTTGATGAGATTTGGGGAGCAGAATACATAATCACAAGGGATGTACAAGATTCCTACCATGCCTGTGAATCAGACTATGTTAGTCATATTTTGGATATAATGAAGGAGAACATTGCTAGGGCTCAAACTGGAAATATGAGAGATTTCAATTTCCTCTACTACTCACTATAGATGCATTTAATCCTTATAAGAATGTGGGATATATCAATTCTGACTTCATTGATCAAACTTTTGACTTGAATGGAGATCTTCTTGTATAATCGTGGACACAGGTATGTGATAGTACTTTCCATTTTTCTTATTTTGTGTCATTTTTCAATAATTTTAGTGCTATAATAATGAAGATGTTGGACCCAAGGTACTTTAGAGTACCTCAGATTTTGAAAGGTCTTTTAAGACCAACCTTGCTACCTAAAGGCAAGAGGTTAGAACATAACTAGGGAGATATTTTCTTGTTTCCCACTTTTTCTTTAATGAGGGTCTATGGTTGTCCCCAACCACCCCATATATTGTGAAAGTTCATTCCTCCTAGGCTTGGAATAATTGATTTCATTTGGTAGTTGTTCATGGTAAATAGAGAATACCTAGGGCCAAAGGTATGTAGGGGAACCTTTTTATGTAGATGCTCTAGAATTGGTGATTTCACCATTGGTAAAGAGGCCCTAGATTTAGTCCACTCCTATCTACACCATTATAATCTATGCACAGGCTCCTACAAAATGTATGACTCTGAGAGTTGGATGAGTGCAACACTCAAGTAGATGAGAAATTATGTCTTGCCAAATTCCAAGAAGCTGCCCCATGAAGACATCATTTTGAATATAGTAGCAAAAGGGGAGGTGGTTGATAAGCTTGCAAAGCTTGATGATGTGCTGAGGGTAGAAGGAGAATTAAAAAGAATTGATCCTACATTTACAAGATTCTACATGGATATCCCTTACCCCCAAAGAATTAGGAAGATGGTCATGGACCATATATAGATTATGGCCAAGTTGCTAGAAGGTCCAATGGGGGAAGAGGATAGAGTTTGTCTTGACAACCCTGAGCTAGATGTAACTTTTGAAGTAGGAGAGGATGATGCACCTCAGGCATCCTGGATGGCCAAAGGAAATAAGAGGTAGCAAATTGTTCATAACCCTCCTTAGGTTAGACAAAGGACCCTGCAAATTTTACCAGGAAATAGTCAGTATTTTGCTAACATGAGACAAAATTACCTACAAACCAGGGCTAATATAGTTGAGAACACCCTCATAGATCTAGAGTTGGTAGCAACAAGAATAGATGATATGTTTGTAGACACCTAAATTTGATTACATCACTTTGGTAATCCTATTTAGCTATCTCTAAAGGAATCATTAATTAAATTCTTATTTAATTAATCCTTTTCCATCCCCTAGCTAATTAATTTAATTAATCATCTATAGTCCTAATTGATGAATCATATAACCTATCAATTATCAATTAAATCCTATTCTCCTATCTAATTCCAAATCCCAAATTTATTAAAATCACTTTAATAAATAAAACCGTCAAATCTAATAGCCCCTAACTTATCCCTAATCCTCCATTTAGCCTAATCCACCCCATCCACTCATACTAACCTAGCTTAGCCACTAACTCACCCACCCTCATGAATGCCATCCACTTGCACATCTCTAACATCCTTAATCTAATCCTAAACCAAGCCTAATCCCCCCCCAACCTTGTCACATTCCTTAAGTGAGCTTAAGACTTTCCTAAGCCAAGCAAAGTCAACAAGTCTCCTCCCTCAAAATATCCCAACCATAAAACTTTATCCCAACCACAAAGCCTTCAATGCTCTTACATGCTCTTAAAAGCTCTTACAAGCCATTATGAGGGCCATTTAAGGCCTTGATCCTCCTTTGTTGACTCATCCTTGCCCTTTCCTCCATCCACTCACCCTGTGACATGTGTCACTCCCTGATTGGTTGTATGGAAGTAAAATCCATGTGCTCTCCTCTCATGCAATCTGAGCCCTCCATAAGCTTTTCTCCATCCTTTCATCTTAACCCTCCATCCCTCAAGCCCTTGGCCTATAAATTGAATCCCCTCCCAAGCCATTTCAATCACAATCCATCAAGTAAAGTGATAATGCCATTTTGAGAAGCAAATCCATCCATCATACCCTTATAATGCCAAATTGAGAGCTCACAAAGCTACCAATTTGCCATTATCCATCTCCAACATTGAAGTAATTGAGTAAGCAATTGAGCATACATCCACATCAAAGGACACATCTACAAAATCAAGGAAGCATGGAGTGTTTACTCCTTTTGGTTTGCATTCCTTAATTATTTTCTTTTTCTTATCATAAGTGTAGCTTAATTTTATGTGTTTGAATGCTTTCTTTCTAACATTGTGTTCCTTAAGCATATAAATTATAGCTCTACAATGATCATCCAGGCTCAACAATTCCTAGAAGATGATGATTTTGTCAAGTCCAATCAATTCAAAAGTTTCTTATATAAAATCAAGTAGAGTGAGCTTATTTTGAGGATGAAACCAGATGAATCTAATGAACAAAGATTGCAATTGATTGAGAAGCTATAGGCCTATGATCTTGAAAGTGAAGTAATGACTTTACAGGAGGCCAGAGATCTGGTGGAAAGGAGTGGCATTTTATTGGTGCTAGGATGGGGCCTAGAGTAAGCATTTATGCTTGATTAGATTAGGAGACAAGACAGTGCCATTTCTTATGAGGCACTTGGTGTAGATGGATTAAAGAGAGGGACTAGTTTCAATATTGATACCAAATACCTAGCAGTCTGGAGTATGGCCCCTACTTCCAAAAAGATGAAATTGATGGATGTACATAACACAAAATTAGGTAATATGATTATATGGACTTTATAGGGCACCTCTGACACAAAACTATCCAAGGCACTAAAACATTTATCATTTATGAATGAAGCCAAGGTGGAGGAAATAAAAACAAGACTGGCCCAGCCCATACATGATTACATTGATGTTAGGAAGCTCTATAAGAATGAGCTTAGGTGCAGCCATGTGTAAAAAGAATTTTTTTTTGAGCTTGAGGCCAAAATCTAGGGACTTGAGGATGAAATCACATCTCTCAAAGAGCAACTAGCACAAGTAGAATAGAGGATGGCTATAGCTCAGAGAGAAGAGGGACAAGGAACATCAATACCAATCAAAGACACTACTAAAGCCCTGATTCAAATAGAAGTAACAAAGGAGGATGAGTCATTACAACCAAGAAGGATGAGTATTGATACTCAATCAGTTCAGCAAGGAGGAGATGTGAGGACAGAGATCCTTAGGAATATGATGAGCCATAGAGTTGATGTTTTGAAGAACATATCACAATAGGCTCACAATTTATATATTGCCTTACAAAATGTTGAGCAATTTTACAGTGAAGCACTTTCATGGTTAACACCTACTTTTGGTCTATGGGGGCCTTATATTCAATTTTTGGATAGACTGATTGTATTGATGGCTAAATAGCCAGACTTGCCAGACAAGATTTTTGCTATAATAGAGAGCCTAGAAATGGTAAGAGAATTAAGTGGCTTCTTTACTGGTAAATTGCAAGTCATATAAAGAAAATTAAAGTTTTTATCTAAGGGAGTGGAGCCTTGTATACCATCAATACTAGATGCTACCAATGTAGTGAGAGATTGGTAGGAGTGATCAACTTCTTTTGATGACATTTTGACTTGGGAGATTACAGTAGAAATTTTTGAAGATACCTCTAATTCCCCTTTTCATGTTTTAGTTGATTCTCTCTTTAAGGTAGATATAAATTTAAATAAGTTTATTGCTAAATCAAGAGTAATCATGGATGCTAGGTGGACCAAGGTCACACAAGATTTACAAGAAGTAAAGAATATTGACTGGCCCACTAAAAGGGAGGTTTATGTTTGGGAAGTAGTAGGTGAAATAAAGGCTCTGTTGATAGGAAGTAGCTGAGATATTTTGCAAGCCAGGCAAATAAAGTACATGGAGAAGAAAAGATCAAAGAATCAACATTAATGCTTTTTTGTCATCTCAGCTACTTATCTTGTTGATCAATATTTTTGGGAGAATGTTCTATGTATTTATTATGTACATCTTCCAAAAGTTTTGTGTATCCATTAATTTTTTGATGTGTGTCCTCCTCTCATCTGTAGCTTGTTACAATCCTATATATGGATTCCCAAGATGAGAAGTAGAGGTTGGTTGTCTATAGAATTTTTATGTGTCATGTATTATTTTGTAGTCCATCCATTTTTTTATGTAGTAATCTAAATGAGTTCACATGTATGCATACTTGAATACAAAAGAAATATTTGGGACCAATGGTTTTATCTCTATGTCATACTATGAGTTTTATTTGCAGTGTTAAGATTTAAATTGAAGGATTTACCCTTAAATATCATTATCTTTCAATTTTTGTCACTTTTTCATATATCTATAGCTTTGGGACTGAATAAACAAGTTTCTTTCCAATTTAATGCAATCCAAAAGGTTGTATGTCTCTTACTAATTGCTCCTGATTCAAAGAGTTGGGTAATTGCTTTCTATAATTGATAAGGTTTAGGGTTTATGGAAAGGATGAGAATTGGAATGAAACTAAAACTTTAATAATGATATTTTCAATCACAAGTTGATTAAAAAGGTCTAAAACTACTAATCTCTAACTCTATATCCCACTAGATAAAGCATGGGTCCATTGTAAGTTCAAGAGTACATTGCCAATTCACCTTTTTACATAACAACCACAACAACAAATAAATTTACTTTCATGCATTGAAGAGCTAGAAGTGTAGGTCCTAGCTTATCTGATGTGCTTTATTTAAATTATAATTGGCTATTGTAGTTGGAAGGTTTGTTAGCAAATCATAGAAGATGGTGACCATTTTTACTATAGGGGACCATATTGCATAGAAGAATATCAAGATAACAAGATAAACCACTTAGGTTTGCCCACGTTGGCTTAACAGAGCCTAAAGTGAAGTGAGTCCTAATGACTCTGTTAATGTTGGTCCAAAACTAAGATTTAGCCTTGTTGATTATAGGATTTATCTCATCCTTAGGCTTGTCCCTGTCTTTGTTTCTTGGTATTAGGTTTAAATCAAACTAATAAGTTCTTTACAAGTAAGAACTCCAACATAGTCTTTTCTGCAAACTCATCAATTCTCAAATGTTCACTTTCTATGATTTTATGAATAGACAAATTCAAGCATTTATATGCCTTACTTCTGTAGGAATATCTTAAGAATATACCTTCATCACCTTTCACATAAAACTTGCCTTTTCTAGACTCTTTCAAGATATAACATTTACTGCCAAATACTTTTAGGTAAGTTACATTGGGTTTGTAGCCATACCATAATTCATAGGGAGTTTTATGTGAGTCCTTCAATTGAACTCAGTTAAAAGTATGAACTGCAGTGCTGATGGCTTCCTTCTAGTATTTGATAGCAACATTCTTTTCAATCATTAGAGTCCTTGCACAATCTATGATGGATATGTTTCTTCTTTTAGCTATTCCATTCTGTTAAGGAGTACCAGGGGTTGATACTTGCCTTTTGATTCCTCTTTCAATGCAAAAATTATTGAATTCCTTGGAGATGAATCCACCATCTCTATCTGATCTTAAGCATTTCAATCTTTTTCCTATTTCTTTTTCTAATCTTGCTAGATACCATTTGAATTTCTAAAATGCTTCTAACTTTTCTCTAAGATACATAATAATCATCATTCTAGAGTAGTTATAAAAAAAAAGAATAAATAACTTTTCTCCACTATAACTTTCTATTCCAGTGGGTCCACATAGATCGGTATCCACAATTTCCAAGACATCTTTAGATTGATAGTTTTTTCTCTTAAAACTAGTCTTTCCCATTTTGCCAATCTAACAATTTTTGCATAATCCAACATCTAGTTTCTTCAAACTAGGGATACCTATTACTTTTTTGAATTTGCTTATCTTGACCATATTATCAAAGTTTACATAACATTGTCTTTTGTACCATAACCAACTTTCTTCCATTTGAGCAATAAAACATGAGCAATCACAAAGATCAAGATAAAATAGTTTACCTCTTGTTTTTTTGCCTAATCCAATCAGATTTCCTTTGTCATCTAATAGTCTTGCCTTCCCATGCATGAATTCTACCTTAAATCCAATGTTGATTAGCTGTGCTACACTTATTAGGTTATGTTTTAGTCCTTCAACCCAATAGGCATTGTCACATACAAGTTCATTGGTTAATGATATTTGGCCTTTCCCTTTTATGCAACAAGGTTCATTGTTTCCAAACCTTACACTACCTCCATCATAGTGTTCAATTTTTTTTTTGTCTCGAGTCATATGATGTGAACATCCACTGTCTATGATCCATGTGTAACTTTTATTAACATGAGAGATAAGTTCCATCTTATCTTCTTCATCATCAGATTCATCTTTTATAGCAATGTATACTATCTTATCTTCACTGTTATTAGAATCTTTAGCTATAAAAAAAGTCTTCTTACCTTTGTCTTTGAAGGATTTGTAACTTTTGGATTCCTTCTTGTCTTTGTACTTGTGGCTCTTCTTCTCATCCTTTCTTTCTCTATTTGAGCATCTAGCAGCAATATCACCAATCTCTTCACATGAAAAGATTAAAGGAACCTTACTTTTGCACTTTCCTCTTCCTCTAGAATATTTCTTTGCAAGTAAAGCTTCAACAACTTCAAGATCACCATCTAAAATTTCCTCTATTTCCTATTCACTTTTTGACTGAATGTCTTTTGTTTTCTTACCTTTTTCTTTGAGTGAAAGTTTAGCTTCAAATGTAGACTCAACATTTTTGGAAGCTGGAACATAATTGTCAAAGTTGTCTAGCTCAAAATATGTCAATCTTCCTACCAAGGCATCCAAACTTAATTTGTGATTTGGGTCACATCTCTTTTCTTGAATATCAGATACTCTAATTGCATATATAGGAAGAAATGTTTTGAGAACTTTACTTACAATAGTTTCTTCCTTGATTTCTCCTCTAGAAGCTCTAATTGCATTGACACTAGCTTTGATTCTTTCTACATATTTGGCAACATTTTCATCTTCTCTCATTCTTATTTGATCAAACTATCCTCTAAGGCTTTCTACTTTGGCTCTCCTTAAATTTTCATCACCACCATAGATGTCCTTTAGGTTGTTCCACATATCAAAAGTGGTTTTAGAGTCTTTGATCTCATCAAATTCATCATAGTTGAGAGCAGATGCAATATCAATAATCATGATGTTATAGTTTTTTTTCTTAGCAAGATCTTCAACAGATAATGTACCAATAGGAGTTTTGCATTCTTCATCAAGGTATTTGTAGCCTGAATCACTAATAGTGGCTAGATCAAGTCTCATGAGTCCTTGCCATGCTGAAAAGTTATCTCTATTAAGCCTTGGAATATATCTCTTATAAGACATCTTAATCTTTAGCTTAGGTCCTTGAAACCTTTCTTGCAAGCACCAAAAGCTTTGATACCAATTGTTCGAAATATAGGAGGAGTAACTAGAGTGGGGGGAATATAGGAGGAGTAACTGGGGGGGTTGATTCATTCACCACTAAAATAAATCTAAGATCCCTTAGATGTCAAAAATAAAATTTAGACTAAGAAAATTGATTACTGTTGTCACTTGATAAACACACATAAAATGCTATAACTCAACATAGGCAGAGTATGAATTACTTTTAGCAGATCTTAAAACATTAACAATAATTAATTTTCAAGCATAAGAGAAATAACATGAACACATGAGACACCAAGATTTAATGTGGAAACCCAATTTGGAAAAAAACCACCAATGTAACTAGTTATTGTTTTTCACTCTTCTAAAGTGAGCCCTATTAGGAGCCAACCCTATTAAAGGTTACAAAACACACTATTAGGTGTGACCTTGTTAGAGGATTTTATCACCCTACTAGGAGTGGCCTTGCAAGAGGTCTTAAAAACTTAAATGGAATTGCCACCTTGTTAGAGGATTTACAACTGGCTGTTAAACCAACTTTGTTAAGAGATTTTAGATCATTGCTACAATGGTTAGAAAGTAACAATGAAATGACCTGATTGTGATGCAACTAAATTGCTAAATCCAGATCTCTATTTTGCATAAAATTTGATCCTTCCTAATTGAATATTAATTTTCTGCTCCACAAGGATACTTGCTTATTGTTCAAGTTTTCTCCCTCTCTTTCCTTTTTCAATTCAATCAACACACTTGCACACACTTGAAAATAACAACTTGACCTTATATTTATATCATCTAGATTGTCAAGTTGGCTTATTACAAATTAGAGTGACCAATAATCATTACCATAGTCAACTAGAACCAATACTTGAAATAGTTAACCTTCATATGCCAAAATAAAAAAAACCTTCATTAGCCGACCCTGCTCAATAAAAACTGGTTCTGAGATGATTTCCTATGTTAACCAAAAAAAGCTCAATTAACACTGTGAACTTTCAAAAATCCTTTGGTAATTGAATGAACTTGGTTAGCACTAACTCTGTCCAACTTTCCTTTGTTAACCATGTGAACTTGGTTAACACTATTTTTGCCACAATTTCCTTCAACACCTGAGTGAGCTTAGTAGACACTGTCTTCACAAAGTAAACTTCAGGAATTCTCGGTAGACAAGAAAAACTATCTTGCTAACCAAGTGAGCTCGATAAGCACTAACGGACAACTTATATGACATTTGTGTGACATCAAAACCAACACACAATTAGAAAATTGTATCCAACACTTGCATCTCCTTTCAATGTCTTAGAAAAAGTGTCATCATGCTACACAACTCAAACACTTGGTTCTACTTCAAAAAGGTGTAAAATGTGTCCAAGCAGTTCACTGGTACTTTTTTCTATCCTCCATAGAACTTAGGCATAATGTTAAATAAATTTGAGCTACACTTGTTTGGTTTATACTTGAATCTCCTAAGGTAAAATGACCTAGTTCCATTAGGAACCAATGGTTTCCCTCGAAATGAATAATGCATTAAAAAATCCCTTATCTTCAATAAGGGAATATGTTATCCTTTTCTCAATTCTTTCCATCAATAGAGTTATTAATTATTATAGAGTTTTCACCTCTTCTTGATGAATATATTGTTGCTATCTATTATGGGATCTCCCTCTAGTAAACTACATTTTGAACAAAATTTCTTGTTTCTTTGGTTTGCCAAATCAAAACCTTTGTGTAACTTTGCTATGTCAACTAGGAGAGTCATCAATTTTTTGGTTCCTTAAATTATTGGTTGAAATCTAATAATATTGTCACTTAGTTATAGGATGTTCAACACAATTTGGCCAATGAATGGGTTTGATTCTTTTAGAATCAAATACCCCTTCTCTTTAGACCCTGCAAAACCTAGGCAAGTACACCTTCATTATAATTTCTCAAGATGATTAAATACTTCTTTAATGCAAAATTTTTAATGATACTCTTGAAAGTGGAAATAAAATTTCAAGGAGAAACATTTTTTTTGAAACAAATTCTTATGGAATACTTATGTGTGATTTAAAGAATATAAATGATTGTGTTTATGCATGAAACTTGGGTTAAAAACTTCACCAACTATAGCTATACACCAATTTAAGATAATGAGAAAGATAACTCCTTAATCCATCATTAGAAAAATGGAGTCAATCATTACATAATTTTTGTTAGAATGATTTAGAATAATTGGGAAGGTGGGGGGGTCGTTGAAAGAGTTATCCTTAGGTCTAGATGTACCAATTAAACTTTTTAACTCTTCAAACAACTTAGATCTAATATTGAATCCACTTAGTCTCTATAACAACTTATTAGTAACATAAAGTTGAAATCCATTATTTGAGTAATAAAAAACTTGTAGAATGTAAAACATTAATGGTAAAACATCTCAAATAACATCCACACAAGTATAACACTAGGATTTAATATGCAAACCCAATTTGGAAAAAACCACTAGCAACATGTCACTAATTTTTTGCTCTTCTGAAGTGAGCTATGTTAGGAGCCAACCTTGTTAAAGGTTACAATAAAAACTATTAGGTGTGACCATTTTAAAGGATTTAATCACCCTATTAGGAGTGGCCTTATTAGGGGACTTAAGAATATTCCATTATAATGTCACCTTGCTTAAAGGATTTACAAATTACTGTTAGGTCAACCTTGATTAAAGGATTTCAACTGATACAATGGTTAGAAAGTAATGATATGTTGATCTGAACAAATATAAGTCACTTTTTAAATACAAATCAAAATTTTGTCCAACAATTGATTCATTAACTGGCATACATTATCATGTTCATCATTGATTGGAAACCCTTCAAGCAATGACTCTTCACCTCAATACTTCACTATTCATCCTTCAACTCAAGTTCACCAATCAACACAATCAACAACTTCTCTAACCTTTCTACGTTAACCCTTGTGCTTCCTTAAATAGGTAGCTTGATATTTTTCCACTTAAACACTTCCATGTTGGAAACTTACAATTGGATTTTTTGTTTTTTTTGAAATTGATGTCAAATATATTGATAAAACATATTGCTACCTAATCTAAATGTCATATCTATTTGATTGATGAAGATGATTTGAAAAATTTATGATAATAATAAAACCTAGAGGAAATGTTGAGTTATGAAAAAGAAGCTATAATGAACATTTGATTAGATAGACTTTGATAAAGAAAAGCAATTGTTTATGTCAAGCAATTCAAGCCAAGCCGAGAAATAGAGTAAAATGATAAGGAATGTTGAGTGATGCTAGTGTCAACCAAACCATATAACATGCCAAGAAAATCTAGTGTTGATTGAGCATTAGTATTAATCGAGAAAGATACTTGATGATGAGCCAAAAGATTTACAATGAGAAAGTAATTAAGTGATGACCGAGTATTAGAATTTAGAGATTGCCAAGTAATAGTATGAGAATGAATTTGAGGAAATTGTGATTCCCAACCAACTCAATTGATTTATTGGGAGATGTAAATTGTGTTAAAGATATGATTTATGAGTTGGTTCATTAAATTAAAGTCAAGGATTAGGTAAAGACCTAATTGATGGAGTCTAGAGAAATTTCTAAAAGAAGATCAAGAAGATGGAAAAATACAATGAATCATGTTGAACCTGATCATAAATCCTAAGATCTATGGTGATCATGGAAAATTGTAAAGAAAGAATTGCCTATTTAAAGAGGTGCTAAGAAAAATAAAAGAGAGAGAGAGAATGTGGATATGAGTGTATGTGAAAGAGGCATATAGAGAAAGGTGGATTAGAGATGCACAAGTGTGAGAGTGAATCTGAAGCTAAAGGAGATTGTTTATGCATATGATGTTGATGTTGATAATTAAATATGAGTAGAAGGCTTAAGTGTTTTTGAGAAGAGAAGGTTGATTTCTTGAAAGGTTTATAAGAGAATCGAGATTAGAGGTGATAATGGGAGGCTTATCAGTAAGTCAACACATGGACCAAACAGAGATATGCACTTACAAAGTGAGTTGTAATCATATAGATAAAAACCTACTATTCTCTTTCTTATCATTGTAAATAGTTTTTATTGAAATCCTTTTAATAGAGGTTGAAATAACAATCATTTGGAAGACTTAATAGTCTATGTAAATCTTTTAACTATGTGACATTCTAAGTGGAATGATCAAAGTCCTTTAACAAGGCCACTCCTAACAGGGTGATTAAATCCTCTAACTAGGTCACATTTAACAATGTGTTTTGTAAACCTTTAACAATGTTGGATCCTAACAAGGCTTACTTTGAAAGAGTGACAAGTAGTGACATGTTGTTGGTGGTTTTTTCCATGTAAAATCCTAGTGTCAAATCTATGTTGAATGCTTTATATTTTTTTATATTTGATGATATTTTCATTAAGCAAAGCATGTTATGTTCAAGACAATAATTTTGTAGTAGAGACCAAGCAATAGAAAGATAAGTAGAATAGTGAGTGTTTATGTTTAATTGTTCAAATGGTACTTTAGGACCTTGAGTAACTAATTAACCCCCCTTCTCAGTTATTCTAAATATTTCTAACAATTAGCTTGGTTGTGATAATCAAATCCTTCCATCATTTTTTTTTCTCCATCTTCTCAAAATTTCTATAAAAATGTTCAAAAGTAGTTTCCCTTACATTAAATGTTCTAGCTCATCAATCCTTATCGTCAACTTTCTTTCCATATTCCTTTAATTCAACTATGTCAACTAGGAAATTCAATTCCTTCACAAACTATAAAATGTTGTTACTTAGCCAACATTGTGTTCCTCAACCTCGATCATCACTTAATAACTTTTTCATTACTATCTTTTCTTTCTTGGCTTATAGTGACTTTGCGGGGTCCTTTTACTAGCACTTGATCCAACTATTTCTACTACTTTATCTTTACTAATGCTTGGTCAATACTAAATTTTGTTGGCTTCTACTATTCACTTGGTTAACACTAGCACAACTCATCTTTAATTATAAGTTCCTTAATCTTATACTTTGAATCTTGATTAAGTCTATGTATTTGTTCCTTCACTGATAATCTCATCTAGGCTTCAACACAACTATCTTCACCACTTAGTATTATGATTAAACAACACATTATCTTATCAAAGTCTATCTAATTGAGTGTCCATTATAGTTTCTCATAACTCAAACTTTCCATTAGGTCCTCTAATTATCTATTCTTTTCAAATATTCTTCATTAATCATCTTGATATAGTACTCTACTTAGGTAGAAACTGTCATACTAGTAAGGTTTGACATTAATGACAACATAATAATTGTTCCAATTGTAGTTTTCAACAATCCCCCTCTTATGAATTGAAGGAAAAACCTCAACTTAATGTGCAATCCAAAACTTCTGACTTACTTCAACTAGATCCCTCCATGTTTAGTATCAGATCTTCATTGATATCCTTAGTTTTATTCTGATTCTCATTTCAATATCCAATAACCCCCCATTTGGTTTCATTCTAATTCTCATTCATGTAGCTCTAATATGAAACACCTATAGTTAAAAGTCCAATAACTCCCTCTATCATATTATAACATAGATCTTTTTCTTTGATATACATATTCTAAACTCTTCACTATCTCTTGATGGAAACACCTTTGTACATGCTTCTAAACTACTCCCTCTTACATTTTACATGTGTGACTTCTATAATCTCTCCCTCTTTCTAGTTAGTTACTCTATCTGTCTTTACTCATGGTATCTATATTTAAATTCTCTCCCTCATTTTATACTATTGATGGTAACTACATCATTTATCTCTCTTTGCTCATGTTTGCATGGTAATTGTATATTCTCATCCTCTTTAGCAACAACCCCAAAGATGTTTCCAAATATATTTCATCATCTTTAGTTAACTCTATCTCATACATCTTCAACATGTAGATATGCCTTGGTCAGTCCTCTAAACTAGATTCTTCTTCTATCATCTTACTTATGACTATTTCAAAATCTTGTGCTTCTTTCCTCACTACTTTAGGCAGGTTCTAAAGTATGATCTTCTGCATCAATTTGTAAAATATTTTGATCAATGTATTTGATGTAAAACTCCATCTCAACTTAAGTAGGCTCAGCTAGGGGAATCACCCCCAATTTACCTCTTAGATATTCATGAGCATCCTTAGGTAATTATTTTGTGAATATATCATCTATTTGGTCCTTTGCATTCACATACTCCAATATCAGTTATTTGTCTTGTATCAACTCTATCAAGTATTAATACTTGATAGAATTATGCTTGCTATTAGTATGCATCACATGATTTTTAGATATATTTATAGAACTTGTGTTAACATAAAATATAATAATAGGTTTAGTGATCTCTTCCTTTATTCCTCTCAACAAATGCTTGATCCATACTATGCTAGAATAATTAACTACTATTTCTACATATTCATCTTCTACTATAGTTTGGGAGATGCAATTTTTCCTCTTGGTTGTCCATGAAATTAGCCTATTTCCTAGAAATAAATATCTACCACTTGTACTCTTTCTTCCATCAACATTTTTGGCCCAATCTATATTAGTATTCTATACACTTTTAGTTCAAACTTTTCATGCTTCTTGTAATACAATCCATAATCCTATGTTCCTTTCAGATATGTCAGTATACTTTTCATTGCCATCATGTGATTCTCCTTACGATTTGTAGGAAATATTGCAATAATCCCAAGCTATATTTGGTCTACTACGAACAATATTTTTTAACTTTCCAATCCTTGATCTATACAAGGTTTGGTTCACATTAGTAGAATTATCATTCTTTAAGATTTTATGTCCAGTAGCCATGGGTGTTCCAATTGGTCCTGAGTCTTCTATACCAAAAGTTTTTAGTATCTTCTTGATATATTTTGATTGAGTAATTTATATAGCTTTCATTATTTGATATACTTACAAGAAAATAAAAAATTTGATCCCTCTAAACATAGACATTTCAAATTGTTGTCTCATTTGATTTGTAAATGAATTAAAAAATGCATCCTTTCCTCCAAATATGATATCATCCACAAATTTCTCAACCAAAAGTATCCCTTTTTTTAGATATAGTTTTTAAATATATATTTCCATTATAATTTATCCTTGTAAAACCAATCTTCACCAAATATGTGTGCAAACTTTCATACCAAGCTCTAGGGGCTTGTTTCAATCTATACAAAGCCTTGCACAACTTACATAACATATCAGTTTTGTTTTGGTCAACAAATCCTTTACGTTATTTAATGTAGACTTCTTCTTCCAGAATCACATTTAGAAATGTAGCCTTGACATCCATTTGGTATACTTTGAATCCTTTGTAAGAAGAATATGCAAGTAGAGTTCTCACTCCTCCCAATCTTGCAATAAGGGAAAATGCCTCCCCATAGTCAATACCTTTTTCTTTTGCATATCCCTTACAAATTAGCCTTTCATTTTTTCTTATTTGTACTTCAACTTTCTCATTCAACTCATTTTTTAATACCCACTTCATTCTAATAACATTCTTGTCCTTTGGTCTAGGTACTAGTGACCAAGTTTTGGTCTTCTCTATCTACTCAATCTCTTAATTCATTGCTTGGATAATGTGTTCGTTATCTAAAGAATCCTTCACCAATATGGGCTCAAATTCACATACTAAGCGTGTGTCATTTCTCATTCTTTTCCTTGGCATAACCGTAGAGTCTTTGTCTCCAATGATTTGATCGGGTGCATGATGTCTCCTCGCATATTTTTCTAATGTAGGTTCTTTTCTTATTTCTTGTTCTTTAGGTTCATCTTGTAGATTTTCTTCAAGTAGCCCTTCATGTACTTCTTCTTGTTCTTCTAGTTGTTTGACATCCACTTCTTGTTTCTCAACATGCTTTTCCTAATGCTCAACATGCACTGGTTAATGCTCACCACCAATTACTTTATGCTTGACATGTTATTGTAACTCAACATGTACTGGTTGGTTTAGCTCAACAAGTTTCTTCTTAGGTTTAGGTAAGGTGTTGGATTCACCTTTATCAAAGTATGTGAAATTTCTATAATCTTTAGGTTCCTTCTTACATTAAACTTCACTCTTTTTTGCATATTCATCAAGTTTCACATTTTCACTTTTGACAACTTTGTTTGTGTGGGAGTTCAAACACTTATATGATTTTCTAATGAATATGCCTTCATCACATTTTTCATCTAGGTTTCCATTTCTATTGTCTTTTATCATAAAACATTTGATTCAAAAAACTTTGAAATACTTCACATTAGGTGCATAACCAAAACATAACTCAAAAAGTGTAATATTTGTACCTTTCTTGACTTGCACTTTATTCAAGGTATAAACAACTGTACTTATAGTTTCTCTCTAGTATTTAAGTACAACATTCTTCTCCATCATCAATGTCCTAGCATAGACCATGATTTATCTATTCCTCCTTTCACATATACCATTCTATGGAGGGGTCCTAGGTGAAAACATTTGTCTCTCTATTCCTCTATCATTGAAAAATATGTTGAATTCCCTATATATGAATTCACCTCCTCTGTCAGATGCTAGAAATTTCAAGATTTTACATATTTCTTTTTCAACTCTTGCAAAATACTAGTTAAAAATTTGAAATGCATCATATTTTTCTTTAAGAAACATCACTCTCATCATTCTAGAGAAGTCATCAACAAATAGAATAAAGTATTTGTCACCACAGTAGCTTTGCACACCAGTAGGTACATAGAGGTCCATGTGAAATAACTCTAAAATAAAATTATATGTATTGGTCTTTCTCTTGAAACTATACTTTGTCATTTTTCCCAACTAACATTATATACACATCACATTATTAGGTTTCTTCAATCTTGGTAACCCTCTTACTTTCTTCATCTTACTAATGCTTACTAAATTGTGAAAGTTCAAATGACATAGCCTCTTATGCCACAACCATATGTCATCACATTGTGTAAATAAATATATATCATTAGATAGGTCTAGGTAGAAAAATATACATCTGGTTCAATCTCCACTTTCAATAAGTTCACCAAGAAGATTGTAGATCTTAGCCTTCTTGTGCTGAAATTTAACTTTGTGGCCTAAATTGTTCAACTACACCACTCCCAAAAAATTGTAGTTAATTCCTTCAAACTAATAAGAATTATCACATATGATCTTAGCAGTCAATTTTATTGATCCTTTATCTTTCACAAGACATGGTACATCATTGCCAAACTTAACATTACCACATTTATAATGTTCTAGGTTTTAAGACTTACTTTTATCACCCATAATGTGATCTGAGAAACCACTATCAATAAACCATCTATCAACTTTACTCACATATGAAATAAGTGCATTTTTCTCATCTTCATCAGAATTATCTTTCATGGCAACATAAACAAATTCTTCATAATTACTATTAGAATCATCATCACTCTCTTCTTTAGAAATGTAACAAGACTTCTTACCTTTTCCACTATAGTCCTTGTATCCTTTTTTTCTTTTCCATCTCTTCCTCCTTTGAACTTGTTGTCTTTCCTTATCATTTTCATCCCTGTTAAGACATCTTGCAACAATATGACCAACTTTATTGTAGGAAAACTAGGTCACAGGGAGTTAACCTTTGTATTTTCCTTTGCCTCTTAGAAGTCTCCTAGTCATTAATTCTTCAAGATCTTCAAGAGCATCCTTAGAAGAGCTACTCTCACTAACTTCATACTTTTATTTCTTCTTTTAGACTTATGTAAAGCTAATTGTGACTCAAAAATTATATTCAATAGAAGTGGTATTAAAATTATTAAAATTCAACTATTCAAAAGTAGTGAGTCTACCAACTAGACTATCCAAAGTTAAGTCATTACCAGGAGTACATCTCAATTCTTGTATTGTAGGAAATCTAATAGCATAAGTAGGAAGTAAAGTTCTTAACACCTTTGTTATCATAGTCTCATCACTAATATTTTCATAAACTCCTTTGATAGCATTCACAACTTCTTTAACTCTTCTAGCAAATTGGGAAATGTTCTCACCTTTTACCATTCTCATGTCATTAAACTTTCTTCTCAAGCTATATCCTCCATGGATCTTTGCCAACTTTTCCCACATTTTCTTTGTAATAATGTAGTCCTTAACATCATAAAACTCTAAATAGCTTAGGGCATATGTAATCTCTAGCATTGTTTAATTGTGGTCTTGTTTATCTTTTATCTTTTGTGCAGTCATAGGTGCAGGTATAGTTACATATTCATTCTCCAAGTAGAGTGATGTCGAATCTCCAATTCTAGCAATGTGCAACTTAATCAAATTTTTCGATGTAGAGAAGTTCTCCTTGTTTAACTTGGGTATCTCCTTTCTATACATCTTGATCTTTAGCTTTAAGTCCCTTGAAAATTTCCTCTACAAGCATCAAAGGCTCTGATACCAATTGTTATAATGATTTAGAATATCTAAGGGGGTGGGGAGTGGGCTGAATCAATTATCTTAGGTCCAAATGTACCAATTAAAATTTTCAACTCTTAAAACAACATAGATCTAATATCCAATCCACCTATTTTCTATAAAAACTTATTCATAATATAAACTTATAGTCCACTTTCCTAGTAATAACAAACTTGCAAAATGTAAAACATTAACACTAAAAAATATCAAATAAAATCCACAAAAGTATAACACCAGGATTTAACATGGAAACCCATTTTGGAAAAAATTGCTACCAACATCTCACCAATTTTTCACTCTTCTAAAGTGAGCTATGTTAGGAGCCAACCTACTAAAGGTTATAATACACATTGTTTGGTGTGACCCTATTAAAGAATTTAGTCACCTTGTTAGGAGTGACCCTGTTAGAGGACTTAAGAACAATCCATTAGAATGTCACCTTGGTTAAAGGATTTACAAATGATTGTTAGGTCAACCTTGATTAAAGGATTTCAACTAATACAATGGTTAGCAAGTAACAATAGTTTGATCTGAATAAATACAACCCACTTCACAAATAAAAATCACAATTAGATCCAATGACTAATTCATTGGCTAGCCTCCATTATCATCTCTATCATTAATTTTCTTGGAAAACCTTAAAGAAATCACTCTTCACTGGCTCAACACTTCATTATTCAACCTTCAACTCAAGTTTGCCAATCAACAAAATCAATAACTAATCCAACCTTGAAATGTTAACCCTTGTACCTCCTTAAATAGGTAGCTTGATATTTTACCACTTAAATACCACTGTTGATCTTAGGGTTAGGTATGATTCATAAAACCCTTCTATCTTTTTGTTTCTTCCTTCCTCTTCTAGAAGTTTCTCCAAACTTATCTTTGAATCCATGAATATAAATGCTTAGACATAGTTTTTGGTGTAGGATCATCCACTTCACCATCATTTAAAAATAAATTAGTTTTCAATAAGGCCATTAAGACCTCTAACCATGCTTAGGAATATTAAATTGGTCATTGGATCACACTGTAAGACCATAGTTCCAAGATTGGCAATTTATAAGCACTTGGCTAGTTATTGGTCATAAATGATCCCATATCTTAGGAATAGGAATTTTCATGGTTATTTCTCATTTTTTCATGTTTATATCCATTAAAGATCTTAAAATTATGCCTAGGACAAAATTCAATTGATAAATATGCATTATTGCAAAAATTGTCAAAAGTGCTCAAAAAGTTGCTATGCAACTTTGAGCAACTTTTCAAAAACTTGTTTAAAACTTATAAAACCTTCCTCCAAATGGCTATTTGGTTTAAAAAAACCATACAACCATTGGAAAACCCTATAAATATCCCTCATAGGTGGGTGATAGAGAGATGTATATGTTTTGGCAAAGAAATCAATTAAATAAACTATTTTTCCTGCAATTTTGCGAGTTTTAGGGTTCTATACAGACCTATATGGATGCATGAGAATGCTTAAATGAATCCAAAAGGTATAGAGTTGAATCATATTTCATATTCAAGTGGTCTCATGCTTTTATCCTTTATAATTTGCAAGTTATTCAAGTTTTGCTAAAAGGTGTCTAGAAATCAGCATTAAATAAGGATTTTACCTATGGCCTGGTTGTTTGGGTACTTTCCTCCATGGGATTTTGATGCCCCTTGGTGGAATCCAAGCTTGTTCAATAAATTTTCATATTTTTCAGGTTTTATAGATGGAGGAGTAGTGGTTTGAATTTTCCACCCCTAGGTGTATGGCACGATACATACACCGTACGACAATTTACAACAATCATCATAACTTGACTTTGGGATCAATCCAAAGCTTGAAACTTTGGAATTATACCGTGTTTGCATGCCCCAACATGTTCCAATATCCACTTGTTTATTTTACACATGGGAAGAGGAATTTATAGTGTAGTAGGAGCCTAATTAGGCTTATTAGCACAACCAAAACGTGGTTACAACAAGGGTTTGTATTAAACTTTAGTTTGTGTGGTTTGGATATGTTTTGTATGTCCATAAAGGGTGTTTGAATATCAATCTAAACTTGGTATTCATGTGGAATTATTCATTTTTATGTCTAGTTTTCAATTTGATGGGCTACTAGCCAAGGTATGACAATATGCTGAATTGTCATTTTTTATTGTTTGGAACCAAATGAATCATTGAATTTTCTATCATCAGACTTAAATAGATTAGAGAAATGTTCATAGTTTAATCCATGGTCTTTGCATTCATTTTATTGAAGTTGGGTGTTTGTCCTATAATAGGCATTTTTGGGGAATCCTTCATATTGGTGTTTTGGACTTTGGCAAACCTAGTGATTAGGTTCCTTACCTCTTTGGGGTTGTGATAACCTATTTGAGTCCAGTTTTTGATACTTGTGATAAATGTCTTAGAGTTGAACCCTCTCTTTGGGGTATTGAAGGATTCTAATCTTATCTAGTTTCATAATTTCCTACTTGTTTAAGGCTTCCATTGTGCACTGCCACATCAAGTGGTATTAGAGCCATGTCTAAAACTAAGAATGAGGAGATCCCTAAAAGGGTTACAAATTGTGAGTTAGCAAAGATGGTGAGAGAAAAAAAGGCTGCAAACAATGCCTTGACTTAGAGGCTTCAAGAGCTTGAGAAAAATATTGAAGGCAAAGACAAAGAAGAGTCTAAAATAGAAGAAGGGAGTGAAGAAGAGGAGGATGATGCTACTCAAAACATCCCTACAGATCATAGACCTTTCATAGATGCTTTAAAATGTATGGGAAGGAGGACCATGGAGGAGAAGATGGATTTGTTAGTTTTTATTGGCAAGATGAATGCTAATTTAGCCTTGGATTGGATAGAGGCATTAACCACATTCTTTGAATGTAAAGACATCCCTTAGAAGTAATGGGTAAAGATTTCAATATCCAAGTTGAAGGGAGTAGCCCTAGCTTGGTG
This sequence comes from Cupressus sempervirens, assembly GCA_028749045.1. NCBI lineage: Eukaryota > Viridiplantae > Streptophyta > Pinopsida > Cupressales > Cupressaceae > Cupressus > Cupressus sempervirens. Next base: position 591,592,373 of record CM053787.1, read on the forward strand.
GAACTTCATCCAGATATAGAGGGTGAATAATGGTAAGAGCATGATCAGTTCTTAGAATAGAATGATAACATTGGTCAAGGAGACATATGTACTTGAGGACTATGGGGCACAACTCCATAGGAGGAAGTAAAGTCTAAAAAAAAAGGACATAGATGTGGCCTCATACACTGAGGAGTTCTTGAAACTATGGATGGAGACCAATATTGCTGAAGATGAAGAAAAGAAGTTAGCAAGATACATGAATGGGCTAAAAATATCCATCCAAGAAGAATTAAGTCTACACTACCCTACCATAGTTAGAAGGTGCTATCAAATTGTACTCAAGGTTGAAGAAAAGTGGAAGAGGAAGAAATACACTAGAAAAGGTAAGAACAATGATAGCAAGAGGAGTTATAGTGGCAAAAACAACTTTTGGAACAAGGGACAAAGCAACAACAACAACAAGAACCATGACCAAGGAGATAAGGAGAATAGAGACTCCAATCCAAGAGGAAACTATAGAGGAAGAAGGCCTTCCAATAGAGGAAGGAAAATTTTGGGAAGAGGTAATGGAAAATTGAGATGTTACTATTGCAATCAACATGGACATCATGCAGGAAGATGCCCCAAGAAGAGGAACAATACCAAAGTGAGAGGAGAGCACAACTTGTCCAAGAGGATAAGCAAGAAGACAATAATGCTACTATAGAATTGGAACTAGAGGAAGGTGCATGTCTAATGATGAGGCTAGTCTTCCTTCAAGTGCCACAAAGAAAGGAACCTCCACAAAGGAAGAATCTCTTCAAGATAAAGATCAAATGCCATGGAAAGGTTTGCAATCTCCTTATTGATTTAGGTTAAACTAAAAATATTGTGTCTGGTGAAATGGTTCAAAAATTAAACCTGCCTACGTAGCCACACCCTTACCCATATCATGTTTCATGGTTAACAAAAGGTCAACAAACTCTAGTTATAGAACAAGCTTGGGTAGAATTCTCTATTTTTGATTTCAAGGATCAAGTTCTATGTGATGTTGTTGAGTTGGATGCAGCCCATATTCTTCTAGGTGGGCCTTGGCAATTTGATGTTGATGCCACCCACCATTGTAGGAAGAACACCTACTCCATTACTAAAGATGGGAAAACCTATACCCTGAAGCCCTTACCAGATAGCAAGGCTGAAGAAGAACCCACTGTAATTATCATAGGAGAAAAGAAGATGTTAAAAAATTTGAAAGAATTTGATAATAGATCATTTGTCTCAATTCCAAAGCCCAAGGATAACATAAAAACTAATAAAAAGGAGCCCATACCAAATGAAGTCCAAAAATTGCTGCAAAAGTACAAAGATATCATTTCTAGTGACCTGCCCACTAGCATCCCTCCCATTAGGGACATAAGCCATCAAATAAACCTTATATTAGGTTAATCTCTACCTAATAAAGCCCAATATAAGATGAAACCATTGCAACATGTAGAGATTGCAAAATAGGTTACTCAATTGTTGGAAAGAGGACTCATTCAAAAGAGTCTTAGTCCTTCTGGAGTACTTGTAGTTTTGCCCCCTAAAAAGGATGGAAAGTGGAGATTATGTATGGCTAGAAGGGCTCTAAATAAGATCACAATAAGGTACAGGTTTCCCATGCCAAGAATTAAAGATCTATTGGATCAACTAGGAGGTGCTTGCTACTTCACCAAGATAGACTTAAAGTCTAGCTACCACCAAATTAGGATCAAGCCTAGAGATGAATGGAAAACAACATTCAAGACTACTGAAGTTTTGTTTGAATGGTTAGTAATGCCTTTTGGTTTGAGCAATGCTCCTGGCACTTTTATGAGGCTTATGAATGAGATATTTATAGATTTTATTGGAAACTTTGTTATTATTTATCTTGATGACATACTAATATTCAATCATAGCAAGGAGGAACATCTTGGTCATATATAATAGGTACTATAATACCCCAAAATTGGCTCATTTCCATTATACCAATTCTGGTCTATTTCTGATAATTTCTAAGTCCTATTCTAATAGGCAATTCTCATTTTGCTATTCGCTACTTGACTTAATTGTCAGATGCAGAAAACCCTAATCTGCATTCATCATATTTCTTATTTAATTCCTATAGTACGCACTCATATTAGTCGCATCAAACCTACTTGATTTAATTATAATTTAATTATTAAGTATTTATACTTTAATTAAATTAAATTATATCCTAAGGCTAATGTACTATGGAATTAAATTTATTTAATTTAATAAATATGCCTATCTTGATTAATTAAATGTAATTATTTAATTAAATGGGAAAGGTATTTCTAATTAATTAAACAAAATTATTTAATTAAATCGAGTACTTACTTCTAATTAATTAAACAAAGTTATTTAATTAAATGGGAAGCCTTTCCTAATTAATTAAATGAAGTTATTTAATTAAATAAGAAATTGTCTCTAATTAATTAAAGATTATTTAATTAAATAGAAAAAGTAATTAGGAGAGCATATCTCATTTTATTAAATTAAATATCTCAACAAAATCTCTCTTCAGTTCAAAAAGGGAAATTTCCAGTTCACTATTGATAGAAAATGAGTTAAATCAGTTAACTCCTTTTTCGACTCAAATTGAATCAGTTAACTCCTTATTTTACTCAAATTAAATCTATTAACTCCCTTTAATTTGGGAATCTCCCTTTATGACTGAACTTCACCTTTAATCCTGACCATTGATTGAAATTGATCTCAACTGTTGATGGATTCCAGGAAAGTCTATTTAAGAGACCCTCATCTCTTCATTTTGAGAGGATGAATTTGGAGAATTTGCATCGAATTGCTGCTGGAATTCATACTCACATGTGCTCATATTTTTACATACATCTTGCATTCTTAGTTTAGATTCATCTAGCTTAATAATGCATACATTTTTAGTTTAATGTCTTTTATTTCTTAGATTAATCACTTGTACTTCATCTGGATTGCTTGCACATTCATATAGCTTAAATTGCATTTAAATCCTTCATTCTTATAGGGTCTGGTTTCCTGCACCTTGATTATGAGGATATTAACATGCAAAATCCCTTTAGATAGAAGGCAACAGGTCGCTTTTCAGGCTGATTTTCGGATGAACAATCCAATGTTCATTTCAGGATGAATTCACATACAATGATTCTGTTGAAGTGTGTGTGTTAGCAGAGGCCACATATTCATGCATACAGGTACTAAGAAGACTTCATCAACACAAGTTGGTGATCAACTTGGAAAAGTGCATTTTTATGAAAAAGGAATTTGTATTCCTAGGCTTTGTCATTTCAAAAGGTACCCTCAAGATGGATCCTAAGAAGGTAAATGCAATCATTAACTACCTCCACCTAAGAATTAGAGTGATGTAAGAAGCTTCCATGGACTTGCAACATTTTATAGAAAGTTCATCAAAAATTTCAGTCATGTGTGGGCACCAATGCTTGAAACAATCGAAGGTGGAAAGAAGACTAAATTTACATGGAAAAATGATGATGCATTCCAATCTCTAAAGAATAGAGTCTCTCTATATCCTATCTTGGTTCTCCTTGATTTCAACAAGGTTTTCACTATGGAAATAGATGCAAGCAATGTGGTCATGGGAGTAGTCCTAAGCCAAAAAGGCAAGCTAGTTGCTTTCTTTTCAAAGACATTAAATGAAGCCAAGATGAAGTATTCCACATATGACCTAGAGCTTTATGCCATGGTCCAAGTCCTCAAGAAATGGAGGCACTACATGATTCCAAAGGAGTTCATAGTTTATACTGACAATCATGCATTAAGCTTCCTAAATTCACAAGAGAAACTTTTAGTCATACATCTCAAATGGGTAGAACATTTGTAGGCCTATACCTTCACCATTCAACATAAAAAGGGTGTAGCAAATTTTTTTTTTGATGCTCTTAGTAGGAGGATTGGTCTATTTGAAGATGTGCAACTACAAAGTGTGGGAATTGAGTCCCTTAAGCACCTATACCTGGATGATTTTGATTTTTATGAGATATATCAAATTTGTACAAATATGGAAGGTAGATATCATACTGAATATCTAATCCAAAATGGTCTACTATTTAAGGGAGAAAAACTATGCATACCAAAGTGCTCAATTAGAGCAAAAATAATCAAGGAAAAGCATTTTTGTGGCCTAGGTGGACATTTTGGCATTGACAAAACAATAGAGATGGTAAGAAGAAGTCATTTTTAATCTAAGTTGAATAATGATGTTAGGAAGTTCATTGAATCTTGTACTATTTGCCAATAAGAAAAAGGGATGACAACAAATCAAGGACTCTACCAACCTCTACCAATTCCTTCAAGACCTTGGGAATCTATTTCAATGAATTTTGTCATAGGACTACCAAAAACAAAGCAAGGATTTGATAGTGTGTTTTTCATAGTGGATAGGTTCAACAAAATGGCTTATTTTGTGCCATTTAAGAGTACCTATGATGCATCCCATATAACCCATTTCTTCTTCAAAGAAGTAGTAAGAATTCATGGCTTACCTCAAACAATTGTCTTAGATAAATATGTAAAGTTTCAAGACCATTTTTGGAGGACACTTTTCAAGAAGTTAAGCAAAAATCTCACCTATAGTTTAGCCTATCACCCTCAAATATATGGGTAGACTGAGGTAGCAAATAGGTCTCGAAAATATTTTAAGATGTCTAACCAAGAAATTTTCACAAAGTTGGGATACCATACTACCCCAAGAAAAGTTTTCTTTCAATGATTCCATCAATAGATCTACTGGTACAACTCCTTTCCAAGTAGTGTATGGTTTGCATCCCAAGGGACCATTGGATCTAAGGGAACTTTGAACTGATTGCAAAATTAGTGCACAAGGCCAAGAATTAGCAGAGCTAATCACTAAAGTGCAGCAACAAGTAAAGGAGACATTGCAAAAATCTACCTTGAAGTACAAAGAAAATGCTAATAAGAAGAGGAAAGAGGTACACTTCAAGATTGGAGACAATGTTTGGGAATTCTTAAGGAAGGAAAGGCTACCTAAGGGTAAGTATTCCAAGACACAAATGAAAAAGGTAGGACCTTGCAGCATATTCAATAAAATTGGTGATAATGCTTATGAGATATCCCTTCCTCCAACTTTGAAAATCTCTTCAATTTTCAACACTGCAGACCTTACACCATACAAGGTTATAGAAGGTTCAAACAATAAGCAAGAAGATGAGGACTATGTCACAAACCTTCCACAAAGAAAATATGTAGAGATTGAAGCCATTCTAGATTCCATGGTATTCAGGAAAAATAGATCAAGGAAGTACATGTAGTACATAGTAAAATTGAAAGGCCTCCCAAATATTGATGCTAGATGGCTTACTGAGGAGAAAATACAATAGCATGGCACTTCACTGGAACATCTACTCTCAAGTAGGAACTTGAGTTTTAATCATCCATGGGAGTATGGTACAAGAGAACCCACTCCACCATCATCAAAAAATAAATGAGTTTGCACTAAGGTCATTAAGACCTCTAACCATGCTTAGGAATATTAGATTGGTCATTGGATCACATTGTAAGACCATAGTTCTAGGATTAACAATTTATAAGCCCTTGGCTAGCTATTGGTCATAAATGATCCCATATCTTAGGAATAGTTATTTGCATGATTATTTCTCATGTTTTCATTTTTAGATCCATTAAGGATCTTAAAATTAGGCCTAGGACAAAATTCAGTTGATAAATATGCATTATTGCAAAAATTGTCAAAAGTGCTCAAAAAGTTGCTATGCAACTTTGAGAAACTTTTCAAAAACTTGTTTAAAACTTATAAAACCTTCTTCCATCTGGATAGTTGGTTTTAAAAAACCATATAACCATTGGAGAACCCTATCAATAGCCCTCATAGGTGAGTGATAGGGAGATGTATTTGTTTTGGCAAAGAAATCAATAAAATAAATTGTTTTTCCTGCAATTTCATGAGTTTTAGGGTGTTGTATAGACATGTATAGATGCATGAGCATGTATTAGTGACTCCAAAAGGTAGAGGGTTTAATAATATTTCATATGCAAATGGTCTCATGCTTTGATCCTTTATAGTTTGCAAGTTATTAAAGTTTTGCTGAAAGGTGTCTAGAAATCAACATTAAATAAAGATTTCAACTAGGACTTGATTGTTTGGGTATTTTCCACCATGGGATTTTGATGCCTCTTGGTGGAATCCAAGCTTGGTCAATTTATTTTCATATTTTTTAGATTTTATGGATGGAGGAGTAGTGGTTTGGATTTTCCATCATACCCTAGGTGTATGGCATGATACATACACCATACAACAATTCGTAACAATCATCATAAATTGAGTTTGGGAGTAATCTAAAGCTTGAAAATTTTGAATTAGACCACTTTTTCATACCCCAAAATTTTACAATAGCCACTTGGTTATTTTGCACATGGGAAGAGGCACTTATAGCGCAACAATAGCCTAATTAGGCCTATTAGCACAACCACAATGTTGTTACATCAAGGGTTTGTATTAAACTTTAGTTTGTGTGGTTTGGATATGTTTTGTACGTCCATAAAGGGTGTGTGAATATCAATCTAAACTTTGTCTTCATGTGGAATTATTCCTTGTTATGTCTAGTTTTCAGTTTGAAGGGCTATTAGCCAATGTACAACAATATGCTGAATTGTCATGTTTGGGTTATTTGGAACCAAATGAATCATTGAGTTTTCTATCATCAAACCTAAATAGGTTAGAAAAGTGTTCATAGTTCAATGCACGGTATTTGCATTCATTTTATTGAAGTTGGGTGTTTGTCTTGTAATAGGCATTTTTGGGGAATCCTTGCATATTGGTGTTTTGGACTTTGGTAAACCTAGTGATTAGGTTCCTTGCCTCTTTGAGGTTGTGATAACCTGTTTGAGTCTAGTTTTTGATACTTGTGATAAGTGTCTTATTGTTGAACCCTCTCTTTGGGGTATTGAAGGATTCTAACCTTATCTAGTTGCCTAGTTTCCTACCTATTGAAGGCTTCCATTGTGCACTGATGCATCAATTTTCCTTATGTTAAATGTTTTATCTCATTAATCCTTATCTTCAACACACTTTCCATGTTCTAAGAATTCAACTATGTCAGCCAGGAATCTCAATTCCTACACAAATTGTAAAAATGTTGTCACTTAGACAACACTATTTTGCTCGACCTTAATCATCACTAAATAACCTGGTGATCACTATCTTTCCTTTCTTCACTTACTCTAAATTTTATAGGTCCTTTTATTGGTTCTCAGTCCAAGTATTTTTGAAACTCTATCTTTATTGATTCTCGGTAAACTATGAATTTCTTGACTTTTATTGTTCTTTCTATTGACACTAGTACAAATCAACTTCAACTATAAGTTCCTTAATTTTTTTCTTTGAAGCTCAGTTAAGCCTATGTATTTGTTCCTTCAGTGATCATCCCTTCTAGGATTCAACATGATTATGTTCACCACTTAGTGTTATGCTTAAAAAACACGTTATCTTGTCAAAGTCCATCTAAACAAGTGCCCATTGTAGCTCCTCATAACTCAACCTTTCTGCTAGGTCATCTTATTATCCATTCTTTTCAAATCTTCTAAATCAATCATCTTGATTGGAACTCTACTCAGGTAGAAATTTTCTCACCATTAAAGTTTGATATCAATGACAACATGACAATTTTTCTAATTGTAGTTTCCAACAAATTTGGTTATCAAACCTTTTAGAGACAACGTGCATTGTCATCCTCAAATTTATGGATAAAATAGAAATAAAACACACCAACAATTTTTTTGAAATTAGGTTTGATTACTAGGTTAATTGCTCACATGATTAAGTTGAATTATAACTACATTGATGTGAGGCCTCGCCCTGACCCATCGTAGCATAGTGATACATTACTACTATTTTTGTTATCCGCGACTCGAGATGTCGAGACATTATCGGATGCTTAGAACATATTTTATTATTTCATGTTGTGTGATGTTATTTCCAGATATATTTGATGATTGTCATTTAATGGTCATGTATATGTATGTTGACGAAATCAGTAAGATTGAGATTTGATTCCAGATATTTCAATGGTTAAGAATTATGTAGGATGAAGAAACTCTTATTTGATGCATGTTTTAATTTATGAAATTTTTTGATACATATATGTTTATATACATGTGATTTTTAGGACTACTGATGTGTGCAATGAGTGTGCAGATATTTAGCCGAGAAACCCTACGGAGGAACAAAACTGATCTTCATGTGCTAAAATTTGGAAACCCTATTGTTCATAATTATGTTCTTTCAGTGTCGCTTGACACTCGTAAAATGTTATGTGCTTCGGTATGCTAGTTAGGGTTAATTGTTTAACCTTTGGTTTCAAGTTAGTGTCAATTTTCTATTAGATTCTTAATGAGGGTTAGTCATCCCTAATTCGATTTAGGGCTAGATTTGCTAGTTAGAGTTGTTAGATGGACCTATTTTATTTCTAGATTTTATTTTGTCTCTAACCTCTTCCCTAAGGCTTTAAAACATGTTTTTTTTCTAACCTATGGGTGTGGGTATGGGTTAGGGGTCTTTTCCAACCCCTAAGCCCCTAGCTTTGACTTTTGAGGGCACTCAAAAAGTCCCTTTTTGCCTTTGTGCGAAAATTGCAAGTAGTTGTCATGAGTTGTCTTACCCCACCTCCTTTTAGGGTTTAACCATGGTGTAGGTTGTGTTAGGAGTTTCTAGAGTAGCTGAGTGAGTGGAGATAGTTATTGCTCTTTTTGGGTGGTTGAGTTGGAGGCTTATTAGAGGCCTTCCTTGGTCTAGTGGTTTGGTTAACCAATCTCTACATTTAGAGAAGATTTCTTGAAGCTTGAAGGAAGGAGGGATACTCTACTCAAATTTGTTCATTTCCATTACCTCTTTGAGAAGGTAGGAAACTCCCATCTCCCTTATTCAGTTTTTATGTTTTGTTTCATGTTCTTGTTACCTTGTTGTTGTTTTACTGTTGTATGGTTGTGGGTATGTTGGGAAGATTTGTAAACCTTGTTATTTTGGTTGTTTTCCTTTCTTGTTTATGTTTGCAATTTTGAGTTTCCTTGCATGGGTGTTTTGGTATTACTCACCCTAGGAGAGGGCAGAAGTGACCAATTTTGGGAGAGGTCTATTTAGTTGGACTCCAACCTGTGTAGAGTCTCTTCTCAGGATGAGAAGAGGGATAAAGGGAAGGGTGTTATGGGCCTCTACCCGTCAGCACAAACCTGGTATGAGTATGGCAAGTTAAAATGGAAGAACGGAAGTTCTTGGTTATTGGCCCTGATTGGGCATCTGAATTGGTGTTGTGCTTGACTTCTCCAGTTGGAAGAATCCACCTCTCCCTAGTCTTGATTCACTGTGAATCTTATTGTGTAAACCATGTATGATTATGCATGCTTGATGTTCTTTTGGTTATGCTTCATTGTCACCCGATCAGTTATTGGTTTCTTCCATGGCTCTTGAAATGAGATTCAGAAAACATTACAAAATTCTTGATGATGACCATGAAGAAAATTGGATAAAATTGTTGTAATTGGGATTGAGATCCTATTGTAAGCTGTAATTTTAATCCTTATTGTATATGTCAACGAAGCCGGGTTTTCTTCCTGATTCTTTCCCAGTTGAGCCCTTGAATCAGGTTAGCCAATAAAGTAATGGATGAGTGTATTTGGTTCTCTTAATATTTGTTCATAACGTTCAGTTGTATGAGTGCTCATCAAAAGAGAATAAATCAATTTGCATATATATATATATATATATATATATATATATATATATATATATATATATATATATATATATATATATATATATATATATATATATATATATATATATATAAATGGAAAAATAGAATCATAAATAATGTCTTGATTTATGAATGTCCAAGTTTTAATTACGATAATGAAGAGTTGAATTGATATAGTGAGTTTCAATTTTGATGTATAAGTATTATGATGAGATCAATCAAGAGCAAAACCATATATTACGAAATCAAAGATAGTTCATTCCTTGATAAATTTCATGGTGGTTACAATCAAATTTGAATGAGAATAATCCACCACCTTTTTCTTTTATTATGTGCATAGTATCATTCACCTTCTAAGTTCTTCAAATATGATCAATTGGACTGAGAGGTTGTATTCTTGAAATCAATAATAATAATAATCAGAACATAGAACTCATACCATGTCCTTGAAGAATTAATATTAAACATACATGTTTAACTAGAGATTGAGAGACTTTACCTAATGTACTCCTTTGCATTGGAATACTTGTATTAAGGAAACATGTTAATAATAGATTTATTCAAATCCTTAGCAACATGAATGAAATGCTTAAAATAGCATGATCATGCCTTGTCAAAATTTTTGCTTTCAAAAAAAAAAAATATGCACTCCCAGGAGTAAAAACTCTCTGGAAAATGCATGGGGAAAAAGAATTCATTGCTTCCAAGCCACAGAGCATATTCTTGCTCAGATTCCTTCCTTAGTGAATAAAGAAACTAGATAAATATTATGTAAATCTCTTTGGTACATAATTCTGAATATATATATATATATATATATATATATATATATATATATATATATATATATATATATATATATATATATATATATATATATATATATATATATATATATATATATATATATATATATATATATATATATATATATATATACTTTTCTTAAATAAAGCCAATATCTAAATATCTCCTCTTCACCTATAAAACTTTATGTTTTTTATTGCCTCCTTGGCCTTGCACGTCAGTTTAAGCTTGCCTTTAACAAGCTCTTTAATGTCTGCCTCATGTCATAGTGGATGGGATGGGTGGGTGATATCACCCTGCCACCTTGTCCCATCCCCATCCTTCTCCCATCCTAGCGGCCAGGTTGGATCAGTGGCATTTATGTTGAAAAGGGTATGGTGGTGGTCACTTTTATTTCAAAAAAAAAATTTCCCTTGCTCATCTATGATTACGTGCACACCCTTGGGATTGTGTTCCCCTTCCTTGGGCTACGTGGAAATGTTGGGAGGAGAGATCAATGTCAACACATGACATTAATGCTTGGACGCTGGCCTAGCTTGGGAGTAGTATTAATGTCCTAGAGAATGTTTGTTTAAAAACTTCAGATCTCATCCCCTCTGCGTACCTTCTTCCTGATGTGTAGGCTTGGGGTTGCGTGGGGCCTAGGGTGAGGTGTAGGGAGGGGTCAAATCGACCTGTCACATAAGCTAGTGTTATGATTTGTGGTTAGGGTAGGATAGCTGAGATTAGGATAGACTAGAGTTAGTAGGGTAGAGTTAATTGTGTTTAGGTGTAGGTTAGTTATTTAATTCCTTGGTTTTAGTCTCTTTATTAATATCATTTTATACATATTATTTTATTTATGTATTTTATATTTGTAGTTAGCATTTTAGAATATGTTTTAGTATAGATAATTTAGTATTTATTAGATGGTTGTGTCTTTAGGTTGTTTTAGTTTAAATTTGTAAAGAGAAATTTGTTTAAATCAAGTCTTAAGTTAGCATTACATATGAAGTTAATTTATAACCACTTAGTTATATAGTTAGTTTAGAATGAAACTTTAATCTATTAAAGTGTACTTAGTTTAATTTAATAGAGTTTTAAGTTAACGTTGAAATTATTTTAAATCTTTTAATTATTAAGTTAGTTGATAACTATGTTGTGTAATTTTGAGTTGGTTTTAGGTTATCCATTTTAGTATATTTAGTATAAATTTTTAAACATTTAAGGTTTTAGCAAACTCATTATGAAACTATTATCAATCATTTCAAACCTAGGGCATGTTAAATTATTAATTCAAAAAAAAAAAATTGTGTGTGTGTTTTTGCCTTCAATTTTTGGGCATGACAATTGATAAATGAATTGTGTGTTTGCATTTTACAAGTTAAATACTCTGTAGTGCCTCTTGTGTTTGCAATCTGTACCTTGTCTATTTTTTTTCGAGAGATACTTGATAATCTTATTTTGTACCTTATGATGACCCAAGGGTCAGATGTTATACTTTGGCTTGGTACCATAAATTCTATATTGCTATGCTATTTAGTTTATCATATTTGCATGTTAATGCTATTTTGTGATGACAATAGATCTATGATGATATTTGGTTATATGGTTATTGGACATTTGTTGATTATGTTGTGAGATGGATTCTTATGCTATGGTTATTTACTCCATTCTTATTCTTTATGCTTTATGCAAATGCAAGTGGTGTAAATGGATTAACTAGGTATTTAAATGCATTAATTGCTTTGGCTATTATATTATATGCAATTGCACTTGATTGTGTATCTTAGTGTGCAAGAATTATATCCCTGGCAGTGGCACATGGAGTTAGTGATTCAACCATTCATATTTTACCAATGTCATCCCTATATGGTCGACATATCCTTATTTTAAGTTGTTTAAATCTAAACCTCTTGGTGATTAGTAAATCTAAACTCATCTACATTATGTGATTAAACTTGTGAGTGTGTCTCTACATTTAGAGGTTTGCTTTGTCGTGCAAGTGTTAGGTGATTTTCTGAGTTTTTTTTTTTTAGGCTTTAAATCTTATCAAATTTAATTTTTTGAAGCTTTTTCTAACATGAATTTCCATTACAGATAATAACTTATTTTCATTTAGGTTGATTTAGAGTTTAGGTACTCTAGCTGGCTAATTTATAGAATTGACTATTCAATCAAAAAGTGAATTCATTATTCACTTCTCACTTTTTGAAATAGAAAATTGAGAGCTCTTTTGTGAATCCTCTTCTTTAGGATTCAATTTTTGCTTGTTTTTCAAAGCTATAAGCATGGGTTTTTAGCTAGATTAGTCTCATTAGATCTAGCTCGAGGAATTTATGCTTTGCTATCACTTTCAGTAGATTTGGCAGGTGATTTATTTTATTGTGCGAGTTTTAGTTTCTGCCCTTTTTGCGGTGAGGTAGGGCCTTCCTATTTTATTGTTTTCACTCCATTTCAACTTCTATTTCTTATAGTAGTATGTTAGGAGGCTGAGAACTAGTGTTCCCCTCCATTTCTGTTCGCTAGTTCTACCCAGTTGGTCAGGTACGAACATGTTCTCAATTTTTGAGATGAAGGTTTGGGTTTTTGAGCTGTTATGCTGGCCATTTTTGCATACGGTGTCCAAATTCAATTATTTTTGAATTTTTAAGGTTTTTGCACCCAAAGGCGAAATGGGTTTTAATTTTGGATTTTTTCCTAAATTTGGGGTTTTTTTTACCTCATTTTGTATGCTGCCTTATTTTCTCCAATTTTCTTGGCACAATGTGGGTCGTGGACCTAGATTAACCATTTGGATATCCGTTAGACCACTTTTGCAGTTATGTTGCATTGGGATGCATGTTACATTTGTCCTCCCAAGTCTATTTTCAGTTGAGTGACTTTTTGCATTGTTTTCTCTTCCAGTCCTTTTGTTATGACTTCATGATGGTGGTGCACCACACACGAGTACATGCACATACATTGTTAGATGCTTCACGAGTTCTGATCTTCTATGGTACTTCCAAAATTTATGATCATTGGGGTTGGGTTGGGAATTTTCATGCCTATGGGCACTCATCATTGGATGAGCATGGGTAGGGTAGGGTAGCATATGGAAGGGGCTTCTCTCTCATAGCTTGGTGATCATGGTGCCATGGGTTGGTAGAGGAAGTTTTATATAAGTGATAACTAAAGAAAATACTAGGTGGTAATAAAACTTAAGATAATAAAATGTGTGAGTACCCGATTAAGTTTGAGGACACAATGTGTGAGCACCCATTTAAGTTTGAGGACACATGATTTGAGCTTGGGCTTGTTGATGCCAAGTGACTCTCCATGATGTCAATCCCTACTTAGTAGCCCATTGAAATGTCTAACAAGGACCTATAGTTTATGCATTTTCTTTGTCTTGGATTTAGTCATCATACTACTTGGCGTGTTTATTAGCCATGGATGTTTGTTTTGCATGTTGTTGTGGCTGGATCTTTATCTCCATCAGCATGGTAGGTGTGGACCTATGGGTTCCATGTGTTTGGGAGGCATAGCTACCTACACCACTGGTAGAGATCGGTGTATAGAGATGGTCTATTATCCTAGTGTGACCATTGTTGGATGTGTTCACTTGGTACTTCAGGTTCCAGAGTATGCCTTCTTGTGATTTATGCTTTTATTGGGATGATTGTTTATCATGTTTAGATGATCTTGGTTTTAATGCATTCCTTATTATGATGATTAGCATGTGATAGGTGATGTTATCTACTTTGTAGGATTATCTTATGCTTTACTACTAGCATGTTAGATTTCCTTATGCTTATGTTGTAGCATGTTTTAGTAGTGACATCCCTATTATGAAAGTACAAAAAATTTGATCAATGGCTTGGGATGTTATGCGCGGGGGATGGCTAGGGCCCATGATGGTCTTATGATGCCATTGATGGTTGGGAGGAACCACATACTTAGTTTGGTTGTTTTGTTCATTGTGATGTTATTTTAGTTATTACAATGTTGCTTTAGTACACTACAATGTTCCTTTTGTGCTTTTTCTTTTTCTACCATTTAGATGGTTAGTTGTAGATTATGTCTTTCAGTAGTGTGTTTTAGTGTTCATGCCTCAAATTATGGATCTAGTACTCGCTAGTGTGGAGATTTTGAACTCAATTTTAGTCTGTTGTTTGTCCTTAAGTGTTTTTCTTGTGTTCCCTAGGTGAGCTTTTGTCAGCATAGTCTGATACAATAATGTCTTGCATGCCCATTGTGATTGTATCATGCGTTCCCTAATTGTGTCACACTCCTCTTAGAGTTTTGTCATGTGATACTGGAAAGTATTACAATCTCTTGGAAGAAATATCGTACAATACTTGAAAAGTATCACACACCCTTGAGAGAAGTATTGCCTAGTCCCTAAAAATGTCGCCCTCCTTCTTTAGAAGTATCACACGATACTAGAAAGTATCGCTCGAGTTTTGTAAAAACATGTGCAGGCAAGCAACAGGCATTTTTCAGTGTGATCCAAAACTTTTTGGGAATCATTTGGGATACCCTCTTAGGTGTTCTTCAACGCTTTGGTGTCACATTTTGAATTTGAAATGTGTTCAATTCGAATTTAGTTATGTGTTCTTCATTTTTGGTCATTTGGTTAGTAGAAGCGTTTGGAGATTTTTTGGTTGTCGGGATGGTGGTTAAGTATTTTTTTGTGATCTTTGTGATTCATGTATGTTGTTTACATGTGCACTTACACTTGTTTTAAAAAAAAAATATCCTGGCTTGTATTTCATTCTTGTTTCCAAGGATATCTGGGTGGGGCATTACATACTCAAGTTGAATGTTCATGTGCATCTTGTTTTGATTTCCAAATTAATTTTCTAGTTGATGTAGTGTTCATGTTCCTAAATTAATTAAATTTCTATTTCATGGGTTTTGTGTTAGAAATAGATAAGGGGGGTGAATCAGTATTCTACAAACTTTTGCCCACAACTGAATATTTTTAATTACTTTATAACTCACATATGAAAGTAAACGAACAATGTTGAATAGTAAATATAACCATAAACATAGAGAACTCATAACACCATTATTTTTAAACTAGGGAAACCTTGGCCAAGGGAAAACCCTAGTGAGGATTATACCCAATAGATGATTCACTAAACAATAGGATCCTGTTAAGGATATTGACCCTCTTAGGTGTCTATGAAGTACATATAGTGTCTTGAGTCCTTGTTAGAGGACTAGGCCTTGTTAGAATCTAGAACCCTATTAGGAGTTGGTAGATAAAATATAATGTATGCAAGAAGAGCCCACTGCCCTAAAATGCAATTATACAATTTAGTTCCTTTATAGAATAGATATACATACAATACTTGCTTACTACTGTAACTTGCACTTTCTTTGATCTTACATAAGGTTTCACATCACATAAGCCTCGCAAATGGTTCTCACAATAGTTTAGATTTTACATCTAATCATGCAACTTCCACAGTATTTGTGTATTACACACATTCACTGTGCAACACACTTCCCATTATTGCGCAACATAAGATCTTTACTTATACCTTGCACATTCCCAAATTGTTGCTTAGTCAGCTTCCATGTCTTCACACACTTGACATTATATAAAATAATATCCACATAGCTGGCTTAACATAACTTAGTAATTATTTTGAAATCAAAATAATTCTTAAAGTCATACATCTCTATTTTCTACTATGCTTTTTTCTACACTGTTAAATACTAGCACAATTAAACTTACTATAACTTGCACTATACTAATCATACATACATGCACATTGGTACACATCATCATGAAAATGTTACAAACCTTTCCTTAACTGTGCATAAGCTAATTCTCTACACATCGTCCGTATTGTTAAGCTTTGTTCACTGTACTCCTACAAATTGTCTAATACTTAGACAATTTTCTATCTCTGAATGCATAAATATAAAGTTGAGTATATGTTGCCATAAATGGCAACCAACAAGACATCTAACTTACCATATTGCCAACATTTTTTTCCTATGATATTAAATATTCTAATGTAAATTTTTAATAATTACCATACTAAACTATTGATTTAATTACTTGAATTGAAAGCTATACAAAATTGACTTGTTACTTGAAAATGTAAAATATTGAACTTGAGAAGAAATCTATTAGTTTAAAACTATACTTCCATTCTAATAAAAATTACTTAATAAACTTCATTACATGATTTTCAAAATAAAAGTTTTTTTTTTACCATGAATCCTCAA
The DNA here is from genome assembly GCA_028749045.1 of Cupressus sempervirens. NCBI lineage: Eukaryota > Viridiplantae > Streptophyta > Pinopsida > Cupressales > Cupressaceae > Cupressus > Cupressus sempervirens. The sequence goes on from CM053787.1 coordinate 591,609,127, forward strand.
ACTAAATATTTACTACCATTGCATCTATAATTTCAAATTTGGCTATGAATTAAAAATATAGATATACTTTAACATTTCATTGATCTCTTGGACAACTTGAAATCAGACTTATGAAAATTACATCATTTAATTTCAATTCCATTTCTAGAATGAGTTCAAGAAATGCATTCACCATAACATATATTTACATCTTTAAAATGACAACAACACTCTACAATTTCAAATGGAAATATTTCATCTAATTTGAAACTTGTAACAACACAATACAACTATGCCAAAAAAAATATTATTTTCTTCAATGCAAAAACTTTACAAATCTTCATGATCTTTCATTTTGAAAAAATCGACATGTTAAACAATCTTCCAAGCTTATTCTTCAACATATATACACACAGCAACCTAAAAAATATAACAAATGCAACCATGGATATCTCCCTGCCAACCTAGATCTCTATGAGACCGCCAACCTATCTTGGAGAACCAAAACTAAATGGGTAACATACAAGCACAAACTCACAATTCAAAATTTATACAAAATAATATTGAACTCCTCATTTGAGAATATTAACAGGTTACCAATGCAACCCATGAAGAAGGGTGAAGGTGGGCTAGCCAAAGAGGAGATGCCAATGATTAAACATACAAATTTCAGCCTTCACAAGGTCCATAATAAGCACATTCCTTTCATGCACATTTCTCTCCTTATCACCCCCAAATGATAACACAACATCAATGGAAAGGATGGGCTCATACTCCATGCTTCTTTCCCTATTCTCCATGAGAAAAGAGTCTACACTACAATGGAGACACCAACTAACCCTTTTACCCAAGGCCACTTCTTCCATCCCAAGGGTGAGTAATGCCTTTGACACCCAAGAACAAAACACCATAAGAAATTCAAGAAAAAAATAATCAAAATCACCATTCCCATCCCTTCACAATAAAAATAAAAATAACATGAAATGCATACAAATACATGATCCAAGTTCATTAACACACTATTCTATAGCATAGATTAATAATCTCTCTTGACAAGAGTTAGAAAAATTTCTTGAAAGTGATGGAAATGGATAGTTTAGAAGATCCCTTTCCTTTCCCAGCTTCTTCAAATCACTAACCACTCTATTTTTAAATTCCCCTCTAATAGATCCCTAAAATCCTACTTTTTCTCTCATAAAAAATGAGAGAATCCTTTTCCCTCTACTTATGTCTCCTTTCTTGAATGAAAATTCAACCAAGTGTAGAGAAGATGGAAAGTTGGTTATGACTTCTTCAATTTTTGCAACACTTGGTAAATGAGATTTTGAAAGGTCATAAAAGATATTTAAACATTAGAAAGGTTAAAATTAAAGTCCTAACATATAATACTAACATATACGTAGGTTAATTCACTAAAAATAGCACTCTAGGATTCCTATTAAGTCCTCTAAAGTTTCCCTAAACTTAGAATTCTAATTTCATCTAATTAAATCATTTACATGAAAATACTACACAACTGGATTAATCTTAGGAATTTCTAATTGATTTAAGCTCAAGTTAGGTTGTCAATACCTTAATTTGACATGTCACTTTGCACATACATTACAAGTGTCAAGTGACACCATAAAACACAATTCACATTATGAGTGACATATCAATTTCAAAAAATGAACCTAACATAATACCCTCATTCGCGTTACATTTATGAAGTAAAATAATTAACAATGAGGTTCATATATCTTCATTAGATCAATCCTTGGCACTCACAGTTTGCACATAGGTTTAGCCTAGGTTCTTTGATTTTACCATGGTTATTTTCCTACACACTCAATCTGCATATAAGTAGTCCAAGATAAAAATACATACATACATACATACATACATACAAAATCAAATCTACATTCATAACTAAATCACAACATTAACCATTTCTCAATCCAATTTTCAAACATTATTTTCTATGTCTAAATCAATGTGCATATAAAATACTTGCATAATCAGACTAGACCTCATATAACCATCTACACCATTCTTAAATTTCCAATATAATCCATATAACATTTTCATTTAAAACATGATTCCATATCCATCAAAAGAATAAACAAACCAAGTGCATGAATATAAATAATCACCAAGCATTATAAATAGGTTCTAATAATCATATAGTATCCAATAGTCTGATCACTGTCCAAATAAGTCTAAAGTATATCAAGTTCTTAAAACATAAAGAATCCAAAATGTAAATAAACAACTATGTTATGATGGGTCGAGGTGATGCCTCATATGCACACCATCATCTACTAGATAGGAAACTTGAAATACAAACTCTAGTCTAAACAACTTAAACCTTGGCTAAAGGAGACAAATTAGACAAATATTACATTGCATTAAATATGTGATAATCAAGAGAATGTACTCATTTCAATCCACCAAATAGTAGTATGAATCTAGAAAAATAATGAAAAATGCAACAAATTTAAAAACCATATAGTCAATTTGAGAGCTTAAAGAAAAAATATTTTTATTGCTTTCAATATAAAGAAATACATAGAGCAGTATCAGTTGCATTTGACAATAAGAAATTTCAAAAAATTTGATCTATTATATTTCATCTGCAATAATATGTTCATTATATCCCTCTTTTAAATGGTATCTATCAACTTATATCTAGAAAGGTCTTGGTACCCCTTCTCATAAAATGAAACGGTGCAATAGAGCTACAAACCTGTTCAAAAGATAACTATCTTAACTAATTAGAGTAAATAGATAATCATATCTTAATAAAAATAACAAACTAAAAAACTTAAACATTTAATGTCTATTTAGCCTTATCCACATCCTCTTTTTCATTATTTGTTGTGTTTGTTGGTGCCACATTTGAGATAGTCATGCAATCATTCACCCATTTTACAATTTTAGAATGTTGCAATGTGAATTGAGAGACCTCTAGGATAAATGTCTGCAAGTGTAACCACTTCTTCCCTTTAGGAACCCTCATATCCATTTGGAACTTGGTGAGTTTATTTTCCATGGTAATCATTTTTTCCTATAACTTATGAAATGCATCTAGTTGAAAATCTATTTCTCCTTTAAACTTCATCATGGCCTTTTTTGGTAGCACTCTTAATTCATTTCTCCAACTCTCAAAATCTTTGATTTTCCCCTAATTGTCCTGGATAGAAGGAATAGCCCAACAATTTGCGGAAGTGATAGGTACCAATTTTTGCTCTATCTTCTGGTATTCTTTGTCTATGTAACTAATATTTCTCTCAATTGCATCAAGTACATCCATTATAGATCTAATTTGGAAAGAAAAGTCTAGATATCTTTTGGCTAACTTGTAGAGACTACCTAATTCAAATATGGAAGGCCTCCACTTCCTCCCTAATTCTGATAGCATGGTTTTATTCTTCTTAAATAAATCCAACTTATGGATAATATTTTGAAAGCCTTCATACATTTCATCAAACTTATTCATGATACTCCTTGTCCTAAAAGAAAGAATTTCTTCCAAGTTCCTATGAATACTTTCCTTATGTACTTCTTCCTACTGGGGTTCTATTTTCACAAAAGCTTGCACCCTTGTCCAAAGTTTTTACATAAGGACAACCTTGTGAAACATGGAAACAATCTCCAAGTTGTGGGACTTGGACTATGAGGTTGAGTCTCTAGAGAAGTTTGACTTCCTTTTCTATTAGGATACACCTAAACTAGACTTAAAGAGGAAAAGAGAGAAGGAATACATGAAAGAAACTACATAATCTATTCTAAGGAGGTGATGCACCAAAATAGAGTGTTCAATCCTGTCTCTACCCATATATGCATACTTGAACTATGATGACATCAAGGATATACAGATAAAAACTTGTTTAAATCCAACAATCACATACAGATCATACAACCAATATGAATAACACAAGGAAGAAGAGAGTTCACTTATATATCATTCATAGGTCAAAATAGATACAATCATGCAAATTGTAGATAACCACAAAATATTTAAGAGTGGCAAATAGATCTTGCACAACACATAAAAGGCTAAAAGAGATAAGGCAAAATATTATGAATAGTTTGAGGCAAAGGAAATTTATAGTGTGGATACCAAAACATTCCAATGAAAACAAAGAAGAATTGACCAACACCTAGAGAGGTTACAAAATGTGATTTTATAACTTAAGCATAACTTAGATGTTTTTGACTAAGAGTTAATTTACAACTACTACATCCAACCACTACTACCAATCTAGAAAATATCTAATCATGGTACAAATTTGGATACTAGAAATTCACTTGTCCACCAAATGAAACTCTGAGAGGTTAGGAATGAAGGCCATTAACTTCTGACTGAGTAGATGAATCAACAGGAAACAATGGAGTGTTCTTTTGCATTTATTAGACCTAGGGAATGATGAAAGTGGTTGCAAGAAATTAAAAAGATCAGATCTATCATCAAAGAGTTACTTCCTCTATCATAAGTATGCCAAATCAGCTATGTAATCAGTCAAACTAGAGTCAACCTTTAGGCCTTGCCACATGGATCAATCGTCCTTTATTATTTTTCCACCTTGCCAACATTCAACCTTATGTTTCATGTTTGATTGTCCATGGTTGCAGCTTCACCACCACCTCATTTTATTAATAGTTATCACTTACGAAATCACAACCAATTGTCTATCGTTTCTTCATAACTTATCTTCAACATTTCCCACTGACCATCATGACCTTGTGAAATTGAGGTCCTAAATACACTCACACCATCACTACTTTGACCCAAGGTTCACTTCTTAACATTGTGACCAAGTGAAACAAAGGAAATTGCTTGATCACAACTCTAACCGTAGTTCCTTCTTAACATTTTGTGATAGCATGCTGATCATAGATATGAAAGATCTAACAATGTGAAATGCATTTCTTAAACACTAACACTTTTTCCCTTATCACACTTTCACAACTTAAACCATGGTCTATCGAATTAACCTCATGATTGAGCAAAAATAATGCAGTCACCCTATAGGGACTTTGACCCTAGTTGAGCCAACTAACTCTATGATGATGCGAACACAATTCCATCACAGCTTCACCACTTGAACTCCAATTAACACTTAATCTATCATGACTGGGTGAACCAAAGGATGATCACATGACCAAAACTTAAAATGTTTCAAAGGTATAAAATGAAAATAAGGCCAAGAGACATAGGGTAAAAAGATATGGCCATAGTTTTAAATAGATCATTATATAACATTTGATCATTTGAATATTCAAAAATGTATGACCATTGGAAATTTTTGATAGGTAAATTCAAATTTTGGTAGGAGGAAAAATATGGCTAACAATTTTGGTGAGTCAGAGGGGATGCAAGCCTGTTATGTATGGACCAGTAGCATGCACATCCATTGGGCAATAGAGTCATAGAAATCATGAAAATCTGCATAAAAAAACCTCAAAATTGCTCTCTACAACTACAAAATGGGAATCAAAATTTTTGCAACAAAACATGTGCTCATACACTTCTTCGAAAACAAGAAAGAATAGGAAGAAAACTAACTAACTATGTACATGAAACATTCATTTCTTCTAGAAATAGGGCTTAAGGTATATTCCATTGACTAGAATAGGTAATATTTCACAATTAGGCCTGCTTAATTAGAAAGCATTAACTTGCTTGCAATTGATAATCACATAGGGATCACTCCATAAGGTATCCAATTTGGAATGTCTTCCTACCTTTTCTTTGTCTGCATCTCATTTTAACACAAGATCACCCTCTCTGAAAATTTTGAACTTAGCCTTCTTATCAAAAGAATTCTTCATTTATTGATGGTGTGCTTCCAAAGTCTACATGGCTTGATTTCTTTTTTCCTCTAGCTCCATCAACTTTGCTATCCTTATAAGCATAGCATCATTTTAAATTAGTTCCAATTGATGAGATAATTCTAGGGATGGGAACTCCAATAAGATAGGAAGTCTTTCTTCCTTTCCATACACCAACATGAAAGGTGAGTTTCCAATAGCCCTTTTAGGTGTTATTCTATTAGCACAAAGGGCAGTTCTCAATTTTTGGTGCTAATACCTTTGATTATCTTTAATAGTCCTCGTGATGATTTTGAACAAATTCCTATTGGACGACTCAACCAAGTCATTACCTTGGGGGTAGTAATTGGAAGTACTCAATTATATTCCATGATCTAATGCCCATGCACATATTTGAGCTCCTACAAATGATTTTTCATTTTCTAAAATTGTGGTGGAAGGGACACCAAACCTTGTAATAAGTCCATCTAAGAATTCAACAACTAAATTCTCAGTAGCATCTTTTAATGCAATTGCCTCTATCCACCTGGTAAAGTAATCTATAGTAGCTAGAATCCATTTATGACTAGAAGTAGAAGGAGGATTGATGGATAAAAGCATAAACCTATGTCACCTTTTATAAAGAAATGAGATATCAGAATGCAACAGTTCAACATTAATGAACAAAAAAAGATATTTGTGTTTAGAATTTGTAGATGATGTAAATTGATGAAATGTGTAGAATTAGATGAATTTTATGACTATAATTTTATTATTATTTTTACTAAGAATTTATTTATTTTCTTTTATTTTGAAGTCCCCTTTTTTAACTGTAAAAAATATAGGGTGTAGTTCCTGTCAGACAAGTATATGCAAATTATCTTTTTGGTTCTGAGTTGAAAATATTTTATAGATAATATGTATAGCTAGGAAACAAAAAAGAAATAATTATTTTTTATGTATATTTTCTTTGTTATAAGTACTCAATCTCAACCTTATCAGAAGCCAATAGTTTTTCCCTCCCGTCAAAACTTCCATATCAAATGTACATCTTTTTGAAAAAAAATTACATATTCATGAAGAGGACTCTCTCCTCTAGAGATAAATATAATTTAAAATTTTTTTTTGATATGATTTACTAGTTTTTTTCCTTTTTTGAGGGAGCATCTTCTGAAATGTTAAAATATCAACTTATAATATTTTGAAATTATAACATATTATAACTAATCAAAACACTCCAAAATTTATATAATGATGATACTGAATCTAAGATCTATAAAAGGGTATTTTTAGTTTTTGAAAAAAATTGAGTTTTGATAGAGAACTAAGATTTGATCAAAATAGGTTTTGGTATCCTAAATGGTGACATGGATCTGTGCTTTTACCCTGATAGGACCTACAAAATCTAATCCCCACTAAGAAAAGGGTTGATCAACTTGAATAGGATGAAGTGGAAGGGCTGTAAGCTTTTAATTACCTGACAAGAAGGCACATTTTTCACACTTCGTTCCATGTTTGTGGAAATCATGTAACAAGGATGGCCAGTAATATCATGTCCTCATTATCTTCATAGTAGTTGTTCTTTCTGAAAAGTGGCCACCATTAGGACCATCATGAAGCTCCTTAATCAATCTCTTTGCTTGATCTACATCAATACAACTTAGCAAGGATCCATTGAAGTCCTTCCTAAAGAGTATACCATCAACTATAGCATAACGAATGGATTGCAATCTAAACTATCTTCTTTTAGCTTTATCTAATCCTTGAGGATATCCATTTCCTCCAAGAAGGTCTTCATGTAATCTATCCAACTCTTTAGATTCTCATCCTCATCTTCTTCTTGATCTATCAATAACAAGGAAACTTCTTCATCCAATTCTTGAGATGAGATCATTTTCTTGCACAATCCTTTATCTCTTACCAACTTGGTGATCTGGATATCCACATCATATTCCATCACTTTAGTGATCTAACCTACCCTTTTCTCATTAATATTTTTTCTCAAAAGGAATTCTTTCACACTAGCATGAGGCACTAGCAAATGGATCTTATTGTGAGACAGAAGATGTTTGAATTTATTCAAAGCTATTATGACTGCAAGGGCTTGCTTCTCCATATAGCTATATTTGTCTTCATACTCTTTAAGCCCTTCACCAAATAAGGAAATGCATTTCTCTTCATTCTTTTCATTTGATTGAGTCAAGACAACAAAAATGCTTGACTCACCTCCTAAGGTATAAAGAATGAAATCCCTTTCAAAATGTGGGTTGATGAGAGTAGAGGCTATATGGTTGCTTTGATCTCTTCAAAACTTGCTTTCCCTTCCTTGGTCCATGAGAAGAACATGATATTTTTAAGCATATCTATAAGAGGTTTCACCATGGTAGCTAAATTCAGGATAAATCTCCTTACAAAATTAATCCTTCCAAGGAAGCTTTGTAGCCTTTTTTAGTGATTAGGAAGGGAGAGAGCAAGTATGGATTTGGTTCTTTCTAGATCAATAGTCAGACCATCTTTGGATACAATATATCCCAATAGCTTCCCTTTATTAGAAGTAAAGACACACTTTCTTGGATTCAAAGATATACCATACTCTCTACATCTTATGATTACTTGTTTAATATGGCCAAAATGATCTGCTACGTTATTTGAATAGGTCAAAGTATAAAGTTGTTCAAACTTATTTATCTGCTAACTTATCTGAATGACTAAATTAGAGTATTTATATCTAAAAATCAATTTTTTTCAAACATATGATCTAGATAAATTAATTCTAGCTAAGTTATATATGGCCTCACACTTTTTCAATTGGAAATGTCTATTAAATACATGTTTTCTACTAATTTGTATCCAATTTCTTAAGAAATAAAATTATTTCAGAAAATTGATATTTCAATAACTCTTAGTATTTTTAATGGTATTTTGTAATATGATATAAACACCATTTTATAGAGCTCAAAGTTAAGAATGTTTCCATATAGAGTTTATAGTGTTTTAATAAGATATAGTATATTCTACTTAAAAAATTCTACAAGCATGTATTTTAAGACTTGAAAAGATGTTGATTTTGAGAAAGAAAAAAATATTAAATAGTTTTAAAAAATAAATAAAAATTATATGGCATTCTATAGGAGAGATTTCTCTTCTAGAATGTATAATTTTTCTTCTAGTTACAGTAGATTTATTTTGAAAAATGTGGTGGGAGACAAAAACCATTGATTTTAGGTGATTTGAATTTTGAATCATTATAGTAGAGAAAATATAAGTCTAAAGCCAACTTTTTTTTTGACCGTTCTAGCTATATATGTTATCTATAACACAGTCCGAGATCAAAGGGAAATAAGTATATTTCCATATAGTTTTGTGGTGGGAACTAGACCCCTAATTTTTAGCATTCTTTAGTAATGAAAAAATTATCTATGAAAATTAGGAAAATATATCAATTCTTATTCCACATAATTATTAAAATTTATAATCCTAATCTTCATCTATTTCTACACATTTCATTAGTTTACTTCATTTTCAAATTGTAAATGATAATACTAGTTTTATGTCATTGTAGGTGAACATTTATACTTTTGTTAGCCTTTTCCTTTACAAAAGGGTGACATAGGTTTGTGCTTTTACCCAATTCATACACTATGATATTATCAAGGTAGATCAGTACAAACCTTTCAATCATGTTCTTGAAGGCCATCTTCACTGCCTTTTGGAATGTGGCACCTACATTTGTTAGTCCAAAAGGAATTCTACTATAGGCATAGGTACCCCATTGGGTGGTGAAAGAAATCTTATATCTATCAGCCTCCTTGATTAACACCTGATTGTAACTAGAGAATCTATCCAAGAAAGATAATCTCTCTAAACCACTAACCTTAGACAATATTTGTTTATGGAAGGGAGGGGATGGTGATCCTTAAAGGAGGCTTGGTCAAGATCCCTAAAGTCTACACATACACTAATTTCTCCACTCTTCTTTCTAATAGGGACAAGGTTAGCTACCCATGATGAGTGTTTGATAGGGAAAATGATATTGGCCTCAATAAATATGGATAGCTCTTTTCTCATCAATGACTCAATCTTTGGATTATTGGCCTCTACTTTTTCCTAACAGGTTTGACATTATCAACTAAATCTATGATATGTTAAAAAAAACTTGGATCAAAACCTTTTAAATCATCATATGTCCAACAAAATACATCATCAAATTCTTAACATAGATGGACAAAACTTTCTTGCTGAATTTCAAAACATACCTTTCCCATGCTTAGAGTCCTTCCATCAACAACTACAATTGGTATGTGATCATCTTTATTTGCAGCAAGGTTCATTCCTCTATCACTTGCTTGGTCATCAGGGTTGAAGACACTCTCTAAGGTAATGAGACCCTTAGGCAAGTTGTTAGAACTGAGATTGATGGTCTAGTCTCCATACTGGTCATGTAGGCTTAACTAATTTCTATTTGAGAACTTTTCTTCATTCTGCAAGAAACTTACAATTTGTGTATTAGATTCAAAGAATTGCTAATTTACATTATTATTAGGGATATTAGGCCTAACCACCACTCTAATCTACTACTTGTCATCTTCAAGGCTCCTTGACACATCATAAGATGCACCCACTATTGCAAGTTTGTCAACATGTCTATTTTCTTTCCTAGGGATGCTTTGAATATTAAATGCATCAAAAATTTCAAAAAAAATCCCATACTCTATGTTTATAAGACTTGAGAAAAATATTCTTGGTGATATTTTGATTTCTCACCTAATTAACCACTAGCTCACTATCTCGATATACACTTAAGACTTGAATTTCTCTTTTTTGTGTGAGTAGAAGACCTTGGATTAATGCCTCATACCCAGCCACATTATTGGTACAACTAAATTGAAGCCTAAATGAGAAATAGTACTTTTCTAGTGTAGGAGAAACCAACATCACACCATCTCCTGATCCATTTTTATTTCTTGATCCATCAAAGTACATGCTCCATATCCCACTTGTATCATCTTTGTTCTTCATAAGGTTAGGGACAAGAGCATCCTTTTCTGATATACAATAAGTACCAAGGTCTATCTCCAAGGTTTTTGATATAGGATCAAACTAATATGCATTAGCCCATTCGTCTATGAGAAAATTAGGTATCTCTGCTATGGAAGTGGCAAGTTCATTTTCTATGTCATTTTCATCTATCTCTAGGATGGTGCAGTTCATATTGATGAGATTAGGAGTGTAGGGCTCAATATGATTGAGGGCTAAGGGCTTTTCTTTGATTAAAGCTTTAGTACCATATCTTTTTCTAAAAAACATGTATGAACAATCAGAGGATAAGTAACCACCTATTTGGGTAGTGAAATCTCTTGAAAGGTAGATGAAAAAGTGTGGTGTAACTTCAACAACTGATATATCTTGAACTACAATAAAACTAGGGCATGCATGTGGGGCCATTCAAACATTCCTAAGGATTCCTAAAATTTTGATAGTACTATGATCCAGTTGCAATACATCCCTAACAATGGGCTCATATTTCATTTCTAAGATATCAACAAAATACTTGGGCATTACTGAACTACTGGCCCCTAAATCAATCATGCAATTGTGGACTATCTTATCTCCTATAATAAAAGCAACATAAAATGGAGAAGGTCTAGCCTTTTTACTTGTTTCTACCTCCTTTGATGGTTGTATAAAACTCATAGCACTCTCCATGCTAGGTGGCTGATCCTTTGTTTCACTGCTCTCCAATTCTTGTTGCAATAGCTTCTTCTATGATGGTATAATAGCAACATAATCCCACATAGAAATATTCACATTTATCTTCTTAATTTTTTCTAGCACACTAAATGATGCATTAGGTGCTTTGGTAGAAACCTTGGGAGTTGCATGTGTAGGAAGTTGAGATGAAACAACTCAAAGGCCATTCACATCTCCTTTGCTATTATTTCACCTTTGCTATTAAGGAGAATTAGCAATTTAATTAGCACTGTATTTCTAATCCACTACTTTTACATGAGGTATTACACTTGATGTTTAATCCTAATTAGGAGGAGGAGGAGTAACATCTTCAACAACTATTCTCTTGCTCCTAGTATTGTAAGTGCAGGAATCCTATTTTATATTAAAATGCTCTTCTACTTGATGATTCATGAAAGAATAACCACCCTATTGAAAAGCATCAATAGGTTGATTAGCATAATATTTTTGAGAAACTACTTGTTCTAGTATAGTTAATTCCAAGTAATATTTTTCCTTTTGACACATGCAATATCCATAGGAATAGTTACAAGAAGGGCAAAAATCTTGATCTTGAGCAAGATTATTCTAAGGGACTAAAGCCCTATTTAGGTTGGTGTTTTTCATTTGGCTATTGTCGATAGGTCTATTATGATTTTAGAGGTGGTCAATATGTCTATTATGATTGTAGGGAGCATGACTCTAGTTTGGAGATCAATTATTTATGGGATCTTGATGCTGAAGTCAGAGAGGCTTATTATTTTGAGATTGTTTCCTCTTTATAGTCACCAACTCAATACCCATTTTTTGCACCACTACACTATTGTCCTCCATCTTCTTTTCTTAATCTTGGATCCTCTTATCTACATTCTAAATTAGTGTCTTCATTATGACCTCAATCCTGTCAACTCCATTAAAGGACGTGGAAGCTATTGGGACCACACCAAGAGGTTGACTTGCAAAGGAAGTATGAATATGGGCTATAGTAGGTTGATGATTGGGAATGTCAGGAAAGAAGGGCATTGGAGGTCTTGGATCTAACTTCCCTCCTTGTATCAAGATATTTTCTACTCTTATGGAAACATCATAAGCATTTGGTAAAGTGTCCCCTCCCATAGATTGTAGAGTGGTAGCAATATCACTATTGAAGGCTCTAAGATAATACAAGAATGCATTACCTGGAGAAGGCTTTATTGTAGTGGGTATTCTATCCCATGTATTCTAAAATCTATAATTAAAATCTTCCATATATTCATGGGGTTCCCTCTTGATGGTTGTCAGTTGCTCCAAAAATCATAGGTGATCACTTTTGTCCTCAAAATTCTTACAAAGTCTTGCTCCTAATTGATCCCAATTAGTAATAGAGTTATGAGGAAAACCTCTATATCATTTTAGTACTTTTCCTTTCAAGGATAAAGCTACAAGCCTAATAGAAACATCATTCTCAAATATTCTATGTATATTACAAACATTTTCAACATTTTGAATATGTTCTAAGGGGGAAATAGAAGTTTCACCAGTAAACTTTGGTATACTTTTAAGAGCTGATACGGGTATGTCATGTATTGGGGCTAATAAGAGAGGACTTCCACCATTAAAGGTGGTGAAAGCATGAGCTCTAGTCATGTAAGAAAGTGATTTATTGATATGAATAGATAGTATTCTAGATTGAGATCTAACAACAAGAGGAGTGGAGATGGATCTTGCAGGGGTATGTATTATTGTTGCACTCCTAACTAGTGGTAGAGATACCCTAGCCTTTCTTCTTCTAGGATTTTAAAACGAAAGCTCCAAATATTGGAATTTACCTCTAGAATATTCCCTTGTTTCAGCTTTGGGCATGAATCACAACAACTTGGTCTAGAAACCATATATATTGTAGGATAGAGTTGCCAAGTACTTGAAAATGAACCTCTTGACAGCTTGAAAATACTAGAGCAACACTATCTTCTCAACATGTATTGGAACTTTTCTTATTTGATACCAGTGAACTTATAAGGCTTCAAGAGTTTGTCCCACTAGGCATGCAAAAAACTATTGTCACAAAAGCTTGCACCCTTGTCCAAAGTTTTTACCTAAGGATAACCTTCTGAAACATGGAAACAACCTCCAAGTTGTGGGACTTGAACTATAAGGTTGAGTCTCCAGAGAAGGCCAACTTCCTTTGCTATAAGGACACACCTAAACTACACTTGAAGAGGAAAAGGGAGAAAGAATACATGCAATCACTACCTAATCTATTTTAAGGAGGTTATACACCAAAATAGAGTGTTCAATCCTATCTCTACCTATATATTGTTGGAGTTGAGGAAAGCCAACTCCGAAGACGCCAAGATCACCTGCATGCGAACCTGTCAAAGAGAAGCCATAGAAGGGGAAGAGCATGGAGCATGGGCAAAACCCTAAACGGACATGGGAGCCATCATAATGCAAACACAATAAGAAATGTATTTACAATAATGTGATGCGATTGTGATTCGATATTACAATGAGAGAGAGCTCGAATATAAAGAGCTCATGGAAGCTTGTAGAACAAGCTGGAAGATAAGTGTGACAACTAGAAGGGAACAAACTCCCGTGTTGTCACCAACTAACCACTACATGCATTAAATATGAAATATTAAATAAATGCATGACCTAAGTAAGCTTAAGCAATAGAATAAATAATTAATAATTAATTATTTACTCTAACACCCCCCCTTAAGTGCAACTTAGGGAAATGCCTTAAGCTCACAAAACAAAGATGAAATGCATAATGGGTCCCGGCATCGAGGCCATTTTAGGTACCCATGTACAATGCAAGAAGAATGCAACCTCTGTAAGCGAGGAAAGAGAGAAAACCACATGGGAAAAACCCTCCCCCAAAAAGAGGTAAGAACCCAGTGAAGAGCTGAAGAAGTCTCCAACTAGGGAAATTGTCCCCTAAAACAGGAACAAAGAGTGATCATGAAGAAGCAGCATCACTGAAGCATGAAGAAGTCGCAAATCTGCCAAACTGCTGATCTGAAGAAACCTCCATGGAAGAAGAAGGCACAAATTGAGCATGTCTATATGGTAGATGATCCATCTCACCGAAATGCATAGGTAGCCAGCCACTGCAATCGCCTTGTATATAGGATCAACCACTAAATACATAGTTCACACTATCGAACCATCGAACCATGGATGCATTAGAACACAACATAACCCCCCCTTAATGCAGACGGGGTGTGATGACAGGCAACTGAGAAGGTGGGCCAAAACTCCTGCAAACGAACCAAGAACGAGGAAAGAGGAAAAGAGATACAGACACCGATAAAGACACGGTCTAACTGACTCTGCATGGGGCTAATGTCATGGAAGGGACACTCACTTGACAAAGGGAGAATGCCTAAAACAGCAAACAAATAATCCCCCCCATGGTGCTTTATGAAATAGTGTATGCACAGCTGACTCAAAACAACGTTCATGACTCCCGAAATACAAAAGTGACAGTTTATCTCAGTGCAAAATAGAAAAGTGCTTCAAAAGGATAGCTACAATGATCAGAACTGAAAAAGAGCTGAACCAAAAGAAAGTACAGTCGAAAAGAAAGCAAACCATGCCAGGAAAACGATCCTCGGGCCTAAAACACTCAAAATATCCACCATAGAGCAAAAATGCCAAAACTATGATAGAAAGAGAAGAGGCCAAAAACAAAGAAAAAGGACTACTTTTCTGAAAAGATGAGAAAACCAGCTTTCCAAAAATATAAATTTTTCCAAAAACAGACATGGGACGCAAAAGATATGCATGCCGGAGTCAAAAATAGGACTTCAAACTTTAACTGAAAAAGCAAGCAATAAAAATGCATCAAAACCTAAAAATACCTGCACCAAAATCTCCGTCTCAGAACCAGCTTTCCGGTGCTTCTTTTGGATCGGAAAAATACCTCCGTATGCAAGAGTTATGGCCAAAAAACCACAAGTAGGTCCAAAACCAATCGGGAGAGGTGCATGCAAGGGCTGATGCAGCGCTGACGTCAGCAAGTCAGCCGATTAAATTTGATGGTTTGGTGGCCGTCGCAGCAAAAAAAGAGTGCCACGTGGCAGTACTGACGTGGCAGGGGTGACGTGGCGGGTCCACATGGCAAGGTGCCACGTGGCGCCCATGGCACGTGTCACCCCCGTAGTGGCTGACTCGGCTGCAGATGTGGCGCAGAGTTGTCAGGCGGAGCTGTCGGAGCGGTGGGCGGAGAACTGGCGAAGGTGGCCGTAGGGGCGGCAGAGCCGGGAGGAGGTGGCCGTAGGGCGGCGACGAGGAGGAGCCGCTGGCGGAGGGCGGCGGACGGGCGACGGTCGGGCCGCGGCGAAGCGCAGGCGGCACTGCCTGCTGCGGCCACTGCGGGCTGCGCGTAGGCGGCGCGGCGGCGGCGCTGTCGAAAATATATATTTTTTTAAAAAAATCCGTCGCAGCGTCCGTACTACCGTATGACAGACTCTTGGAGGCCTCAAAAATTTGCCAAAATTGCCCTGTCTCCAAAAACGACAAGTTTTATATGAATCCTGACTGCAAACGGCCTTCCGGATCCAATGGTGATGTCCGTTTGGGCTGAAAGTGCTCTGAAAAAATGCTGATCCCCTGATTTGAAGAAAAAATGCACAAACAAACTAGGGTTTGTGATTTCAAATCACGGCTTCAAAACTTCTTCAACGAAGCAGCAGCAGGAAGGCTCTGATACCATGTTGGAGTTGAGGAAAGCCAACTCCGAAGACGCCAAGATCACCTGCATGCGAACCTGTCAAAGAGAAGCCATAGAAGGGGAGGAGCATGGAGCATGGGCAAAACCCTAAACGGACATGGGAGCCATCATAATGCAAACACAATAAGAAATGTATTTACAATAATGTGATGTGATTGTGATTCGATATTACAATGAGAGAGAGCCCGAATATAAAGAGCTCATGGAAGCTTGTAGAACAAGCTGGAAGATAAGTGTGATAACTAGAAGGGAACAAACTCCCGTGTTGTCACCAACTAACCACTACATGCATTAAATATGAAATATTAAATAAATGCATGACCTAAGTAAGCTTAAGCAATAGAATAAATAATTAATAATTAATTATTTACTCTAACATATATGCACACTTGAGCTGTTATGACATCAAAGATATGCAGATCTAGACTTGTTTAAATCCAATAATCACATGCAAATCAAACAACCAACATGAATAACACATGGAAGAAGAGAGTTCACTTATATGTCATTCATAGGTCAAAAGAGATACAATCATGAAAATTGTAGATAATGAAAAACATTGAAGAGAGGAAAATAGATCTTGCATAGTACATTAATGGCTAAAAGAGATAAGGTGTAATATCATGACTAGCTTAGAGGCAAAGGGAATTTACAATGTGCATGCCAAAACATGTCAAGGAAAATAAAGAAGAATCAACCAACAACTAGAGAGGTTATAAAATGCGCTTTTATAGCTTAAGCATAACTAAGATGTTTTTGACTGAGAGTTATTTCACAACAACTAGATCCAACCACTATTGCCAATTTAGAAAAAATCTAATCATTGTACAAATCTAGATACTATAAATTCACTTCTCTAGTAATTGAAACTTTGAGAGGTTAGGAACAACAACCATTAACTATTGACTAAGTAGATGGATCAATAGGTGGCAATGGAGTGTTCTTTTGCATTTATCAAACCTAGGGAATGATGAATTTATTTGCAAGAGATCGAAAAAATTGGATCTATCATCAAAGAGCCACTTCTTCTATCATAATTATACCAAATCAGCTGTGTAATTGATCAACTTGGAGTCAACCTTTAGGCCTTTCCACATGGACCAATAATCCTTTATCATTCTACCACCTTTCCAAAATTCAACCTTATGTTTCATGTTTGAGCACCCATGCTCACAACTTTGCCACCACCTTTCTTCATTAATAGTTATCACTTGCAAAACCACAACCAACTGTTTATCATTGCTTCACATCTTATCTTCAATATTTTCCACTGACCTTTGTGACCTTACAAAATTGAGATCCTAACTACACTTGAACCATTAATACTCTAACCCAAGGTTCACTTCTTAACCTTGAGACCAAGAAAAATAGAGGAAATCACTTGATCACAACTCTAACCATAGTTCCTTCTTAACACACTCTAATAGCATGCTGACCATAGATCTGAAAGATCTAATGGAGTGAAATGCATTTATGATGCACTGAAGGTATTTTCCTTATCACACCACCACCACTTAAACAATGGTCTATCAAATTAACCTCATGATTAAGAAAAAAATAATGTAGTTGCCCTATCAAGACCTTGACCTTGGTTGAACCAACTATGTGATGATGCATACACAATACCATTGCACCTTCAACACTTGAAATCTAGTTAACACTTAACCTACCATGATTGGGAGAACCAAAGGGTGATTGTATGGTTGCAACTTAATTTTTTTGAAAGGTATAACATGAAAATAAGGCAACGAGATTTAGGTTAAAAAGATATGGCCAAATTTTTAAATAGATCCTTATATAGCATTTGATCATTTGAATATTTGAAAATGTATGACCATTGGACATGTTTGACAAGCAAACTCAAATTTTGGCTAGAGGGAAAATATGGCTAACAAGTTCCTCAAGATGTGTTTCCTCAATGGTTATGGTAGGAGAAACTATGTGAACTAAAATAACATTAGATGCTTCAAGATACCTCAACTCATGTAGTTCCCTTTTAATTCTTCTTGTCTTCATATGCATTTTATTTATTATTTTATTCATCTTAGTTTCTCACTTATACAACTCTTTAATTTGGTCCTACATATGCCTAACCTGCACTTGATTTAACATTTCCTTATGTGTCATTTTAGTGACAATAATCAAGAGTTTGGTATTAGAAATAGTTTTTACCAATGCCATGCCCTCTCTTCTTTTGGAAATGTCAACCATCTTAGGTTTTTCACCTTTGAAAATAACCAAACTAGCAAGATTTTATATCTTAGGGTCATACACTAATCCTCACACCTTATCAAAAGTCTCAAACTATACAAAACCTTAGGATCTTCCTACTTCCTTTCTTGATCTAGTAATAATAACTCTTATAGTTCCTTCCATGGTATAATTAGCATGGCACTCTTTTGTACAATTTCTCTCACTTCCTCCTTAGTGTAATAGATGTCATCTATGTGAAGCTCATCAATCATCTATTGCACAATTACTGCATGTTGTGACTCATCCAAACCTTCTAATATTTTATTTTTTCTTTCTTCAAAGTCTTTCATCTTATATCTAATCCAAAAATCCTTAAATTCTTGGGTCTTTGTGAAATTATCCTACTCAATGAACCTTAAAGAGATTTCCTCTCTTTCATCTCTAGTATCTATAGGTTCATCATTCTCCATAGTTTGTACATAATAACCATGATCTTCCTCTTGAAAAATTGGGGGTGGTGATGTTTCTTTAGACACTATGCTCTTCCTTCATACCCTTCAATATATGAGTTACTTTCTTTGATCTTCTATCATTATCTGAGCCATCATAAGAGACCTAAAGGGAACATATTTTCTTGAGAACATCTATTTATACCTTAGGAGCAGAAGATTCTAAATTAGATTCATTTAGGATCAACCCTTTTCTCTCTTTTTCTAGTGTGGGTAGATTTTCTCAACCCCTTTTTCCTTCTTCTATTTCAAATGCTCCTGATAATGCTTGTCAAAATCTTGAATGCACCTACGAATCCTAATTACTTCAAGTTATTCCTTAGTTTAAAAGTTAGGAAGACCTTTGCTTAGCCCTTGGTTCTCTTTTTTTAAAATGATTCTCCATTTCTTTAACCATAGGATTATCTCTGAAGCATCATCAAAATTTTGATAATTTTATCCTCTATATCTAATTGATGGGCATATCTTGAAATGAAAGACTTAATATGTCCCTTGGAATCATATTGTTTGGCTTTATCACTGATAAACCATAAATTATTCATGATATGATCTTAAAATTCTTGAACCATAGAGTGGCCCACCATGAAACCATCAAATTTTATGAATTGGGGAATTATATTTCCTTTCTTCCTCACCTAAGAAATATCATTTTTGATCCATAATAGATGACATATAAACTCCAAGATACCCACTCTTTCAGATACAAGTTATGACATTCTACGAGGTGGTTGTCTACACCCATAAAATTTGATCAGTGTGTAGTTTGGTTTGCAGATATAGTCTTCTAGATTAAATTCATAACCATTGTCAAGAAATAATTCTTTGGGAATTATAATAATCTTAGTTTTTTGAGGCATCCTAGTAACTGATTCTCCAAGAAACCTTATGATCCATGTCACAAATACATCTCTGAATATCTCATAACCACCATATTTACCATGCACATCCCAAGCTCTACACCACATATAAACATGTAATCTATTTCCCTCTTCATTAGAAGTGGTCAACTTCATGGAATTTCTAAACTCGATGACATTTTGGAAGAGAAAAGAATAGTTTTTGAAAGTCTTTGAGCTCTTCTAGTTGGTTAATTACATGTGAAGTGATTTCTCAATCTCATTGGCAAAGTCAAACTCCAAATAGTTATGAAGGTTTTGAACTCTCATACACATAAACATGTAGTCTAATGGGATTTTTTTCATCTTCTCTAAAAAATTGGGACCAAGCATAATCTATATTTATAAAGAAACCCATAAAGGATTCAACAAGATGAGGGACCATGCACTCAACTAGAATCAACCTATTATTTTAACATATGATCTATACCTAGAAAAAAATATTATCATTTTAAAATCTACTTATAAACTTCTCCCTATCAATCCTAGTGAGAGCTTAGGTTCTTAGGTCAAAACATTCTTCAATGCATGACTTGGTGATGACTAGCAAGGGCATCTTGTCTACTTTGCTTATTACACTAATTTTTGATCATAATGTAATGATAGGATGTTCATGATCTCAATGTCTATGAACATATTGATACAATGATCTTGCCTAAGTCTAATCTCCATAGATTATTTTTAGGCTCCTTCTCATCCTTGTTAGCATAGAAATACAAAAATAGGGACCTACCATAAATTGGGAGACTAGCATCTCTGCATCCTCTTATTCATCAGTGAAAACCCCCAAAGTGTTAGTAGATGAACACCTAGGAAATATACCTAAAATCATTTTATGAATAATTTTCCCCACATTTTCTTCCTTAGTACTTTTATAACTAACTTCCTTATTAATCAAAATCTTGACCTTAGAAAAGGAAAATTAAACTAGGGAAATGAATTCAACTTACTAGTTTTTGTAGAAACTACCCTGTAGCCACTTTCTTACTCTCCACAATTATAATTAGATCAAAACATGACTTTACATTGAAAATTTTATCTTCTTTAATCATTGGTTACCTTAATTTTCATTTAATTTACATTCGTGAGCTCAAACCTTTTGCACCAATGGCCACTTCATAATTTCTGTAAGCTATCAACTCAAACATTCCCTCAATTGAATGCATTTTTACTTAATGTCCTTTATTTATTTTAGCTCCTTTAGAATTCCTAAAAATTACTTTTGCATTTTTTTAGTCTTTCCCTAATGTGCCTTCTAAAACTCTTATTTTTCACAACCTCGCAACCATTGGACAATACTATTTTTGATTTAATGAAAGATAGATACTTTACATGCACTTTACCTAATCCCTTTCGAAATAGATAAGTATCACCATTTTCATGGTATTTATTCTACTCTCCCTAAAATAGAAAAATCTCACTATTTTACAAGCACCTTTCCACTCCTTCTCCAATATGGAAAAATGCACATCTTTTTAATGTTGGTTGAAATTTTTTTAATGCATTAATAATTTGAACAAATAAATTTCAAGGTCTACTAGGAAGTAAGTTTAGAATATGTTCAAACTAAGGAACAAATAGTGTTAGAATAATTGGGAGAGGGGCTGAATCAATTATCCTGAGGTCCAAATGTACCAATTCAACTTTTACTAACTTCAAAGAACTTAAAAAATCTCATTAAATCACTTAGTCCATGTAGAAACTCATCAAAAACCTAACATTCTAGTCATTACTTAACTCTCTGTTTAGCATATGTTAACCAACAATAGCATAAATAATATTAAATAGAATGCATCACACATATATGACACCAATATTTAACATGGAAACCCAATTTGGGAAAAACCATGATGCAAGAGCATCCTAGATTTCCTTTCCATCCTACTTATTTTTGTTCATTATGCCAATAAGTGTCAAGTTATAGTCATTATTGAGCTCTAGTGGTTGCCAAGCTGCAATTGCTGCCCTGTTTCGGTTGAGAATTCCTATATGTGCCAAGTTGTCCAGTGTTGGTCAAGCATTCCTATATGTGCTGAGCCATCTATTTTTGGTTGAGCATTCCTTTATGTACCAAGAAAGCCGATTGAGTTGTTGATACTCAATTTCTTTTGTGACCAAGTTTTTTTGTGATTGGTTCTTAGTGTGAGATGACTTATGTATTTATTTTGGGTTGTGAATTTAATGTAAGGATCTTGTATTGAGATGTGTGTAGACCATTTGGAGGTCTTCCTTTTATTGTGAAATGATCTAGAATCTTGTGTAAGTCATTTTGGCAAGTATAAATAGGAGTGTCTAGGCTTATATTTAGCATGGGGAGAGAATCTGGATAAGGTGCAAAGTCAAGGGAGTTAGAAGAGTTAGAATGAAGGATCAGTGAAAACTCTAAGTTTGGAATTTTGTAAAAAAAATTGGCCGTAACCTAGAAGGCTTTAGAACTGGGCATGTATGTAGATAATTTGATGAATTAAGAAAGTATTTATTATTCCTTCTCTCCTTTGGTATTGTTCTCTATGTTTTTTTCTTCTATTTAGCTTACTCTACAGAGTGGTTGGATAGTTAAGTGTACTTGTGACCCTAGCTTTTCAATACCTCTTTGCATCAAACCACCAAGTAACATGCTACCACTTTTCACTCTTCTAAAGTGATCTTGGTTAATATACAACACAATTAAATGTTACAAAACACACTATTAAATGTGACCTTGTTAAAGTATTTTATTACCCTTTTAGGAGTGGCCTTGTTAGAGCAATTTGGATAATTGCATTAGAATTTCACCTTAATTAAAGGATTTACACAATAAATGTTAGGTCAACCATGATTAAAGGATTTCGACTAACATAATGATTAGAAAGTAATAGAAGATTTAATCTATAAAACACAACTCACTTTGTGAATTTAGATCTCCATTTGGCTCATTAGTTGGTTCATTGGCTAGACCACATTTTCATCCCCATCATTGATCTTCTTGGCAACCATTCAAGAAATCACACTTCACTAATATCTTCACTTCTCCTCTACTAATTTTTTCATCACAAGTTCTCCTTAAGATCACCAATCAACAATGAACCAATCTTAGAAAACATCTCTTATGCCTACTCAAATAGGTAATTTTGATCTTTTTTGCTTAAAAATCACCATAGATATTATGGTTATGTTATATCCATTAAAATCTATCCATCATTTATCCTTCTACTCCTTTCTTGATACTTCTATAAATTTCTCTTTAAATCCCTTCCTTTGATTGCATCAAAAACTAAATTAGTGCATTAAATATGCCAACTCATCAATCCTTATCATCAACACATTTTGACTAATCTAAAAATTCAACTATGTTGGACTCAAACTTGATTATTTCATGTAAACTATAACTTTTGTTGACAATTGACCATAACTATGTAGTTTGATCACTACTATTTTGTCTCCCTTAGCTTCCACTATTTCTCTCAATCTTTACTATGCTTAGTCACTACTACATTTTGCTTCTTCAACTTGCTCGGCCATAACTAGCACTTGACTAATACTATTTTCATGGCTAACCTTTAAGTTCCTTAATCTTCTATTTTAGCTCATTCATTAACCAACCACATTTTATTAGGGTTTTCTTTTGTTTAACTCCACAAATCTAAACTTCATAGGATGATTAAACAATACATAATCTTGTCAAAGACTAACTTATCAAGTTCCCATTGGAATTCCATCAAAATTTCTCCTCTTCACTCAACAACTTCACTAGTTCATCTATTCATCTCTCTTTTTGAATAATCTTCATGAATCAATAGATATGACACTCTACACTATTAGTAAATGTCTTTCTAAGAGGTTTGACATTGATGACAACATAAAAATTGTTTGAATTGTAGTTTCCAACAATATCCCTCTTTGGGATTGATGGAAATACCTCTAAATACTATGAAAATGTAAAAGACATTCTCATGATTTATTAGTAAATGATCCCTCTGTGATTTGATATAGATCTTCATTAATATCCTTAGCTTCATTCTGATTCTTATATTTCACTCACTTACACTTCTCCCTCTATTATATCAATTATAAATTCTTCAATACTAACATTAGTTGCAATACCAATTGTATTGGTAACACCTATTTCCAATTTATTTTAATTCAGCATCTTAGCAAAACCTCTAGACATATGTCTCCCTCTTTTGACAATAATCACTTCATACAATTTCTCCCTCTTACATTTAGATATAGAATGACAACTAATTACATAGAATACTCTCCCTTGTGATATGAATGGTAACTATATCATTTCTTCCTCTTTGACAATAATGCCAAATATATCAATCATTCATATATCTTTCTCTTTTCTCTAGCATACATGTCATATTCAAATTTTCACTTTCTATTCATTTTACCTTCACTCCTTACAATCTCATCTTCTTCATTCTTGAATCTATCATTTCACAATCTTTAGGTAGCTTCTAGAGTGTGACCTCCTAGATCAATGTGTAAGATATTTAGATCATAACATTTGATGCAATGCATCATCAATTTTCTACTTCCTTTAGATATGGGAATCACCCATTAACTTACCTCTTTGATATTCATATGCATCCTTAGGTAATACCTTAGTGAATATATCAGCTATTTGCTCCTTTGTGTTCACATACTCCAATCTCACTTCTTTGTCTTGTACCAACTCTTTCAAGTAATAATTCTTGATAGCAATGTGTTTTTTCTTTGTATGCATCAAAGGATTATTTGATATGTTTATAGCACTTGTGTTATCTCAATATATCACAATAGGTTCAATAATATCTTCCTTCACACATTTCAACAATTGCTTGATTCACACAATATTTGAAAAATTGACTACTGCAAAAAAAACACTCAACCTTTGCTATGAATTGAGAAATACAATTCTAATTCTTTATTGTGCATGGAATCAATATTTTTCCTAGAAATAAACTGCCTCCACTTGTAGTCTTTTTGTCATCAGTGTTTCCTGCCCAATAAATATTTGTGTACACTTTTAGCTCAAACTTTTCAATCTTTTTGTACCATAATCCATAATCTTTTGTTCCTTTCACACATCTTAGTATCCTTTTCACAACCATCATGTGATTTTCTCTAGGATTATCAAAAAATACAACAACAATACCAACTACTAATGCAATACCAGGTCTTATATGTGTAACATATTGCAGTTTTCTATTCATTGACCTATATAATGTTTGATTCACCTTAGTTGGATCATCATTCTTTGATAGTTTATGACCATTGACCATAAGTGTTCTAACTAGTCTTGAGTTCTCCATTCCAAAATCCTTTAATATCTCCTAAATATACTTTGATTGTGTAATGTAAATGCCCTTCTTCATCTGATAAAACTGTAAGCCAACATAGATCTTGATCTCTCCAACAATCTTAAATTCCTTTTTCATATCATTTTCAAATGACTTACACAACACATTATGTCCTCCAAATATGATATCATAAAAAATAAATTAGGTAGCAATATTTGTTCTTAGATTCACTTTTTTGGTATAGATTGCTATTGTCATTAGTTCTTGCAAAAAGTGATTTTCACCATATAAGTGTGTAACCTTTCATACCATGCTCTA
This sequence comes from Cupressus sempervirens, assembly GCA_028749045.1. Taxonomy (NCBI): domain Eukaryota; kingdom Viridiplantae; phylum Streptophyta; class Pinopsida; order Cupressales; family Cupressaceae; genus Cupressus; species Cupressus sempervirens. The sequence goes on from CM053787.1 coordinate 591,634,532, forward strand.
CGGTCTTGTTTCAAACCATATAAATCTTTGTAGTTTTAATTCTAGATTCCTCTAGCTAGGATCAACAAAATTCTTTAGGTTGACCTATGTATACTTTTTCTTCTAAGATTCCATTCAAAAATGTAGATTTGATATCCATTTTGTATACCTTGAATCCTTTGTAAATAGCATATGCAAGAAAAGTTCTCACATCTACCAACTTTTCAACTAGGGAAAATGTCTCACCATAATCAATTCATTCTTCTTGTGCATAACCTTACAAACTAGTCTTGTTTTGTTCCTTGCGACTTCACCTTTCTCATTCATCTTGTTTCAGAATACCCACTTAGTTCCAATCACATTGTTGTTCTTTGGTCTTGGTACTGATGTCCATGTCTTGTACTTATCTATTTGATCAATTTATTCATTCATTTCTCTAATCCAATCTTCATTCTCTAAAGCATCTTTAATAGATTTAGGTTCAACTTCACATAGTGAACATGTATCATTCTTCAACTTACTTCTTGTCATGACTCCTAAATCTTTGCTTCCAATGATTTGGTCTAGTGTATGATTCTTCCTTATATAATTTTCTAAGATAGTTTCAAATATTCTTTTGTCTTCATGCATGTCAAAAGTAATTATACTTTATCTTCTTCTTTAGGTACCTCTAGATGCAACACATATTGGTTTTTATTGTTGTTTAGTTCCCTCTCTCTCATGTTCAAATTCTATTTTCTATAACTTGGCTTCTATAGCTTGATGCTTGATAGTTTTTTGAAGCTTGCAAGATATTTTCTATTGAACCTCGATAGAGTCTAGCTACTAATGCTTAATAGCCTCTCTCTATGGTTCAAGTAAGGTGCAAGGTTCACCTTCACATACATAGACAAAGTTTCTATTATCTTAAGAGTTCTTTCTTGCATTCCTCCTCATTCTTTTCTACAAATTTCTTAACTCTATCATTTGCACTTTCCATAAATTTTTTATTGTTAGAATTCAAACACTTATATGCTTTACTGTTAGTGGAATATCCTAGAAATATTCCATCATCACTTTTTGCACTAATTTTTCTTTTCTTGTATCCTTCAATATGTAACATTTTATTCAAAAAAATTTGAAATAATTGACATTAGGTACATAACCATACCATAGTTCAAAACATTTTTGTTTAATGCCTTTCTTTACTTGAACTCAATTTAGAGTATAGATTGTAGTACTTATAGCTTCTCTCTTGTAATTTTGTAAAAAATTCTTCTCCATCATTAGTGTCGTTGCACAGTCCATGATTGACCTATTCCTTCTTTTAGCTATCCCATTATGCGGTGGTGTCCTAGGTGTGCTCACTTGTCTCTTGATTCCTTTTTCATTGCAAAATATATTGAGCTCATCTAATATGAATTCACCTCCTCTATTTTCTCTCAACCATTTTAGACTCTTTCTTGTTTCCTTATCATCTCTGGCCGAATACCACCTAAACATTTGAAATGCATCATATTTTTCTTTAAGAAAAATCATAGTCATCATTCTAGAAAAGTCATCAAAAAATATAATGAAGTAATTGTCACCATAATAGATTTGAACTCCAATAAGACCACATAAATCAATATGAACCAATTCGAAAATGTCATCAAAACAATAAATCTTTCTCTTGAAACTAGACTTTGTCATTTTTCCCATTTGACATTATTTGCACATCACTTTATCAGGTTTTATCAATTTTGGTAATCCTCTTACTCTTTTCATCTTACTAATGCTTACCAAATTATCAAAGCTCACATGACTTATCCTATTATACCATAATGAAATATCTTCAAATTGTGCAAATAGACAAGTATTTTCTGATAGCTCTAGATAGAAAAGGTTACATCTTGTTTGATCACCACTTCCAATTAGTTCACCAGTAGAATCATAGATTTTTTCCTTCTTATTTTGAAATTGAACTTGGTAGCCAAACTGATCAACTATGCCACACTCAAGAAGTTATATTTTAAACCATTAACCCAATATGCATTATCACATTTGATGTTATCATTAAATATAGTTGATCCTTTACCTTTCACATAGCATGGTGCATCATTTCCAAACTTAACACTACATTCATTATAATGTTCTAAATTTACAAACTTACTTGTATCACTAGCCATGTGATGTGAACAACCAATATCAATTATTCATATGTTATTATTGTTCACATGTGAAATCAATGCAATTTTCTCATCTTCATCATATTCATCTTTCATTTCAACATAAACAACTTCTTCATCATTTTCATTAGTATCCCTATCAAATGCATCTTCTTTAGTAACATAACAAGATTTCATACCTTTTCCTTTGTAGCCTTTATTACCTTAGCTATCTCTACCTTCTCTTATTCCTCTTTTTTTTTTGTCCTTCATTTATTCCTTTTCATCTCTATTAGGAAATCTTATAGCAATATGACCAATTTTGTTGCATGTAAAATAGATAATAAGGATTTAGCCTTTGTATTTGTCTTTTTCTCTCGGTATCCTTCTTTCCAATAATGCTTCAAAATCATCATGATCATCATTTGATTCAGTATAACTATCCACATGTCTTTTTTTCTTCTTTCTCTTAGATCCATCATGGGTTAGTTGAGACTTGAAAACACATTCAATTCTAGTAGGGGAATTATTATCATAATTTGATAACTCAAATGTAGCAAGCCTACCAATTAGACTATCCAAGGTTAGATCATTACCATGTGTACATCTAAGTTCTTGAATTGTAGATAATCTAATTTCATAGATAGGATACAAATTTCTCAATACCTTACTTATTACTATCTCATCATATATGATGCCTCCACCTCCTATAATAGCATCCACAACCTCCTTGATTAGGCCATAATATTGAGCAACAGTTTCACCTTCTTTTATTCTCAAGTCATAAAATTTGCCTCTCAAGCTTTAAACGTTAGCTCTCAACACATTTTTGTCTCCTTCATGGACTAGTGCCAAATTATCCCACATTTTCTTTGTAGAAGTACATTCCTTCACATCATCAAATTCAACATAACTCTGGAAAGATGGTAGATCTATCATCCTTTGATTATGCTCTTGATTCTCCTTCATTTGTTCAATGATTATTGGTCTAGGAAATTGAATGTAGTTATTCTTTAGATAGTATAATGTAGAATCTCCAACTCTATATAGATGTAGTTTTACTAGTCATTTCCATACTATAAAGTTCTCTTTGTTCAACTTGGGTATCTCTCTCTTACACATCTTGATCTTTATCTTAAGTCCTTAAAAATTTCCTTATAAGCACCAAAATATTTGACATCAATTGTTAGAGTATTTAGAATAACTAAGAGGGGGAGTGAATCACTTTTCCTAAGGTCCATATGTACCAATTTAACTTTTACTAACTTTAAACAACTTAAACAATCTAATTAAATCACTTGGTCTATATAGAAACTCATCAACAACTTAAGATTGTGTTAGTTACTTAACTCTATTTAGTAAATACTGACAAAAAGTACTATAAATTTTTGGTCTCAAAATAGTTTTGACCATTGAGTGTCAACACACTTAATCAATTTCTAAGATGATTCTGAGTATAAATGCCAAGGCACAGTATGTGTCAAGCCAGAGATTCAATAGGTGCCAAGTGAACTTCAAGTGCCGAGCAAGATCCAAGAGCTAAGTGATAAGTGATACTAAGTCACTATAGGTGCTAAGAAAAGTATAGATGCTGAGCAAGATAAAATTTCTATAGGAGCCGAGCAAGACATAATTCTTCTATGTGCCAAGCATCAACAATTAGTAAGTGCAGAGTAACACAGAATTAGCATGTGAGTTTGTGCCTTCACAAACTCAGATGTAAATCATTTTTGAGCCAACTTAAGATGAATCTCAAAGGATCTAAAAGATAAGATCGAATCTTTTGTATTCCTTATGTAATCAACATGTAGCCAATAAAAAAAATGGAGAAAGCATGCAACCAATAGGAAAAGTGTAAAGATTTGAGCAAGAAAAGAAGGATGAATATTGATCATAGATTCATACCTAACCCTAAGTCTTCAAAACCTTTAAAATGAGGTTGATACCCCATAATTCATCTGAGTGTAAAAGAGTTATATGGGAGAATGCTAGCAAAATTTAGAAGGGTGTAGAACAAAGAATTAGCACTTTGAGCAGAGACATATCAAATCAAGAAGGATCAAAATAGATTGAGAAAAACAAGGATTTGGAATCAACAATTAAAGATTGTAAGTCATTAGGTTAGCACATTATAATACTCTCTAGCCATTGTATTAGGAATAAAAATCCTATTATGATAGGTTGGTCTAACAACCATGTTGTAAGCCTTTTAAACAAGGTGCTAAATCCTTTAACAAGGTGACATTCCAAGTGAGTGTTTGTAAATCCTTTAACTAGGTCACTTTTAACAGAGTGTAAAGCCTTTAATAGGGTAGACCATTAGAAGTGGTCAACATTTGTAACCTTAAATAGTTACAAATTGTTATAGTGATATTTTGTGGGTGTCATTCCCACCCTAGTTTAACCTTCTCATTTTGGAGGGTTTCTAGGTGACAAAAATTTTGTGTTATCTATTTTCATGCATGCCTTTACTTTTATGTCAAGTAGATATGTTAGATGCATGTGAATAATCTCAACTAAAAGTTTTAAAAAGTTAAAGTTAGCTACTTTTGACTCACCCCCCCTCTTCGAAATAAATCTTCCCATTTGTAAATTCCAACAATTGGTATCAAAGCCAAGTTCTCACAAGGAGGAGCCTTACATATTGGAGAAATGATCTAGAAATGGAATTCTACAAACTTGGGAAGGTCATAGAAAATTAGGTGATTGATATACAACTCACTCTACATAATTTGGAAGAAGTAAGAGAAGAACTGAGAAAATCCTTAAAGAGAAGAAGAGAAAATGCTATAGCTGAGAATGATACACAATACAAGGAGATTGACACCTCAAAATTGTTTGCAAATGGAGAATCCAAAGAGTTTGATGTAGCAATAGAATATATGATGGAAAAGAATAGAGCTCAAGTAGAAGAGATCATAATACTCAAGATTGAACAAGAAACTCAAGCCATGATTCTTTGTGGAGTAACTAAATAGAAGAAAAGAGCCATTGAAGATAAGGCTATGATAGAAGAAGACAAGACAAACCTTGCCAACAGACTTGAAGAAAAGTCAATTGAACTTGTAAGAATTTTCAACATACAACTAGACACCTTGAGTCAGATGATGAATGTACATCATGAATTGAATGTTAAGGACATAGAGATTTCCACAAAAAAGGTGCAAAATGAACAACTAAAAAATGGCTTGAAAAGAGAGAAGGAAATTGCAGAGAGCTTAAATAAACCTAATGAGGCTATCAAGTACTTTGAATAGCTATTGAAATCACCAAGAGCCAGCAATGATACTTTAGGACTAGGATACACCAGCACTGAAAAATGAGAATCATCCAAGACTACAGAAGAAAGAAGTAACAAAGGTAAGAACACTACACCTATTTATCATTTTTGTGGTAAAAAAGGAAATATCTCTAATGTGTGTAGAAGCAAGAATACCCAACAATATGAAAAACCTAAAAACATGGGTCATTGTCACAAGTGCAACAAGTAAGGACATCAAACACATGACTACAGGACTAGAACTATCAAAACACCAAGATTTGAAGGTCACTGCTATAATTGCAAGAAGTATGGACATAGAGCTTTTGAATGCAGATCAAAGCCTATGTGGACACCTAATCAACCAACAAGGGGAAATAATCATGGGCATCATTATAATTGGGACTATAACACTAGGATTAGCTGTCACTACTATTAGGAATATGGAAACATCCCCTAAAATTGCATAAGAACACATTTTAGTGGAAACTACAGTAGATGGTTGAGACAAACTACATGCTTTAGTTGTTTGAAGACTAGTCATATCAATAGAAATTTCCCAACAAGGTCAAACACACCTAACTTATAGTTCAAAAAAGGAAAAGGAAAGGTAGATGTTGAACACATTAGAGGATGAATGAATAAGACATGGAAAAAGAAAGATGGAAGTAGCACATCCAATGAGGGGATTATTTCACCCAAAAGGTCAAGTGGTCCCACTTCATCCAACTAAGAAAAAGAAGGTATAGGGGACTAATATACAAAGCTTGATTATACATCAATTCCAAGATAAGAAAGTATTGAAAAGGATAGATCAACATGAACAAAGATGCAAAGTTGAAACTTCAATTTTTCACTAGTATTGTCGAGTAAGAAAGTTGCCTCAGATGCCAAGTAAAATTCTAGTACATGTTGAGTTAATTGCCAAAGTTAGTAGAAGCTGAATTGGTAGTGGAAGCTGAGTGAAGAGAAACTCTAGTGGATGCCAAGTGGTTGAAAGACAATGGAAGCTGAGTAATGCAAAAATGCTTAAGAAGCCGAGTAGATAGCTGTAAATGCACTAAGCATTAAATGCTATGAAATAAGGGTATATGATCACATTTTGAACCATTTTTCCTCATCACAAACAAAGAAAAAAGATGAAGAAGAGAACAGAGCAAATTCAAAGTAGAGAATGCAACATTTGAGCTAATTTTAATAGAGATTTAGCGTAGTCTCATCGATTTCAAGGTATTTACACTAGTGTCGAGCTATGCAGTTTTGAATTTCTTCATGTTTAAACCCTAGATAGTAGAAATGGCCTCTAGTTCTAGGAAAAACTCAGGAGAAAGAGTCATTTGAAGTTCAACTTGTGTCAAATAAAGTTAAACAACCTATTTTTCGACAAATCCTTGAAGTTGCATACTGAAATGACCTAGCTGGAGCCCTATCTATTATTCCTCCTAAGGTAGTTATGGTCCAAGAGGTTAGGAGGTGTTATAAATGTAAGATTGGTGCTATTGGAGACATGGAGATGAGAGAAGCATGTGAGAGATTGTGTGAAAATGAAGTATTGAAAGAGGAATATCAAATCATTGAAAGGAAGGGTTTGACGCATGCCCTAGATTTTCCCACTATCTTTAAAATCAAATGGATTAGAATTGTACTCAGTAGGATTCATGATGGGATTTTATGGTTGGAAGATGGCCCAATCAAAATATCAAAGAGGATTATCCATAGGTAATAGGGTATCCAACCTAGATCGGCCCAAGACCCTTAGAAGTGACTCTAAGGAAGCAATTGAGAAGAACATAGGAGCAAAATGGAACAAGAAAGGAATGACTATAGATACCATTCAAGACCCTCTTGTTGAATTTGCTATTAGAGTTATTTCACACAATTTTTACCAATCTAGTAGACTTAACAATGTTCCATGTATAACAATAGAAGTTGGCTACAAATTAGTTAAGAAGGATCATACTTATGATCTTGCAAAATTATAATTGCAACAAATCAATGAAAATCTAGTAGCTATAAGGAGAACTAAGGGAGCCTAATGCAAATTTGGTACAATTTTGATTTACATATTTTTCTATGTACAGAATGAATTTCCATCCTTTAGAAAAGTTAGCTGGAAAACCAATAGGTCTATAGTAGCTCAAGTAAATGAATACATTGAACAAATGGGAGCTAATTTTGAGACACATATGACAAGCTATTTTGAAGATTTCAAGAAGTCCATGAAATAGAGATTGAGGATACTTGTTTCATTAGTTGAGCAACATGTAAATGATATATGTTTTCTTGTAGATATTGATTATACTTACATTTAGGCAGCCATACCAAGATTAAGATGGCTTAAACCTCTTGGATATGAAATAAACATTGATGAGGCAACTACAGCTATAACAACATTGTTAACAGAGGAAGTGGACAAGAGTGCACCACATTTTGGCACTTATGATGTGGTAAGATCAAAAGTAGACATGGAGTTAAAGAAAATTTCTACATTGAAGAAAAAGGACATACTAGTAAAGAAGCTAAAGGCTAAATTTGGAGAGGGTCCAATAGAGGAAGAAGAAGATGAACAAGGGCAAGAACCATTAGCATTGACCTAAGGCATGGGTGAGGATGTAGAGGAAGAAGAAGGTGTTGAGCAGGAAGCACCAAAGGCTGAACCTAAGAAGAGGAAGTCACAAAAACAACTTACTACACAACCCAAAGGGAAGAAGAAAGTAGCTAAGTTGAGCTCAACCAAGCCTACCACAAGAGTAAATACAAGGGGAAAAAAAAAGTGCAAAGGAATAAGAAAAGAAGAAAGCCATACAACAAGGAGGACCAGTAGAAAATAAGAGAAGAAAATATGTTGCACCCCTAGAGTTAGATGAAGAGAGAATAGAATCTGACAATGAACAATTCAAAGCGGTAAGTCACACTGTGTATGTGAATTTAGTGATGTTGGGAAAACAATGAAGTAAACAAAGCATTCACAAAACCAAACTAAGAAAACATATAAAGAGAGACAAAGTGAGGTCCTCAAATGAGAATATGAGCATGGATAAGCTCTCTCAATAAGGAGGGTCACTTGATATATGGATGTGTCTATTTGATAGGTCTTGTATGCTCAATTGCTTCAATGTAGGAGATGGACAATGGAAAATTGGTTGTAATGCCCCGCCAAGGGATCCAAAGAATTACCCTAGAATTTCACCAAATTTGGTAGCATTTTTTTTTTAAACATGAAAGTAAATACCACATATAACTTATGTACCATAACGGAAGTAATAGAAATGTCCATCTAAAAGTAAACATAACATACATAACATATTACATTCTTTAAGGATCTCTTAACGTTGAATTACATCTAAACAAATAACATTATTGAATCCATCTAATATAGCAACCTCATGAAATAATAATGATAAGTCCAATGTTTATACATTACATTCCAAATGCTCAATCATCCACTGTACATGTCACAGGGTATGAAAAACTTAAAATAATATACATATGTGAAATAAGGTACATCATCCTATTCTAATCCATGATACATCAAAGTAAAGATAATCACATGATACACATGATACATCATCATAGAAGATATATAAATCCATCATAAAAGATCAAACATACTAAACTAAGTGTACGATTCCTCCCAATCGTTAATAGCATCATTAGACCATCGTGGGCCCTAGCCATCCCTCCGTGCATAACATTCCAAATCACTGAAGAGATCATCGATATTAACATAGTAGGAATGTTACTCCTATCATATACTACATCATATGTAAAAAGTAAACTAACATGTAAATATAAGCATAAGATAACATCATCTAACATATGCTAATCATCAATGAAAGGATACATATCCACCATCATGAAGGATGCATCAGCCACGATGTCTCAATGGATCTCAAATGATAAGAGTGGAAAAAATACTAACACCCGACCGTGTGGTACCTAAGTGGTCCAATCCCACCGTGCTGAGGAGATAATCTCAAGTCCCAAATAGGCTATCCAAAATCACATAGCATAAATCTCTATAAGTCCAGGAATCCTAAAAGTATACTAACTCAAAGGTTCCATCACATAAAAAAAACATCTAATCCCAGAGGCACACAAAGATATGTAGAAACCTACTATGCAAGTGGGAAAGTGTCATCGCATATATCATGTACAAGTTACCTTGGTAGTTAGCTAAACTCCATGGGTCCATACTGATCCTCATGCGGCCACTAGTATCCTCTCATACTGAGAAGGCATACTATGGAATGCAAGGTCGCAACCATGCATTCTCTCTACTCCCATCCTAGTCTATACAAGCACTCAAGGCATGGGTGAGAACAAAACAATTATCTTTTTAGGTTCATTTAGTTAGTATTAGGTGTGAATGTTTTCACTTTTTAACCAACTTACAATGAGTTACCCTGGCAGCCTCTTAGGGCCTCGGCCCCCATTGCAAGCTACTTATCGACACTACATGCAAATATCCTACCCTAAGCTCATGGAATCATAAATCTCAAAATCATAAAAGATAATCCATAATAAGAACATCAAATATGCATAAAAGCATCAAATCTCCATGAGCAAGCATCCATAGAAAATCATGATCACAACAGCTCTCTATTGGCAACTGAAGTATCACTGATAATCAAAAGTATCCATTGGTTCTCAATAACCAAAATATATCTCAATCATACTGATCGAAGACTCCAAAATGGTTGAGTCAAAACATGTCACAATATGAAATCATCAAGAATAAATCCACATTTTAGTCCCATCATGGCGACTAGAAAATAATCAAGGATAACTAATCGATGAACCAAAAATGGTTAAGTGTCTCATACATAAGAATCTCAACTATAACAATCAGTAATTACAACCATTACATAGATCATTCCATCCCATAACCATGGTTGGGTTTATAAAGATCGAGATTAAAACATCATCATGACATCATAATCACATAACCCCCAAGCCTCTAGTAGACATCTTATAACTAGTCAACACTAGTCAACCCAAAACCCAAAACAATAGCATAAAGAATACACAATGTAAACACATGTTTTGGTTTTGCTAAATTTGCATACTTGAATTAAATGTAGAGGTCTCAGTTTATGTTTCCAAGTTTGGATAATGAATGGAGGAACATTTGTATGTTTTTCCCAACCCATGTATTGTATTGACTAATAATGGTTTTTCCCTCTAACTCTTAAAATCAATTTTCTAATGTTCTAAATGTCTTTTATATAGACATTTTGATGATAATGACCCCCATCATTTTCAAAATAATAATTGAAATTCTTTTCATATTCATCTTTCCAAATTAAAAAGATTAAATTGAACCCATATTGCTCAAATATAACATTATAAAATAATTTGTTATTTAAGAATTACTCTTTAAATTCCAACCATTTATCAATATATTAATTATTTATTATTAATAATGTGTATATATATATATATTTATACATATATATAAATACATATACATATATAATTATCATAAAATCGAATTAACAAAACATATGACAACCGAACATTACACACGACGAGTTTAATAACTGCTAATCACAATTATATATGCATCCTGTGGATCGCAGGTACACTGCGGTTGTAGGTACATTGCAGACCGCAAGTACTCTATGGTACCACAGTCCGCGTGGTCATATCTATCGACGGGGGTGGGGAAATAAGTCCCTCCCGCCCCATTCCAATTTTTTTTTTCATAACGTTTTTTTTAATAAACGTTATCATACACGAATACAAATCGTGATGCAATTTTAATGAGATTTCACTGCAAAAATTCATTCGAATTTTAATTAAATAAATATATATGTATATATACATATGTATGTATGTATATATATATATATATATATATATATATAAAGGTATATATGTATATATATGTGTGTGTGTGTGTATATATATATATATATACATATAGAGTTTTATCAAATATCACAGCATATAGACACGTATACATATACATATATATATATATATACATATATATATATATACACACACACATATATATATATATATATATATAATTGTATATATATATGTATATATGTATGTAGATTCATATATATACACAATTTATTTAAAAATTCCAATTTTCAAAATTTTCCTATAAACTTTTGATCTCAAATTTATCCAATAATACATCTAATGGTTTTGGCTACAATTTAAACCCTAGCCCCGTGTTCTTTTCAGATCTATGCATATAATCAATTTTAACTACCCATATTGAAAATGCATACAGTTTAAATAGGAAAAACCTCAGAAGACATATGGAAGACAAGAAGAAGACAAGGAATGCAAGATGCAGAAATAGCATAAGTAAAATCACAAGAATCTACCTGGATTCTAATGCTAAATCGCTCTTCCTCAAAAAACCCGCAGAGCAAGCTCCTCTCTTCTTCAGAGTTCCCCAGTCTTCCAATGCTCCAAATGCTCTCCAAATGCTATGTTTAAGCTTCTTGGAATGCCTGAATATAAAGAGCTCTTAGGAAACACCTAAAATGTCTCTAGAAACAGCTAGAAGGTGTCACCAACTAAGCATATGTCTTTTCCAACCTTCTAGATGAGTCATAAGGTTGTAGACACCATGTGCTTAATTGATGCACTAACCCCCGTGTTGTTGACATATGATAAATTAAAAGGTGCGTTAACTCCTAGACAAGCTTATAACTCCAATTTACTTTTTATATAATTTCTATTTAAATTTTTATAACTTTTATTTTAATTTTTATAACTTTTATTATTATTATTTATTTATTACATTATTATTTTATAATTATTATTAATTTTAATTTTTAATTGTCTTTTATTTAATTCTCAATTAATTCTCATTTAATTAATTATAATCAAAATATCAAAGATCATGATATTTTATATTAATTTTCTCAAACAATTAATTTATTAATTAAATCTATTTATTAAGACTTAATTAATAGAAAATTCACCATAGACCTCCAAGATAATATATGAAAACCCATCATAGAACAATTCACACAAAATTAGTCTAAAGGGTTAAAAATCATGAAATATGTCATCTGACACATTCGGTGGATAAAATATCCAGATACTTGTCTACCTCACTAGGACAATTGGTTTAAGGGTTTGGGATTTGGACTTGAGAATTTATCTCCCTTCTCTTATCATTGAGATAGTGTAATAGGGTACACTGATCCTGACAATTCAGGGAAGTCGATACCCGGTACCTGCAACCTACATAAAAACCATGCATGTACATCCAATATATATAATGCTAAGCTCAATAGGCAATGGCAGGAAGTGGTGCATCGTGTAGATCCTAACTAGCAGGTGACTACGACTCCCTTCCTTAACCATATCAGAAATGCCACACAATATGAGAAAACACACACACCATACACATGCAAGTATGGGGTAAGTATCCATAATAAAATACATGAGCTAATAAACCATCTAACTAATCATCAACAATAACTGAAAGCAATGTAATGATGATCATGCATACATGAAATGTAAAGTCTAAATGATCTCATCATATACCAATTGAATCCATAACATAATGTTTGATAGTCTCAAAACAATACTACTAATCCATCAACATAAAATTAGTCTAACATAGTCTGATAATAATAGCAACAATATGTCCAGAAATATGCAAACGAGGGCAGGCACTACATTGGTAGCCTTGTGAGCTCTCAATTTGGCATTATGAGGGTATGGTTGATGGCTTTTTTTCTCAAACTAGCATGATAAATTTACTAAAATGGGTTGTGATAAAATGGCTTGGGAGGGGATCCAATTTATAGGCAAAGGACTTGAGGGATGGAGGGGTAAGATGCAAGGATAGAAAGATGGTGAGGAAGGGCTAGAATGCACTCAAAGGGGAGCACATGGATTGTGCTTATTTAGCACCAATCAAAGAGTGACACATGTCACAGGGATAGTGGGTGGAGGAAAGGGCATGGATGAGTCAACAAAGGAGGCTCAAGGCTTTAAATGGGCCTCATAAGTGCTTGTAAGAGCAATGAATGAGCTTGTAAGAGTCATTCATGGATTTGTAAGAGCACTTATGGCTTGGTGGTTGGGATATTTTGAGGGGAGACTTTGGTTTGGATTAGGAAAGTCTTAAGCTCATTTAGGTTCATGCAAATGATTAGGGGATGGGTTAGGCTTGGGTTAGGATTAGATTAGGGATGTTAGAGATGTGCAAGTGGATGGTATTGATGAGGGTGGGTGAGTTAGTGGTTAAGCTTAGTTAGTATGGGTGAATGGGGTGGATTAGGCTAGATGGAGGATTTAGGATAGTTTAGGGGTTATTAGATTAAAGGGTTTTATTTATTAAAGTGATTTTAATAAATTTGGGATTTGGAATTAGATAGGAGAATAGGATTAATTGATAAATAATGGGTTATTTGATTTATCAATTAGGACTATAGATAATTAATTAAATTAATCAGCTAGGGGATGGCAAACGATTAAATAAATAGGAATTTAATTAATGATGCCTTTTAGAGATAGCTAAATAGGATTACCAAAGCAGTGTAATCGAATTTAGGTGTCTAAACACAACACCAAATCTAATCTTGAAAATATTTGTGATAACATTACGGATAATGCATATTTAATTGGGTTTAAGACCATTGATTTTAATAAATTGTCAAGGGAAGAGTAGAACATAGTGGAAGAATCTATCTACACTATGATGGCCAAGTTCAAGACTAATCCACTTGAACTTGATAATTCTATGCCTAAGGAGCTAAGTTCAATTGTTGAAAATAAATGGCATTATTGCCTAAATATGGAGAAGGAAATAAGAGAGTCAACATTGGCTCTTGTAATGCCTAACCTTATAAAAGGTCAAATAAGCAAGGCTAGCAAGAAACATGGGAGCAAATTTGCACCCAGATATATAGGCTTCAACATTCTACTGAATAAAATTGAGGATGTTGTGAAGAAATCCACACAAATGTGGAAATTGGTTTATGGGTTGATAATAGTCAAGGAAGGTCAAGAAGATCCATTTGAGGGAAGAAATGAAAATGAAGAAGAAGAGGAAAATGAAAAAGAGGAAGAAGGAGAGAAATAAAATGAAGAAGTTATAGTGGAGGAGAAGACACACAAAGGTGATGAGGCAACAGCTAAGGAGTAGCAACAAGAACAAAGTGTCCAAGACATGCAAATGCCACCACCTAGTCCTCCACATGTAGCACCTACATCTAAAAAAACTATAATTGTGAAAGATGTTCTTGATACTTCATGTTAGAACATCAATCCATTGACTACAGAGGATCTTAGAAAGATCCTTCACCAAACAACTTTGCAATCATAGTTGTGTACAAATCTTGTTTTGGTGAGTGTAGAGGAATTGTAAAAAGTTGTTGCTAAAATAACTAAGGAGAAGGTGAATACACAACAACAACCTTCACAACCTCTTACAGCTACAAGTGATCAACCACAAGAGAAACAAGCACAAGATGCATCTACTAAGGTTGACACTATAGTTACAGTAACTGCCAAGGAGCAAAGTAAGGAAAAGATATGATAGAAAGATACCACTGATTCTACAACACAAAGCCAAGGTACACCTTTTCTAATCACTATAATTGATCAAGGTAGAAGTGAAGAAGACAAGGAAGAAGAGAAAACCCCTAAGGAGAAAGAACAAGAGGTAATACAAACTATACTAAATTTGCCTACTACGAGGACTCCTAAGTAGCCAAGCATTGATGTAGTACCACTACAAATTTCAGTACCAGGCTCAAGCTCTACCAAGGTACCAAGGGTGCTTCACTATGGAGACCCTACGCTTGATGAAGAGATAGACATACTAAGTTATGACTATGTTGGTAAACAGATTGTTCTTTCCAATGTAACTCTTACATGCCTAAACCTATGAGAAAAAATTTGACACCAATAGTTGGATAATCTATCATGAGATTGATAGATTTTCTCTGAATTAAAAGGTACAACTCCCTTATCAATGATATTCAATAAATTTGTTTGTTCCTAAACTAATTGGGTACATTCTTAACTTGAGAACGAAAGAGGAAACCCAAGCCAGCCCTAAATAGAACTAACTCAGGAAGATTTTAATTCCTAAACCTATCCAATGCCAAAAACCCATAATTCCTATGACTTTTTGATACCAGTAATGCAATATGGATGCAAATTATGCGAATGCAATGAAGAAATGAAGATTTAATAATTAGATTTTTGCAATAAGAATATATGCAAATACTCTGATCTACAACACATTCATTATTTGACATAAGATACAAGATAATGTCCAAAATTGAATACAACAATGCTTTAATTGAATATATTCAAAAAAAATAAAACCAAAATCCTTTGATTTGAAGAAAAACTCTTCTTTGTTTTGAACACAACAAATACAATGCTCTAATTTTTATTTGCTTGCAACTCTGGCCAAATCTATTACAGAAATCAATGCATGAAATGAAATGCATAAAATAAACTACTATCTCCCCTCTACTTTAGCAATACCTACTCTTGCAAAAAAAAAAGAACCTTTTCAATGAAAAGGTTTTACAATAAATACATTCTCCAGCAACCGTTTGGTTTCTTCCAGTGACTTTTCAGTTCTGTAACTAATCTTGTCTCTTCGACTTCTCATATTTTTCCTTTTGAAAACTGATATGCTTATTAAATTTTTAAGTTAATAATGATATATATTAATATATTTAAATTATACTTTAAAAATTTACATTTAAATATGTTAAATCAATATCAAAATCTTTCCTTTGTTGAGTGGATAGCAAAATAAATATTGCTGCCAAGTAAAAATGGGTCATGTTTGGAGGGTATATCTTTTGATTCCACTATTAGATCGAGTTCATCTTTGGATATGTTTTTCCAAACCTAATTATCTTCATTTTCATTGGAGCAATCAAAAAAAAATCATCGAGTCAAAAGATATTAGCTACTGAATGCTGGTCCATATGACTATTGCAAAATCAGAATTGATAAAATAAAGTTTCCAGCCACTCTTCTTTCACATGCTATGTAACCTAGATGTCTTCAATTTGCCACTATGTTATCTTCCATGCTTACCATGTTTATTTCTTGCTGAATTTTGGAAGTGATTCTCTAGAATTCTTGTGGTAGAAAATCCCAAATGAAGGTTGAAAAGTGTACCAAGTTCTCAGTTTTCCACTTCTCTGTTGTAGGTGAAATTCACACATTCTAGTAACATCTGCACTTTGAAAATAATTAACAAGAAATACTTCATCTTTGCTATCAGGTCACTGGCTATGAAACACTCTAATTCATCCTTTGTGGAAATTTGACTTTTGTCTTCTCCCTTTGTGGAAAACTCCAAACTGACTGTGAAAGGGGTAGCAAAAAATGAGTTTTCCACTTCATATTTAATGTCATGTTGATGTCCAAATCTTCAAGCAATAAATCATTATGAGATTACCATTCTTTGTTTAATCAATTAAGAGCTCTTTTCCATCTCTCTATTGTTGATTTAATGCTTGGTGGAAATTCAATTTTTGAGTACGAAAAGCACATCCAATCTTCAATTTTCCATTCTCATGTAGTGGGCACCATTTTGATGTAGATTGATTCCCAAATTATTTTTTTGGAGTGATCTTGATATTGGACCCCAGATATCTTCATTTTGGATTGAGATTTTCCTTTTCTCTCCTCATGTGGAAAACTAAACTTTGACTATGAAAGGCATAGTGGAAAATGAGTTTTCCACTATGCTTCTCCCTATGGTGGAAACTGAAACATTTGTTTCTCCAATGGAAAATCTGAAAATTTCTATGAAAGGCGCAGCAGAAAATGAGTTTTCCACTTTGCTTTTCCCTTTGGTGGAAAATCCCAAGTTGACTACTCCATTGCAGGAAATTCAAAAAGTGCTTCTCCAATGGAAATTTTGAAAATGACTACGAAAGGCGCAGTAGAAAATGAGTTTTCCACTCTGCTTTTTCCCTTTGGTGGAAAATCCCAAGTTGACTACTCCATTGCGGAAAATTCAAAAAGTGCTTCTCCAATGGAAAATTTGAAAATGTCTGCAAAAGGCGCAACAGAAAATGAGTTTTCCATTCTGTTTTTTTCCCTTTGGTGGAAAATCCCAAGTTGACTACTCCATTGCAGAAAATTCAAAAAGTGCTTCTCCATGGTGAAAAAATGAACTTTGACTTCTATGTGCTTCCACATTTGCATATCTGGGCTCAAAAATAATTCAATCCTTCATAGAAACTTTGTTAAGCATACTAGGAACAATTTTGGGAAATTCTTTATGGGAGGCGACTTTAAAAGTTTTTAAAATGGTGTACTGAAAGTGCACCTACAAACTACATAACAATGAATTTAGCAAAGATCAATGAAGTGCAAGAGGCACTGGAGAGGAAAAAGAAGTAGGAGATACTCAGAAATGAGTATAGACAAAGGCAAGCATTAATAGAAATCAAAGACATCTTCCTTGATGCATTTAGCTTGCCAGTACCTGATGAAACAAAGCCCATTATGGAGCAACTGTCCAACATAGTGGACCAGGTACAAAATGAACACCTTGATACGAATGTTAAATTATTGGAATGGTTTGAGAAGAAATTTCAAATAAAGTTTAATGAGAAAATATCTAGTGAGATAACACTATCATAGGTTGAACTAGCTAAGAAGGTAGAGAAGATGAAAACAATACTTGAGAACATATTCTCATTGTACTCCAAATTGTGAGATTCTTCATATTTCACATAGGAGACTAGCCAAAGAATATTAAGCTTGGAGAGGAACCTTAAGGTATCAAGTACACAACTACCTAAGGATCCAGCTCAAAGTGAGAAGCATTTTTCCACAATGCTTCACACCCAAAAGGAGTTAGCTATATTAATAGTAGAAGAGGATAATATTAAGGCAAAATTGATACAGATACAGTCTACAATAACCCCACATTTGGATGTATTTCATAAAGAAGTAGCCTATGCAAAGAATGTTTTGAAGAAAGATCCAAATCTTTCTACATTAGAAGGCCTAGTACATCTTGCAGCAAAGACAGAAATCCAGCTCAAAGCATTGGAAATAACATTAGATAATTGGGATGCTTCTCTGAAGATAATAATAGAGGTAAACAAAAGATTTTGGTCTAAATAATCCATTCATTCTTAAGACCCTTTGACATGAGTGTCAAAAAGGGGGAGATAATATTTTATGAAGATAAAAGGGGAGATATAATAAATATAATAAATTGGGGAGATAATAAATGGTACCAAAAGGGGGAGATAACAAAATTTTGAGAAGAAATAAGGAGATAAAGCCAAAAGGATAGAAAAACTTCAAGGAGATGTGTGAAATGGGGAGAAGACATAGAGAAAAAAAAAGTAGTCAGACACAAAGTAGACAAGACAAAGAGTTTCAGAAACATCAGCATGATACAAATCCAACATAAGGAATTTTGGATACAGAAATGGCACATCAGCTCAGGGGGAGTTACAAGTTTTTAAGGTATATAATCTTCTAGAAAATTTTGAACAAGTCTTTGAAGTTTTGTACATATTCCAAACAAGATGTGTATTACACTCATAGAAATTAGATTCATAATATTTAAGTTAAGTTTTTTTGCCACTCATTTCAAAGGGGGAGATTGTTGGTCTCAAATTAGTTTTGACAATTGAGTCTCAACACACTTAACCAATTTCTAAGATGATGTTGAGTATAATACAGATGTCGAGCCATAGTATGTGATGACCCATAGATTCAAGAGGTGCCAAGTGAATTTTAGGTGCTGAGCAAGATTCAAGTGCCAAGTGATAAGTGATGCCGAGTCACTATAGGTGCCGAGTGATGACATGAAGAAATAGAAATCTTTTTGGCCCTTTTTGTGAACATTTGTCTATAACATACTAAAATTTATCATATTTTAGTATAATTATTTTGAACTTTTGATGTATAAAGTGTGGACATAGGGCATAAAAATGATAATCGGAATTATATCTAAAAAGGGGTTCATTTTGTGGTAAAATCCTTTCTTCATGAATGTTTGATATGGGTAGATCTTCTTACAGCCGAAGAGATTGCAAAAATTGTTAAATGAATAATTAATGCCTTTTCTTTGTAAACTAATAAATGTAAATAAATGTTTGTGGGAAGTCTTGTGTGTATTAAATGTTGATCGCAGGAATACAAGCTGAGCTGGAGTTAATCAAAAACAAACTGCAAAGGAATAGCACTAAGGCATTGATGGTATTAAAGATAAGTGTTATGACACTATTGCAGCTAGAGACTTGACGAAAAAGTTAGAAGGGACCTATTTTATTGAATAACAAATAGAGATCTGATAAATTGGCTGAGCAAGGAAGCAAGCATCAAAGCGATTGGTTAAACATGCAAAGTACGATACCTGGATTCTTGGAAGCTGTTTAAAGTTAGATAAAAGAGCAGATCTAGCATTTGTTGTGATCTATATTTGTGGGGAATTAAAGGGATAATTAATGTCTTTACAATTGTATGCTTGTAGTCTTAAGTTGTAACTAAATTTCCTTCATGAGGAAGTTTTAATTATAGGAGTTTTTTGTTTTCTTTCCTTTTAAATAAGACCTCATCTGTAACTATGATGTTAAGTAGTGAGCAGATAGATAGAGTTGATAGACATCTTATTTTCCAAGTTATTGTAATACTGCATATTTGAATGAATACATGACTTTTATGAGTTTTTATACTTTTGTTTGAGTTGATCTTTTCCTTCATTCTTCCATGGGGGCCAATGCGGAAGGTGGAGTTTACTTTAGTAAGTAGGAGTTAGATTTAGTTTTCTAAGTTAAGATTAGAACTATTGTTCCTGCAGCCACTGGAAATATAACCAGTCACTGTTCCTACAGTAGTAGGTGCATACATGTATGGTTAAATAATTAGAATTCCCTTCCAAGTATTTGATAGTTGTATTTCCTTTGGATAAACTAGATTTCCTTAATGGTTATTGCATTCAAGGTAGCAGTGACTTTTAGTGAAACTAGAGCATATACTTTGCAGACATCATCTCAAGTTCACGCTCCTGGATTGACATTTAATGAAGATCAACATAGTACTTTTGTGGTAAGAGATGTCCAATCTTGTAACTAAAAAGGGGTTATATTGATTAGACATATTTTTGGCACCATTACCGGGGATGGTTTCAGTCTAGTATTCACCATTGAGTCATTTAGTTTCATTTTTGGCATTTTTGCATGCATAGGAGAAGAGACCACCTTGGAAGATTTCTTCCCAACTTCAATCAAGAAGACCCTTTTTATCTTGACCCTGAAGAAAGAGAAGAGAGAGAAGAAATAGAACAAGAACTGTTTGAGAACGTATTTGCAGAAGTACCGAAACAAGTACAATCACCGACCACATCTGAAGAATCCTTCCATTTGAATAATCTTTTTGCTAAGCCAGAATATCAAGATAATCCATTAGCTCTAATCATTTATCAGCCACCACTAGGACATCCACAAATGGAGGTAGCTTATCCTACCTTTCCCTTTCCAATACCTCCTTAGTAGGGTAACCAAAATTTGAAAAATATACCCTCAGCTGCCCTACCTAAATTCTATGGCCTTATTACTAAAGATCCAGAAACTTTTCTCTTTGAGTTTGACATCCTTTGTCAAAGTTATGACTACACAATTGATGCCCATAAGCTGAAATCATTTCCATCAACTCTCAAAGAAGCCGCTTTAAGATGGTTCATGAGTCTAGGTGCCAATGCTATGATAGATTGGCCAACTATGAGTAACCTGTTCCTTAATAAATATAAGGAATATTGTAGAGGCCATGATTTGAAAGGAGATGACATTTTTAAAATGTCACAAAAGGAGGATGAGACTTTGGAGGACTATGTTTCCTGTTTCATGTTTAACTTACATTGTAACACACAACATCAGCTAAACGAGGAGTCCTAAAAGCATCTCTTTCTGAAAGGAGTGCATGATAGGAGTATGGAAGCTTTAGACTTAATGGCTGGAGGTGACATTACATAGAAGACGTGGGCTAAATTTTGAAATATTTGTTTGAACTATTCCAGAGAGACAACAAAAAAAAGACAAGGTTTGAGGGACTTATTCTAAAAAACTCTAAGATAGAACTGTCAAACCATGCAAGAGTATCTAAGATAGAATTGTCAAACCTCTTGTTAGATTTCAAGCAAGACATCATTAATGATGTTGCTACAAAATTGGACACCATGCAAGCATAAAGGAAGGAGGAGGATGCTGATATTATGTTGGCAAAATATTGGCCCCCATTGCAAAGAAAAGAAACACAACTGCCGATGTAAGCCTATTGCTAGCATGTGCCTACTAAGTTCAAGGCAATTGATGAAGATGGGGAAGGCCTCTATGTTGCTCAATGAAGGCCGTGGGCTCCAAGATGAGGCCTTCCTCAAGACCCACTCCATAATTATGGTGGTAATAGCCAATGGAAACAATAGCATGGTAATTATAATAATTGGCAACAACCTAACCAAGGTTGGCAGTAGCCTAACCAAGGGTGGTAGTAGCCTAACCAAGGTTGGCATCAACCTCAGTAGGGTTGACAGTAAACCTATAACTGGTAGCAGCACCAACATCAACCAGCCTTGACTCAACCTCCTCAACAATAAGCTTTAATGCCTCCTACAGCCAATACAACCCCTCCTAATCCTAATAGTGCAAAACCTTTAGCCCAGCAACAAAGTTATTCCATCACCCTGAATGATATCCATCTATGATCTGGAACAACTATTGCCTCACCTTAGGAGCCCATTATGATAGAAATAGATGATGCAAATGCTAAGTCAGTTCAAGAACCTACCACCACAGTCTCTCTTGCAGCCAAGAAACCACCATTTCCTAGTAGGTTAATAGAGCAAGTTCTGCCAAGTGAAAATCAAGCTGCATTAGATTTGCTTGAGAAACTCAAGCAAATGACAGTAAAAATTCCCTTGCTTGATGCAATAAAGGAAGTCTCTATATATTCAAAAGCCATCAAAGAAGCCTCTGTTAAAAATCTAGGAAGGAAAAAGAAAGACCCAAAGACTATCTATGTCCTTGGGCAACTTTATGATCTTATGCTTGATAACTACAAAATGCCTAAGTATGCAAACCCTGGAAGCCTAGTAGTGACCCTCATCATTCAAGGAGTGCAAGTGCAGAATGTCTTAATAGACCTAGGAGCATCCATTAATGTAATGACCAAGGAATTAGTGTCCAAATTAAGCATCATTGGTCTTAGGAAAACACCAACAATCTTGCAGCTAGCAGATAGTTCTACCATCATTCCTGATGGTATGCTAGAAGATGTCACTATCACATTACATTCATGGGAGTATCTAGTTGATTTTGTAGTACTCTCTCCAAAAATAATTACTGGGAGATCTCCTATCATTCTAGGACAACCATGGTTAGCAAAAATAGATGCTTATATTGCATGCCGATCAGGGAAAATGACTATTTCAGATGGAACAAACACTAAAAATTTAACCTTGTATTCTCTTGCTCAACCTTTGCTGCAAGATGATCAAGTTGTCTGGCCAAATATGGATGACTCTAATATGGACATAGATTCTATTCAACAATTGATGATGATCTCGTAGGATTCATTTGTAAACATTAAAGAAGAAGATGATGTCATTTCTTCTATCATACTGAATGAGTATGGAACACAACCTGAGACATCTTCTAAACAAGAGTGTCTTTGAAAGCATTCCACCTTTACCCACTGAACTTCATTATTTCGAGTCTACACAACTTATGCATTCACTCCTACCACATGAGATAGATTCACAACCAATTGTGCAAATTTCAATGGCTGAAAATGTAGTCAATACAACAATCGTTCTAGGAATAGAATTGAATATAAGTAAGTCCTTATCTCAGGCACAACATCATAATACCCTGCAGTTGTTACAAAAGCATGAGGATACTTTTTCTTGGGAGTATACAAATGTGAAAGGTTTGGATCTTGCACTCTGTACCCATAGGATTTATACGAGTCTGGATTGCAAACCTGTGAGACAACCTTAGCGTAGGATAAACCCAACATTAAGGGATATTGTCAAAAATGAATTGCAAAAGCTACTCAATGTTGGCTTCATATATCCTATTTTAGATATCCAATGGGTGTCACCATTGGTTATTGTTCCCAAAAAAGGGGGAAAATGGCGAGTCTACATAGATTATAGAGAACTTAACTTAGCTACCAAGAAGGATCATTTTCCATTGCCTTTTGCTGATCAAGTTCTTGACAATCTTACAGGAAAAAAATACTTTTCATTCTTGGATGGGTTCAGTGGCTACAATCAAATTCATATAGCTCTAGAGGATCAAGACAAGACCATATTCACATGTCCATGGGGAACATTCACTTATGTTGTCCTACCATTTGGTTTGTGCAATGCACTTGCAACTTTCTAAAGAGCTGTTATTAGCATTTTTTCTGACATATCTGCAGATTGTTTGAAAGCGTATATGGATGACTTCACCACATATGGACAAACATTTGAAGAATCTAAGGAGAACTTGGACAAGATTTTACAAAGATGCAAAGACTACAATTAGTCTTTAAATAGTGAAAAGTGTTTTATGATGATGCAATAAGGAGTGGTGTTGGGACACTAAATTTCCCCTAAAGGAATTGAAGTAGATCTAGCAAAAATAGAAGTTGTACGCATATTGGCTGTACTAGCTAAATTGAAAGAAGTCAGAAGTTTTCTAGGACATGTGGGATATTATCAGTGTTTTATCAAAGATTTCAGTCAAATTGTAGCACCTTTATATAAATTGCTTCGAAAAGATGCAGAGTTCGTATGGGATTTAGATTGTACGAAAGCTTTCCTATAGCTTAAGAAGGTCCTCTCAATAGTACCAGTGCTTTGAGGACCCAATTGGGAGTTACCTTTTCACATACACATAGATGCTTTAGATCATGCCATTGGAGTGGTACTTGGCCAAAAGATAGATTCAGTAGAACATGCAATTTACTATATCAACAAAAACTTTCAAGGAGCCGAGTATAACTACACTATGATAGAGAAAGAACTCCTTGCTGTAATTTATGCTCTAAATAAATTTAGATATTACATTATAGGATATCAAATATTTGTATATACAGATCACTCTACTATCAAATATTTGATGAACAAACCAGCAATCTCTGGATCATTGGCTTCATGGTTGTTACTAATGTAAGAATTTGACATCACCATTATTGACAAGCCAGGTAAAGCAAATGTTGTAGCTGATTTCTTGTCTCCTCTTCAAACACTAATGATCCTACAGCCATAGAAGATAGCTTTCTCGATGAACATCTCTTTCTTTTGTCAACACAAAACCCTCAGTATGTTGACATTGCCAACTACCTAACTACTGGAAAAACTCCCCCACATTTCTCTACAAAAGAAAAACAATTTCTACCAGAAAAGAGTTTTAATTTCTCATGGATCTCAGGGTTCATGTTTTATACTAGGCTAGACTAGGTGACACGAAGGTGTCTCCGAGAAGATGAAACATATGATGTTCTTCGTTCTTGTCATGATGAGCCCTGTGGTGGTCACTTTGCTAACAAACAAACTGCATTAAAGACTTTGAATATAGGTTATTATTGGCCTACACTTCATAAGGATGTGACTTAGTATACAAAAAAATGTGATAAATTTCAAAGAATAGGTCGACCAACAAAAATAGATGTAATGCCCCTGTAGCCACAGATAGTAGTAGAACCATTTGATAAATGGGGAATTGATTTTGTTGGCCCTATTGAACCACCATCAGAAGGGGAAAGTTACATACTGGTTTGTACTGATTATGTTACTAAGTGGGTAGAAGCAAAACCCATGAAGCATCCTCGTGACAATAATGTTGCAAAGTTTTTGTATGAATGTATCTTTACCAAATTTGGTGTTCCAAGAGAATTACAATCAGATCAAGGGCCTCAATTTACATCTAATCTGATACCTACACTCATGGAGGAGTATAAAATTTGGCATGAAAAATCTTCTCTGTATCATCCACAGGCCAATGGATAGGTAGAAGTGACAATAGAGAGCTGAAATTTATACTCACTAAAACTGTGTCTTTGCATCAGAAAGATTCGACAGCTAGACTTCCTGAAGTCTTATGGGCATACAGAACATCATGGAAATCCACTATTGGGTTTACACCTTTTTAGCTCCTATATGGGAAGATAGTTATTATGCCCATTGAATTTGAACATAAAACTCTGCAGACAGCTTTGGAACTTGATATTACCTTCCTGCAGCACAACATGATCACATTTTGCATCTCAATGAGTTAGATGAATGGAAAAAGTTAGCTCTTCATAACACAAAATTAATTCAGAGTCAATGAAAGCAATGGCATGACAAATTCATTAAAGACAGAGAATTCTCTGTTGGTGATTGGGTGCTCCTGTATGATTCATGATATTAGCATCACCAAGGAAAATTTTTAACTCGATGGCTTGGTCCCTATGAAATCATTACAATTTTTAACAATGGAGTAGTTCAATTTTCAACAATTGATCTGATCAAATTCAAACTCCTGGTTAATGGGCATCACCTGAAATTATATTATAAACCAGCAACCCAGGAAGAATTTCTTTAATAGTTCACCATAACAAAAACATCTCTTCCTTTAGCCACTCCATCTGAGCCTCCCACTTAGATGCCTATAGCCCCCTGAAATTATTTTCAAGGCCTTCATAATAAAAAATTTGCATTCATGTGAAATTCATTTCTTTTCCACCTCATTCCATCCCACCTTTTTGTCTTTTCATCATCATGCCATCTCACTTTCTTTCTCTTGTACGGTACTATTTAGACCATCCTTCCTATTGCACCTTAGGTCAGTCACACTTGACCCCTTTACATTTATTTCATTGATTATTTATTTAAAAAAGCATGTTCTTTCAATTTTTAGAATTTACAATCTTTACGGTCTGGTGAGACCCAGTCTCTGCTAGGTTGGGGGGAGGGAAAATTAAAATCATGAATGCAAATCAAGGAAAGAAATCATGAATGCAAATCAAGAAAAATCTTAAGTTGGCATGTAGGATGTACAAGGAAGGATCATTTCAGTAATGAGCTAGTGCTCCTTTTTACTTTTGAAATGTGTGAAAAAATATAAAGAAGGCTAACTATTAAATCATGATTTCACATAACCCCTCATTAATATGGCGTATATTTTTTAGCACAATCTTTATCCTCATTATGGTTTGGTGATTAAAAAGTTGTCATGAAGTACTAAACGATGTGATGTTTGGAAAGTATTGAAGTATTTATTTTTAAAAAATCTCGTTTGTTGAAACCCCTGTAACCATCTCCATCCATACTCTCAAATCACTTGCTATGAATTTGCTAGTAATAGCATTTTTTTTTGAAAAATATGGGTGGAGAACCTCAGTGACACGAACTAGTAGACCATAGAGTCTTACTGGCAGACCCTGCAAGATGTAGTTTGTTTCAATAATGAGGTTGGTTGGCTTACTGTCTCAGTTTGAAGCAGTTTGATCAAGAAATTGTGCTCCAATTTCATAATACATTAAGGGCTGGATATGCAACTGTTAAGGGCATTTGGATAGAATTCACTATAGAAGTGGTGGCAAAAGTTTTTGGTTTTCCCACAAATGAAGAACGATGGATAGAGGACATGGATGCACAACAAGAAAAAGAGAAATTCTCAGTACCTAGAGATCTTCGGTTGGAGGAAAACAAAAAGCAAGGTACATTACGATTATCTCTCCCTCTGCAATTCATCCACCCTGCTAAATTTTTCATCAGGTATTTTACCTGTGAAGGAAGGTATTCCTATTTGCATGCTGTTCATTTCAAAATTTTGAGTGGTTTGCAGCATGGTGATTGTCCTGTAAATCTCTCGAGTTTCCTTTATAATATTATCAAAAGGAAAGCTACTTATGTATAGCAAGGAAAAATCCAGTCGGTATCCCACCATTGCTTGATTAGGTCTATAATTGAAAGGGAGTTGACTAGGCAACACTTGGGAACATGGGAGGATTTGTAAAACTCAAGACAGAGGGACCTAAAAGGGGTGGACCTAAAGGGCAAGGAATGGGGACAAGAGATAAAACTGCTATAGGAGTCAGGAAAGTAGTATATAGAATGGCTCAAGAAGCTTTGGCTTCTGCATCTGTACCTAAAATTGTGAAAAAGAAAATTTCACCTGCAGAAGCCTCAACTTCTAGAAAGAGAAAATTACACATAGTTGCTACCAAGGAAGGTTCAAAAGAAGTCTCCCTAGTATCATAAGAACCTACACTCAACCTTAATAAAGGTAAATCTATTGATAAGGGCAAGAAACCAATTTCTACTCCAAGACGAGTCACCAGAATGTCTAGGGTAAATTTGAGAACTAAACCTCCCGTGCCACCTGCTGAGCCTCCTATATCACCTGTTAATGTTGAAAATCTAGTACCTACACTTGCATAGTCACCAGAGCACACATCACCTACTCCTAAACATGAAAATGATCTTAAGGAAATTCTCACAAAGCCAAATAACCCTATTAATATTGATAATGACACGGAGTCCTTAGAGAAAATAGTGTCTAGGTTTGAACAACCAGTGGAGGAAATTGATAACCTACCACCAGAGGAATATCCATCTGTTGCACAAGAAATGGTTCAGGAAATTTTTGAAACATTTTAAGTTAAAATGATTATTGCACCCTATCCTATAGGTGTTGTACCTTCAAAAAAAGTTGATAACACTGTTGCTTGTCAAAATAACAACTTTGTTGAACGTCAATATTCTCAGGACGACAAAATTGCTGACCACCATCATCCTGAGCACCACCTTGAAGATTATAGACTTTTTGTCTGTCGTCATACACCATCAGACATTTCTACTCCATTAATAGCCAGCTTGAGTTTGTACCAATAGTTTCAATGGGAAAAAGCAAACTAGGACCTAGAAAGGAAGCAATTGCTCAGAACTATCAGGGAACAAGCACAACAAATTGAAGAGAAGGATAGTAAAATTATGGTCTTGCAACAACTTGTCACGAAGATTACAGAGCTCATTCCAGAGCTTGTAAATTGCAGGTCACCATCTCCAGTTTACACACTATTCCTAAAAGAGAAAATGATTAATTTTTAATTATCTTGAATTACTTGGGGGTTGAACCCTTCCTTGCACACTCCCCAAGAATTCTATGTAGCATTCAAATCAGTTTTGATGGCTCTGTAGAATCTCCTATGTGAGTTATATGTTCATAATCTTGTTGTTCTAGATGATAAATATTAGAATTCATTGTTATATGTGGGAGAAGTGCAGTTTAGTGCAGTTATATCATGGATGCAAAATGAGATTAGTCGAGAGAACCAGGCTGCTCCTTATAGGGAAAAGGAAATGTTTGAACCATTTTATATTCGGCCAAAGGTGCAAAACACTCACAAATTATTCTTGAATTGGCTTTCTTTTAGCAATAATCAAAGTGCTATTGCCAAAATTCACCCTGTCTGCGAATAGGCATTTTTTGGATTGGGAGCAACATTGTTCTGCAAATGCCCCTGATGCTATACAAGCCTCCCTTCAAAGATGGATCCAATTACCAGAAGATATGAAAATAAGGGAGTTGCACTCTCCTCAAAATTTGGAGTTGGCCATCAGTAAGATGCCTAGGTATATGATGTAAGGTAGAAGTCTGAAAAATTATTGGGTACCTCTTTGTTTCTAACCACCAATACTCTTGCATCCTATGCTTGGAAAGTATGATTCATTTGTTGAATATAACATGATTGTTGAAGAATACAAATGGGAAAGGTTGAAACAAAATCATGGATATTTTAATTATAGAGCTCATGAATCAAAGGAGAAAATTGCCAATGATCTCAGGCTGCGGATAAGGATCTGAAACCTATAAATGTTGAAGGGACTAGCCTTAGGACAGTTGGGGGGAAAAATGATGACATGAAGAAATAGAAGTCTTTTTGGCCCATTTTGTGAACATTTGTCTATAACATACTAAACTTTATCATCTTTTATTAGAAGTGTTTTGAACTTTTGATGTATAAAGTATGGACATAGGGCATAAAAATGATAATTAGAATTATATCTAAAAAGGGGTTCATTTTGTGGTAAAAATATTTCTTCATGAATGTTTGATATGGGTAGATCTTCCTGCAGCTGAAGAGATTGCAAAAACTTTTAATTGAATAATTAATGCCTTTTCTTTGTAAACTAATAAATGTAAATAAATGTTTGTGGGAAGTCTTGTGTGTATTAAATGTTGATCACAGGAATACAAGTTGAGCTAGAGTTAATAGAAAACAAACTGCGAAGGAATAGTGCTAAGGCATTGATGGTATTAAAGAGAAGCGTTATGACACCGTTACAGTTGGAGACTTGGCAACAAAGTCAAAAGGGACCTATTTTAATGAATAACAAAGAGGGACCTGATAAAGTGGCTAAGCAAGGAAGCAAGCATCAAGTGGTCGGTTAAACATGCAAAGCACGATACTTGGATTCTTGGAAGCTATTTAAAGTTAGATAAAAGAGAAGATATAGCATTTTCTATGATCTATATTTGTGGGGAATTTAAGGGATAATTAATTTCTTTACAATTGTATGCTTGTAGTCTTAAGTTGTAACTGACTTTCCTTCATGAGGAAGTCGTAATTATAGGATTTTGTTGTTTTCCTTCCTTTTAAATAAGACCTCATCTGTATCTATGAGGTTAAGTAGTGAGCAGACAGATAGAGTTGATAAACATCTTGTTTTCCAAGTTATTGTAATACTGCATATTTGAATGAATACATGACTTTGCTAAGTTTGTATACTTTTGTCTAAGTTGATCTTTTCCTTCATTCTTCTGTGGGGGTCCACGCGGAAGGTGGAGTTTACTTTAGTAAGTAGGAGTTAGATTCAGTTTTCTAAGTTAAGATTAGAACTATTGTTCCTGCAGCAGTAGGTGCATAGATGTATGGTTAAATAATTAGAATTCCCTTCCAAGTATTTGATAGTTTTCTTTCCTTTGGATAAACTATATTTCCTTAATGGTTATTGCATTCAAGGTAGTAGTGAAATTTAGCAAAACTAGAGCATATACTTTGCAAACATCATCTCAAGTTCATGCTCCTGGATTGACATTTAATGAAGATTAACATAGTACTTTGGTAGTAAGGGATGTCCAATCCTATAACTAAAAAGGTGTTATATTGATTAGACACCGAGCAAAGTATAGATGTCGAGCAAGACAAAATTCCTATATGTGCTGAGCATCAATAATCAATAAGTGTTAAGTAACACAGAATCAACATATGAGTTTGTGCCTTCACAAACTTGGATGTAAATCATTTTTGAGCTGGCTTAAGATGAATCTCGAAGATCTAAAAGATAAGATCGAATCTTTTGCATTCCCTATGTAATTAGCATGTAGCCAATAAGAAAAATGGAGAAAGCATGCAAACAATAGGAAAAGTGTAAAGGTTTAAGTAGGAAAAGAATGATGAATATTGATCATAGATTCATACCTAACCCTAAGTCTTTGAAACCTTTAAAAGGAGGTCAATACCCCATAATTCATGTGAGTGTAAGAGAGTTATATGGGAGAATGCTAGAAAATTTTAGAT
The DNA here is from genome assembly GCA_028749045.1 of Cupressus sempervirens. Taxonomy (NCBI): domain Eukaryota; kingdom Viridiplantae; phylum Streptophyta; class Pinopsida; order Cupressales; family Cupressaceae; genus Cupressus; species Cupressus sempervirens. The sequence continues at coordinate 591,665,450 of CM053787.1, forward strand.
GGGTGTAAAGACTTAGAGAAGGAAGAGTAGCATTGTAGAATTTAGTTGGTTAGAATAGAGCATTAGCATTTTGAGTAGAGACATATCAGATTAGGAAGTATTAGAATAGACTGAGCAGAACAAAGATCTAGAATCAACAATTAAAGATTGTAAGTCATCAGGTCAACACATTCTAATGCTCTCTAGCCATTGTATTAGGAATGAAAATCCTATGATGATAGGTTGGTCTAACGACCATGTTGTAAGGCTTTTAAACAAGGTGCTAAATCCTTTAACATGGTAACATTCCAAGTGAGTGTTTGTAAATCCTTTAACCAGGTCACTTTTAATAGAGTGTAAAGCCTTTAACAAGGTAGGCCTTTCATAGGGAAGACCATTGGAAGTGGTCAAACTTTGTAACCTTAAACAGTTACATATTGCTGCAGTGATAATTTGTGGGTGTCATTCTCACCCTAGTTTTACGTTCACATTTTGGAGGGTTTCTAGGTGACCAAAATCTTGTATTATCTATTTTCATGTATGTCTTTACTTTTATGTCAAGTAGATATGTTAGATGCATGTGAATGATCTCAGCTAAAAGTTTTAAAAGGTTAAAGTTAGTTACTTCTAATTTACCCGCCCCTCCCCCCCCCCCCTCTGAGAAGTAAATCTTCCCATTTGTAAATTCCAACATAAATAATATTAGATAACATGTATAACACATGTTACATTCACACATATATGAGACCAATATTTAACATAAAAAATCAATTTGGGAAAGAAGCAACCCTCTTTAAGGTTACAAAATACACTGTTAAATGTGACCATGTTGAAGGATTTAATTACTTTTTAAGGATTGACTTGGTTAGTGGAATTTGGATCATTCCATTATAATTTCACCTTGATTAAAGTATTTACAAAATTAATGTTAGGTCAACCTTGATTAAAGGATTTTGACTACCACAATTGTTAGAAAGTAACAATAGATTTAATTTGTAAAACACAACTCACTTTGCAAATTCATATCTCCATTCAAATTATTAGTTGGTTCATTAACTAGATTTCATTATCATCTTCATCAATAATCTTCTTCAAAACCCTTCAAAAAATCATACTTCACTAGTCTCTTCACTTCTCCTCTAGTAGTCTATTCTTCACAAGTTTTCCTTAAGATCACCAATTAACAATGAGCCAACCTTAACAAACATCTCTTATGCCTCTTTAAATAGGAATTTTTAATATTTTCCCACATAAACATCATTGTATATCTTAGGGTTAGGTTAGATCCATTGAATCTATCCACCATTTATCCTTCTACTCCTTTCTTGATACTTTAAAAAATTTCTCCTCAAATCCTTGCCTTTGATCAAATCAAAAACTCAATTCATGCATTAAATATGCCAACTCATCAATCCTTATCATCCACACATTTTGGCTAATCCAAAAATTCAACTATATTGGCCTTAAAATTGATTCTTTCACAAACTATTACTTTTTTTGACACTTGGCCATCACTATGTAACTTAGTCACTATAGGTCTGTCTCAGTTGGCTTCCAATTGCTCGCTCGGTCTTCACTGTGCTTGATCGCTACTAAATTTTTCTTCTTCAACTTTTTCAACCATAATAATCACTCAAATTATATTATTTTCTTGTCTAACCTTTAAGTTCCTTAATCTTATGTTTTATCTCCTTCATTGACCAGCCATATTTTACTAGGCTTTGCTTGTGTTTAACTCCACACATCTAAACTTCATAGGATGATTAAACAATACATCATCTTGTCAAATAATAACTAATCAAGTGCCCATTAGAATTCCATCAAAATTTATCCTTTTCACTCAAAAAATTCACTAGTTCATCTAGTCATAGCTCTTAACAAATCCTCCTCATTAATCAATAGATATGGCATTCCATATTGTTAGTAAATGTATCTCCAATAGGTTTGACATCAATGAAAACATTAAAAGTGTTTCAATTATAGTTTCCAAAAAATAGAAGACATATTATCAAATCCACTTATACCCAAGGATATGTTTGAGTACTTGACAGTTAGGATAGGTGTAATTCCCTCACCAAAATTGAAGTAACAAAAGGTGTAGGTTGTATCAATTCACATGTAGTCATTGAACATATTAAAGAATATAATTGATGTATAGATGCTAATCCTTAGGGAGAGAAAATATAGAATGAAAGGGTGTGTATAGAAGAGACAAAGAAGAGTTTATCAACAAGTAGAAGAAAAACAATTAGATAAATGAATAGGTAGAGGAAGAAGAACAAAAAAAGTTAAGTTGTGTACACTTAGGCTTTTGGCATTGTTGTTAAAGAGGGAAAGAATGAAGAATAGAACATTTAGAGAGATTGAGTAAATAAAACTCATGGGAGAGCATGGATATTGAAGAGAATAAATCATGTGATTGTGCAAAAATATATTTGAGAAGAAAGGAAAGGAGAGAACATATACAAATGTTGTTGTATAGGCAAGTACAATAAATAGGGGAGAATTAGAAAAGAAAATTGGACAAGTCAAGATGAAGACAAAAGAAAAAATAATACATGCTATATGTATTTTCATAAATGCCAAAGGGGCATATTTTTGGAACATATGATGAACTTGATAGAATAAGTGATGATTTAATGATGTAAAGAAAAAGTGATGATTTAATTACATGATGATTAGTTATTGTGTTGTCATTGATGTCAACTATTGACCTAGTGTTCTTAATATATTGAAAAGTATAATTAAGTGGATGTAGATTGAGTGCATTTCTAATCTAGAAAAGAGTGTGAGCATCAATAAAGTAAAGGTGAAACTACTATGAGAAATTAGTGATAATTGATTTTTGGTTTCATTTCTTTATCAAATCCATGAAGAATTGATTAGATTGATCATAGAAGGATATTCTCTAGTTAGTGAAGTTGATGTAGTTGTGATATCAGCTCATTATTATTTTAGGTAAAGTATTTCAAGGATGGAAATATTATAGGTGATATAGTTTTAGGGCAAGGATGGTGATTGGTGAACATGTGATGGAAGTGTTACCAAAGAATGATTTCATGAGCAATAATTGGTTAAATTGAAATTAGTGTAAGGTGTAATGGTTGCAATGAATCATAATTTAATTTTATGCCATGTCAATACATGTAAAGGTGATGTTATCTATCATAGTGATCAATACAACTATTATGAAGAAGATTCTAAAGAAAGATCATGCTAGGTCAAAATGTGTTTGACCTTTGGTACAAAATTCTATGAATTAGTGGCATGGTCATGAAAGGTGACTTATGAAATAAGATAAAATCTTATGGTAGTTAGATCTAATAAAACTATTTAAATTTCCCAATAGTAATACATTTAGTTTTTTTTTAGTTAGTAAAAGTAGAAAAAACCATTATAACAGGTGAAATAAGGATAGGTTTGATTGTTTTTAATCATGATCTAACACATTCTTGCACTATATCATCCCACTAATGGATCACAAATTGTGATCCAAAATATTGACATTAAAAAAATAGACACAATTAAATCCAAAAACAAATATTCCTACATGATCCAATAGTTTGAGAAGAAGTGGAAAGTGTGGTCTATCTAGAGAAGAGAGAAGAGTGTCAAAAAGAGAAAAAGAGTTGAATATTATTTGAATAGGAAAATTTATATTTAACATATCATTTTCTCTAGTGTTCTCTAATAGTTACAACATGTGAAGTCCCTTAATCGGATAGATTATAATAGGTCCTCTTTGTAAATATTTTAACAAGGTGGTGTGTACCAAAAATTTGGTCACTTCTATAAAACTTTATATTCAAGATATCCAATGAATTAGGAGTCTTAGAAGGTGTCCTATAGCTTCCTATCTATAGTATGAAAGAATTATGTAGATAAAGATGGTGGCTCTCAAATGAACCCAATAAGAAAGATCCCTTAGCAACAATTAAGATGGTCTATCCTAGATGGAAGATGCAAGATGGGAGCTCCTATATGAAAAATTCCAAAGATAAGATAAGATACAAATGTCACCAATATGTGACAGTGAGGAGAGAGCCTCTTTTAAAATAAATTTAGAAATTAGAGCATGATCAAAGATTAAGAGGCAAAAGAATGAGCAATCATGGAAATTAAGTCTTGGTTTATCCATATGCTCATGTCTTTAAGAGACAAAAGGAGTGCTAATATTAGGAGGCAAAACAACAAGTGGTAGAAATAAAAAGGTAAAATTATTTTTGAGAATTCAAAATATTCTACTCATCTTGGAAATTACACTTTCAATTTGAGGTATTTTTTAATTTTAATTAATTAATTATTTTTATTTTAGAAAAGTGATTTTCATGTGCACTTAGGATAAAAAGGTATTTATTATTTAATTAAAAGGGAGCATGTTCTTTTAATTAAATAAACATAGGATAAAGTGAGTGAACTTTAGGATATAACTAAATAAATGATTATGTGATAATTTGATTCAAAGGTTAATGATTTTTTTTAACTATGCAAAATTTTTGTAGAGCATAATATGGTCTAGCACATATATTTAAATACTTCGAAAGGGGGCTTATAGTTTACTAGACCAAAACTAAGTGATTACATTTTCTCCTCTTTGAGTTAGTGTGTGAGTGACCACATTGAGTCAATGAATGATGATGACATCAAATAGTTGATAAGAGATGTGAATCTGACCCTGATCAAATGAAGTACAATGATCAAATAATTAATGCCAAAATTGATTAAATGAAGATTAGAAAGGTTGATTCTAAACCTAATTGATTGAGAATTAGATAGATAATCTTGAATGCATATTTTGATGTGAATCAATTAAATCGAACATTAGGAAAAGGTTGATAAGATAATCTCATAGTTGATGTGTTGTGATGAGAACTGATACATCTACGAGAATTCACCCCAAGTGAAAAAAGGTTTAAAGAATACCAACTTAGTATGAATTGATGAAGCTTAGATGTCCCTAGTGATGATAACATAGCATAATTAATTTACAATTTTGAAAGATTAATGATAGATTATTTATGCCCCCTCTATATCAAAATCAAAATGACATAGAGGAAATGTAGAAATGAGATAGATAATATCAAATCAAGATAAGGTATGGTTCATGATGATTGATAAGTGATTTAGAAAAAATAGAAAAGAGATTGACCAATAAGCAATGAGAATGTTCTCTAGTTTGACTAAGTTTGACCAAAAAGGTATAACATTAGAATTAGGTCAAAGAAAGTGATTATAGAAATCTAAAATATCTTACCTCAAAAGATGAAGAAATAAGACTCACAAGAGTAGTCAACTATGATGAAGAGAGAATAATTTAACTCACAATTTTAACTAGTAAGATGAATATGAATTTTGATTTCATTCCAAAAAATGAATCGAAGACATTCAAATTAGGTAAGGGTGCAATTTTCATAGAAATTTGAGATAGTAAAAAATTATTTACAATTTTAGCATTTGGGCAGATTATATATGATGATAAGATTAATCCCTTTGATGAAAGGATATCAAGAGATGATGAAAATATGAAATATCAAAGGATGATAAAGAGATCATCAAGAGGGAATAAGATTGAAGAGAAGTTAACTTAAAAAGGTATGATGACTAGATTTGTTCAATGGTGATGAAGACTCTCTCCTGACCTAATGCAAAATATAAAAATGAAAGTGCACAATGAAAGGATCTATAATGGGTCCTTAGTTTCATCATCAAGCATTCTTAAGAGACATCAACAGATCATACAATAATCACTAGTGCAAGCATAACTATGAAGATATGAACATTATATTAGATAGAGTGTAGGAAACTAACATCTACATAAAATATATACATTTAAAGATGAATGAGGCTAATTTTCTAGTTAATGTTGCTAGATTACACTAACATCCATAAAATAGTGTCAAGATGACCATAAGTGTAGTCTTGCATAAGAAAAATATTATGTAGATAGTCAAGGTTATAGTCCAAACTCACTTGAGTGCTCAAATGAATCAAGTTGAGATATATGCAATGTCCCAATCATGATGTAGGAAATTATCATAGATACCTGATGCATCAAGCATGTATGATACTCAAACCAACATCTAAAAGCATAAGTCAAAGAAAATATGCCCCATGACCCTAGTCCTCTAGTCAAGTGGCATCTCAAAGAGACTAAGGAGCAAAAATCAACAAAAACATTATTAATAGATAAAATACAAAGAAAATATTAGTAAGCACAACTCATTAAATTTAGTTTAAGCACAATGTAAAGTCATCACTAAAAATTATAAGACTTATGACTACAAGTGAGATATATCATACAACCTAGACTACTAAAAAGATGTTGGTTCAAAATAGTGTATCCAAAAAGAATTAAAAAAATTTGATATTCAAAGTGATAACATTAAGAAAGACTAGTTGGGGTGGTCTTGAGAAACACAAGCATGTCCTAGAGACAATGATGACACATAATCACTACCTAGTTAGACTTAGATTGAGACTGGTTTCAAACCATAGAGATAAGTATTGTGAAATCCAACTAGTTCATAGCCAAAGCCACATGATGATAGTTGAGATTGTAAAGGTATAAGTAGTGTCTATTTCTAGGTTTTCATCACTTGGGAGGATTTTTTTAATATATATTTTTTCTTTATTTTTTCATTTTTTTCAAAAAAAATTTGAGATACATCGAAGTGCCTATTTGATAGGTTTTCACTAAGTTGATAATTTATTTAGGACTTTATTCTAATTTTTTTGGTGGTAGCTAGGTGCATGTTGAGAGATGACCATCAAGATACACATTTTATTCAGGATCACACACTGATATTTTTGGGATTTTTTTCAAAAAAATTTAAAAATTTGTTTGGTATTTTTTGGAATTTTTAGAAATATTTTAGAGATTAATAGTTCTCAAGAAAGATCACATTATTTTTTCCCACTGTCTAGAAAGGTATAGGGCATCATGGATCAACAAGATAGTGGCTAAGATCGATAGGTAACAATGCATGAAGCAAGTGAATGTGATCCTCAAGGACTATCCCCTCAACATTGCCCAAGCTAGGGAAAATAGCCATATGAAGCATGTTATGGATAATAAATAAAAGTCAATGAGTGAGATAGTATATAAGATAATTCTCCGACACCATGAAAGAACACAGTAAAAAAAGAGTACACATGGCATGAGGCTTCTAAGAACCATTTTTTTCCTTTTTCTTCTTTCATTGAAGATCAAGGGGTCAACTGGATAGGATAGTGATACAATAGAACAATCAAGATGGAGCTAATTATAAAGGCTTAGAGAATGAGGATAAGCAATATCATGATAGGGTAGTTAATGGATAAAATAGCTAATAATCATGACTATCTAAACATTATGAAGATCAAAGGTGAAAGAGGGAATAGTTTGATGATGGAGGATTTCAATGATGGAGGCTTATGCATGACCAATAAATTTAGGCTTAGGTTTTTCCTTACCAGTCTTACTTCTGCAAACATTTTTTGTATGATTGAGCTTCCCATAATGATAACATGTAGGTTTTTTGTTCTTTGGCTTTTCATTCCTCTCCTCTCCACTTTTTGATGACTCTCCTTCCTTGGTAGATGATAGGTTCTCAACATAGCCTTGACCAGATGTATCATTGGGTCTTCTTTGTGATCTCATTAGTTCATCATAGCATCTCACACCTTTTGGTTTGTTTGACCTTCCAATGAATTCCTTTTTAGATCTCAACTCATTCCTTAGATGATCATTATTGTATTTTGGATTTTTAATCTCCATATATTTTATATTAAATTCTTGATTTGAATATAGAAATTGATTGAGCATATCAAATTTCTTATCTATTGGTTTCTACATATCGAATGTTCTTTCATCAAGTCTTATGGCCATTTGTATCTTGTCTTCACTAGTCATTGTCTTATCTTCCTCAACTTTCTTTTTCTGTTCATTCACTTCACATAGTCTTAGTGATTGGATTTCATGCTCATTTTTTAGTCCTTTCATCTCATTATTCAGTGTATTGTTCCTTTCCAATAGTACTATTGTTGCATCACTTGCACTGGAGTTTCCATCATCAAGTAGTCCTTTAGTGTCTTTTTCTTGATATTGTGTGTCATTTTTCTAAATTGCCAGCTCCTTCATTTTCTTTAAGGATTTCTTAAATTCTTCTCTTGTTGCTTCAAGTTGGTACTGTGCAAGTTGTATATCAAGTTTATGGTTTTCAATGATCTTTCCTAACTTATAAGCCTCCATCTCCAAGATCTTGAATCTCGAGTGATTAGACTTCTCCTAAGAGAACTATGTTTTGGTACCAATTGTTAGAAGTCTATTGGGAAAGAAAGATACTGAAGGGGGGATAGATTAGGATCTATAAAACTTTTTCCCTTTAAAATAATTATCAACCTGATATCTTTCACCACTTACTCTTAGCTTAATAAATACATGAATTGCATTTCATATATTGGAATGATGTATTAGATCTAATCTACTGATCACAACCATAAACATGAAAGTAAAGGATCAACATATAACACAAAGATTTGGTAACCTAGAAACCCTCCAAGGTGAAGGTAAAACTATGGTGGGGATGACATCTACAAATTTTCACTATTGCAACAATAACGCTCTCTTGTTAGGGCTACAATCTTGATCACTTCAAATGATCTACCCTATGAAGGGTCTTCCCTACTAAGATCTACAAGACTTAGTTAGTCTAACTTTATTAAAGGATTTAAAACTTATAAAAAATTAAACACTATGTTATTGCATAGGCTTGTTAGTACCACTATGTTAAGAGATTTATCCTGATTCACTTGGCTAAAAGATGTATTAGTACCTCATCCTTTGATTAGCACTGTAATGCTTGATTATCGATCTCCTCTTTCCATTGTCTGATCCCTCTTTGATATGATATAACCTTGTATTATTTCACCTTCAAACTTTTCTTAAGCATAAAAACCTTGTACATGCACATACATACCATACTAAAAATTGGGGTTGGATCCTCCTTATGTATCCAAATGGAGAGGTTCTAGATCAAGATCAACGATCTAGATTTCTCCCTTTTGCCACTTAAAACTTCCATTTTTTTGATTGGTTAAACACCCTACATAGAGATTAATGATCCATGCCAAAATGTGTAATCATCTCCTTAAATTACTCCTTGATCATGAAAACATGCAATAAGTTAGCCAAAAATGATCAACCTCAATGTTTGTGCAATTCCAAAAAAAAATATGTTAATAGTGGCTCACTCGGCACATGAACACTCTGACGGTTGGTCATGACTAATCTTCATGTTGTCCCTTGACTTTTGAATGCTCAACACTCACTATATAACTTGATATGATATGACTCTGCGTTGATCAATGCAAATTGTCTTTTGTCTTACTTCACATGTATAAAAGCACTCACTGACTAGAGAATTTCTCAAAAATAACAAGTGCTCAACCTTGAATAAAATATGAAAAATTCTAAATACATTTCTTAGCCTTAGTAGGATGACTCACTTTCACTAGAGTTTCCATCATCAAGCAATCCTTTAGTATCTTCTTCTTGATATTCTGTGTAATTTTTCTAAATTGACAACTCCTTCATTTTCTTTAATGATTTCTTAAATTCCTCTCTTGCTACTTCAAGTTGTTGCAATGCAAGTTGTATATCAAGTTTCTAGTTTTCAATAATCTTTCCTAGCTATGAACCTCCATATCCAAGATCTTAACTCTTGAGTGGCTAGACTTCTCATAAGAGAACTATGCTCTGATACCAATTGTTATAAGTCTCTTGGGAAAGAAAGATATTGAGAGGGGGATGAATTAGGATCTATAAAACTTTTATCCTTTAAAACAATTATCAACCTAATATCTTTTACCACAAACACTTAGCTCAACAAACACATGAATCACATAATCATATACTGGAATGATGTATTAGATCTAATCTACTGATCAAAACCATAAACATGAAAGTAGACGATCAATACATAACACAAAGATTGGTAACCCATAAGCCCTCCAAGGTGAAGGTAAAACAAGGGTGGGGATGACACCCACAAATTTTCACTACTACAATAATAAAGCTCACCTTTTAGGACTATAATTTTGATCACTTTAAATGATCTACCCTATGAGAGGTCTGCCCTACTAAGAGCTACAAGACTTATTTAGTCTACCTTGATTAACGGATTTAAAACTTAAAACAAATTAACCACACTTTTAAGAGATTTGCATAGGCCTACTAGGACCACTATGTTAAGATATTTACCCTTATTCACTCTACTAAAAGATGTATTAGTACCTAGTCCTTCAGTTAGCACTATAATGCTTGATTATTTATCTCCTCTTTCCATTGTCTGGTCCTTCCTTAATATGATATAACTTTGTTCTGCACTTCACTTCTATGCTTGGTCACTTTGCCTTGTTTCATCTTCAAACTTTTCCTAGGCATCCAAACCTTGTACGTGTGCATACATACTCACCATACTGAAAATAGGGTTTGGATCCTCCTTATATATCCAACTGGAGAAGGTTCTAGATAAAGATCAATGATCCATATTTTTCCCTTTTGCCACTTAAAACTTTTATTTTTCTGATTGGTTAAACACCCTGCATAGAGATTAATGATCCATGCCAAAATATGTAATCATCTCCTTAAATTAATCCTTGATCATTAAATTATGCAATAAGTTGGCCAAAAATAGTTTACCTTAGTGTTTGTGGGTAAAAGTATAAAGTTGTGTCACCTTTCAGGCTAACTTATCAGAATGACTGAGTATTTCTATCCAAAAATCATTTTTTCTCAAACATATGATCAAGATAAGTTCATTCTAGCTAAGTTATATATGATCTCACACTTTTCCAATTGGAAATGTCTATTAAATGCATGTTTTATACTAGTTTGTAGCCAATTACTAAAGAAATAAAATTATTTCAGAAAACTAACATTTCAATAAATCTTACTATTTTCTATGATATCTTTTTAGTAACATATAAACACAATTTTATAGAGGTCAAAGTCAAGAATATTCTCATTTAGAATTTATATTGTTTTAATTAGATATAGTATATTGTAATTAAAAAATTGTACAAGCACGTATTTTAATATTCAAAAGTATGTTGATTTTGAGAAAGAAAAATATTAAATCAATCAAAAAAATAAAAAATTATATGACGTTCTAAAGGGCAGAGTCCTATTTCAAAATGTATAATTTTTCTTCTGGTTAGAATAGATTTGTTTTGAAAAATGTGGTGGGAGATGAAAACTATTGATTTCATGTGAGTTAAAGTTTGAATCATTATAAAAAAGAAAATAAAGGTCTAAAGTTAATTTTTATTTTTGATTGCTCTAATTATATATATTATCTATAACATAGTCTGAGATCAAATGGAAATAAGTTTATTTCCATATAGTTTTATGGTGGGAACTAAACCCCTAATTTTTAGTGTTTTCCAGCAACTAAAAATTTATCTATAAAAATTAGGAAAAAATATCAATTATTATTCCAAATAATTATTAAAAATTGTAATCCTAAACTTCATCTATTTGTACACATTTCATTAGTTTACTTCATTTTCAAATTCTAAATAATAATACTAGTTTTATGTCATTAAAGGTCAACAATTATATTTGTGTTAACCTTTTCCTTTACAAAAAGGTAACACAGGTTTGTGCTTTTACCCTTGTGAAATTTCAAAACAAATATGTTAATATTGGTTCACTCGACACATGAACACTTTGATGGTTGATCATGACTAATCTTCATGTTGTCCCCTGACTTCTGAATGCTTGACACTCATTGTATAACTCGACATGAACTGACTCTATGTTGCTCAATGCAAATTGACTTATGTCTTACTCAACATGTACAGGAGCATCAACAACCATAGAATTGATCAGCAATAACAATTGCTCAACCTTAAATTAAATAAGAACAATTTTAAATACATTGCTCAGCCTTAATAGGATGGCTTAGTCGTAGTGATAACCGACCAACTCTGCCAAATAAATGACTAAATGTTTGACTCTAATAGACAACAAACTATAGGGATTAACACCTGGATCTCGAAGACAGAAAGGCAACAAAGTAGAAACTCGAGAATAGAAGCAATCAAAGCATAAAGTGCATTGCTGAGCTAGGAGATCACAAAAGCGAGGGATAAAAGGTCTTACAAGGGAGTGCTTCTATTTTCAGATAGTATGATAGTTAAGAAAGATAATAAGTTTGTGGTCTATATAAATTACATAATATGTATAAATGGAAGGAAATCGTTATATTATAAAGCCTTTAGTTTCTAAATTTGATGAAGATGAGGATGAGATCAAAATTGAAATAGCCCGGTAGGTTATTGATTCTTTTAGCACTCACAACCCATACTTCAAGGATTAGACATTTCGACAAACAGTTAGCAACCAGGCACTGATGACCCTCACTATAAGAGTCTGAAGTATAAGCCTCTTATCAAATACTTGCCATGAACAAGACTAATCTTATGCAATGAATAATAATATGGACAAAAATCAGTAAGTGATTCAGTTGCAAAGAGCTATAGTATTAGCTATTCAGTTTTATGGGTAATCAAATGAAAATTACTAAGTCTGAAAATCGCAATAGCACAATCTTGGAAATAGAACCTGATGATTGTTGCTTCAAAATTTGATTAATTCATTCACAACGTCTATCTTCATATACTGTAGGAATTCTCTGCGAGTTTATGGGGGAAAGCCCGACTATTTCCGCATGTCTATTGAATCCACCGGTTGAGGAAATTATCGCGCCCAGCCTTCAGTGATTCAATGTTTCTTATGGCCATCGGACAAGTTCGGAAACTTCTCCCAGTCGATCACGTCCATCTATACCCGCAATATCTTCTCCTTGTTTTAATGGCCGACGACTTTTGTTTTCCTCCGCTGTGACTCCGCCGAAAAGACCCGTGCCGACACTGTACCATCTGCCGCAGGAGTTTAATGTGATATCCACTGAAATGGAAATGGTGATTGGTTAGCCTGATCCGGTGTTAATCAACCCGCAAACTGCTGATGGACGAGGTTCTCGTGATAGAGGGTTTGAGATCACGCAGACCCGGATGATAATGTGCCGCTGCTAATCAGTGGATAAAATCAAAGAAAAAATAACTGCCCATGAATATAATCCTAGCTCCCTTTTTTTGCCCTTCTGAGATGATATAGTTTTTAAAACTGCAAGTTGATTGTTGTTCTCCAGTGCTCGAATTCGCCACTCTTCAAGACTCCAAAACGTCACTCCTCCAGTATTCCAAAAAATAAATAATTTCCACATGAAATGGGTGAAGACCATCTCCAATGTGCAACCCTTCGGGGGAATATTTCACCTCCTCAGTTATGCAGATCCAAGGGAGTTTTTGTTCCCAGAGACCTAATGGAAATTTGCAGACAAACTACAAATTGCCTTAGTTGAAGAAGAAATCAAATCCACCAAATTGCCTGTTTCAAATGGGAGCCCTATGTCCTCTATTTATCTCCTTTGCTGAGAAGTTTCTGGAAATTCTCCAGAATCATCTTGCACTACAAATATTAACTTTATAAAATTAAATAATTAACTTTATAAAGTTAGAATACAACCTTTATTTAATATTGGAATGAGTAGGCCCCGCTTACTTAATTGGAAGACAAAATCGACCCTCTTCCCATAATCATTTTCCTACGAGAGTCAATGATAGGCAAATCCCCTGTTATAATTATGTTGCTAAGAGAGGGACATGACAGTCTGCCCTTCCAGATATTGCTTGCCCTCAAGCAATCTCAGAGCTGGATGCTGCAAAATGGTCTCATTCTCCCAAGTAGCATCTTCGACTGGTAGATCCTTCCATTTAACCAAATATTCTCTGATTACTCTTCGGCGGAGCTGTTTTTCTCTGCTTCCTAAAATGAATTTCGGTACTATGATCAATTTCCCTTCATCATCCAAAGGCGACAATACGACAGAAGGTATCACATTCTGTCCCAATGCCTTTTTGAGACGTGATACATGAAACACATTATATACTTTGCTGTCTGCTGGAAGCTCAAGTTCATAAGCCAATTCCCCTATTCGCCTAATGATCCTGAAAGGTCCATAATACCTGGGTTTAAGCTTCTCTGACCCACTCTTTTTGAGAGTAGATTGTCGAAATGGTTGAAGCATTAAGTAAACCATGTCGCCCACCTCAAACCTTCTCTCCGTCCTCTTTTGATCTGCGTATTGCTTATATTGATTCTGTGCTCGAGCGATGTTATCACGTAGAGAGCTAATGATATCTTTACTTTCTTGCAGTAAATCCCCAGCATGTGGAACCCGAACATCACTCATCAATAAGTCAATGAAACTGGGTGTATCATAGCCGTATAATGCTCGAAAAGGTGTTATTTGGATAGACATGTGGAAAGTGGTGTTATAGCAATACTCACACAAATAAATCCATCTTACCCAAGCCTTCTACTGATCAGCTACATAATTCCTCAAGTAGCCTTCCACCCATTTGTTTACTATTTCTGTCTGTCCATCGGTTTGCGGGTGATAACTAGTACTGGGTGTGAGCTCAGTGCCACATAATCGAAACACCTCTTGCCAGAAATGACTCATGAATCTACTATCCCTGTCACTGACAATACTGCGGGGTATCCCGTGTAACCTGAAAACCTCCCTAAAGAATACTTCAGCTACCTGTGCTGCAGTATAAGTAGTGGTGATGGGAAAGAAATGAGCATATTTTGTTAGCCTATCCACCACCACATAAATGCAATCACGTCCTTGAGCCTTGGGCAACCCGATAATGAAGTCCATGGATATGCATTCCCACTTCTAACACGGAATGGGAAGTGGCTGTAGCAGCCCCGCTGGAAAAGTGTGCTCCTGTTTATTCTGTTGGCAAACGGAACACTCACGAACATACTGCAAAACATCCTTCTTAAGTCCTTTCCATGTAAACCATTCTCGCACCTGTCTATATGTTTTAAAGTATCCAGAGTGACCAGCTATAGGTGAATCATGAAGAGCTCGCATAATGAACTGCCTCACCTTCGATCCTGGGACTAAAAATACCCTGCTCTTGTAAATAATCAATTCATCCACAAGTGTATACCTGGTATCAACAAGTGTCCCATCAAATATCCTAGATGCCCATGAATCTTTGGCATATTCTGCAATAATCAGATGCTTCCAATCCTCAGAGATCTCAATCATTGAACTAAGATGTGGTCTGCGTGACAAGGCATCTGCTACCACATTCTGTGTGCCCTTAACATAAGATATATCGAAGTCATATGCCTGTAACTTACTGACCCATTTCTGCTGCCTATCATTGAGATCCCTTTGCCCGAGGAAATGTCTTAAACTGTTGTGGTCAGTTTTTATGCAAAATTTGCCACCTACTAAGTACTGCCTGAACTTAGCTAGTGCATGCATGATAGCTAACATCTCCTTGTCGTAAATGCTGAATGATCTCTTTGGCCCACGGAGTTTCCTGCTTTCATATGCAATTGGGTGTTTATCCTGCATTAAAACAGCCCCAATACCATCTCCTGAGGCATCACACTGGAGTTCAAATGGTTTCAAGAAATCAGGCAATGCTAGTACCGGACATGAAGTCATGATCTCCTTGAATCTGTCAAAACAAGCCTGTTCCTTTGCTGTCCAAACGAAAGCTCCCCTTTTAAGCAAATCTGTTATAGGGGCCGCGTGTCGTGAATACCCGCAAACAAATCTGTGGTAGAAGCCACATAACCCAAGGAATCCTCTTAACTGAGTTAGGTTCTCAGGAGTAGGCCACTCCACAATAGCACGAATCTTATCAGGATCCATCTGTACACCTTCTCGGCTGATAATATGACCTAAGTATAACAACTCAATCATTCCCAAATCGCATTTGGACTCTTTGGCATACAAGGACTCTTCTTGCAAGGTCTTCAATACTGTTTCTAGATGCGCCATGTGCTCCTGCCATGTCCGACTGTATACCAAGATATCATCAAAAAATACCAACACGAATTTTCTCAGCTGATGATGGAAGACCTTATTCATGGTGGACTGGAAAGTAGCTGGTGCATTGGTCAATCCAAATGGCATCACTACAAACTCAAAATGCCCACAATGGCACCTGAATGCAGTCTTCTCAATGTCCTGTTCTCTGACTCTAATCTGGTGGTAACCTGATCTCAAATCAATCTTACTAAAGTAGCATGCCCCATGCAGTTCATCTATTAGCTCATCAATCCGTGGAATAGGATATCTATTCTTAATGGTTTTCTTATTCAGCATCCTGTAATCTATACACATCCGTAATGAACCATCTTTCTTCTTAACCAAAACTACTGAAGAAGCAAAAGGAGACTTACTAGGTCTGATGTGTCCCATCGCGAGAAGCTCCTTGATGGTTTTTTCTATCTCATCTTTAAGCCTTTTAGGATGCCTGTATGGAGTGATCATGAATGGTTTAGCGCCTTCTTCTAATTCAATGATGTGCTCGATCCCTCTATCAGGTGGTGTACCAGGTGGAATATCGCTGAATACCTTACTATACTTTTCCCTCAATATCTGTATGTCGGGATGATATTCTGTCTTTGGTTGTTCCTCCTGTGTAGGCATGAGAGTACACATGGCTGCCCATTCAAGATCCTCATGTCTCACCAATCTTTCCAATCGTCTAAGAGAGATCGTTCGGATATCACTATTCCGAATAGCTCTCAATACATGCTGCCTCCCATCTACTTCGAACTTAATCTCCATGTCCCTGAGTCGGAAGGTAACCTCACCTAATAAACGTAGCCATGTCATTCCCAAAACAATATCTAAATCACCCATATTGACCACGTGGTAATCCGCTCTGAACTCATAATTATTCAGGCGTAAAGGCATGTCTCTGACTATCTTGTTACACTTAAGAGTGTATCCGTCAGCAACCTGTACTCGAAGACCTTCGAATTCTTCTGTCTTAATACCACGACGCTCAACCAATCTTGCATCAATGAAGTTATGTGTAGCTCCAGTATCAACTAATGTAATCACCTTCTGTCTTGCTAGGACACCACGTAATCTGAAAGATCCTTCCTGTTGAATGCTAGACAAACGCCCTTGCTGTAGATGTAATTCAGGTTCTTCTTTCTGTTTTGACTTTCCTGTCTCTTCCTCAGATTCTGAACCAGTGTGTTCATCCTCTTTTGCCGCACTGTCAGAATCTGATCCTTCGTAATATGCCCACATAACTCTATTGGCTTTTCCTTTTGGTCGCAAGGGACAATCATGATCCCTGTCATATGGACCTTTGCAATAGAAGCATAATTTCTTCCTTCGCAAGTCATTTAATGCCTCTGTATCTAGGGGTGTGGTAGATTTCCCTTTGGTTTCAATGCTCTTCCCTTTATTTTTATCAAACTTCCTATTGTCTTTGAAAGAGGTAGTACTCCTGGGAGTGAACCGGCTAGAAGGGGCTGTAAGTTCCATACTTCGTGCTTTCCTCATGGCTTCCTGTAGTATTGGTGGGTCAAATGCCTTAATCCATCCCTTGAGGGGTTCAGACAATCCTTCTGTAAATAAGATAACTAACCTCCTTTCCGATGCATCTGGTACCATGACTGACAACCTCTGAAATTCACTAATATAAACCTCCACATTGCCAGTCTGTCTTAATTGTGCAAGGTCGCGAAAATAAATTTCTGGATCCTTCTTATCAAAACGTTCAACTAATCTATCCACAAAGTCTTGATACGTTGTTACCTGGTTGTGTTGCAAAGTAACCATTCCATGTGACCACCAGTCATGAGCTGCGCCTTCCAGATGCAAGGTAGCATACTTGATGGCATCTATTTCTGACATAGGCCTTAACGCTAGAAAGGTATCCAACTTATGAATCCAAGCTTGTGCTGTCATCTGACCACTCCCATCGAAAAAAGGCAAAGTAAGTTTACTGACAGCTCGTTGTAACTCACTTTCATGACCTCCTCTAGGTCTCCTATTCTGGCGGCTATTCCTCATATGTTCTCTTCTTTGGTTTAGATATCGATCAAAGTTCAATAATTCACGCACATGCGGGGGTAATGCTTGCCATTCTGTCGTAGCAGCCCTAAGATCATCCTAGAAATCTTTTGGTGCATCGTCTTCTCCCATCTCCTAAGCCTCTTCCCTTAGGAAGGTGGGACGAGTAGGTCTATTTGCTGTCCATGATCTGTGCCTAGGAGCACCTTGTGATCCTGCCACACTCCTATCATCGTGATCAGATGTGCCTCTTCCTTGATCCTGAATCCTGGGCTGAATAACTCTTTCCATTATGGTAGTCAAAGCCTGTAGTGTCTGAGTTATTTCTTGTTGTCCGGTAGTCATGGTTCTGTAAAATTCTCTGGTTTCATCATCGTCGACCCTGGGAAATCTTGGCGGACTCTGTGTTTGTCTTTCACCCATATCTCCATCCTTGAATATGGTTCTCTTGCGAATATAACACTGGGAATTAAAGTACCTTTACCCAATCAGGATGGTAGGATTACTGCTCTGATACCACTGAAATAGCCTGGTAGGTTATTGATTCTTTTAGCACTCACAACCCATACTTCAAGGATTAGACATTTCGAAAAACAGTTAGCAACCAGGCACTGATGACCCTCACTATAAGAGTCTGAAGTATAAGCCTCTTATCAAATACTTGCCATGAACAAGACTAATCTTATGCAACGAATAATAATATGGACAAAAATCAGTAAGTGATTCAGTTGCAAAGAGCTATAGTATTAGCTATTCAGTTTTATGGGTAATCAAATGAAAATTACTAAGTCTGAAAATCGCAACAACACAATCTTGGAAATAGAACCTGATGATTGTTGCTTCAAAATTTGATTAATTCATTCACAACGTCTATCTTCATATACTATAGGAATTCTCTGCGGGTTTATGGGGGAACGCCCGACTATTTCCGCATGTCTATTGAATCCACCGGTTGAGAAAATTATCGCGCCCAGCCTTCAGTGATTCAATGTTTCTTATGGCCACCGGACAAGTTCGGCAACTTCTCCCAATCGATCACGTCCATCTATACCCGCGGTATCTTCTCCTTGTTTTAATGGCCGACGGCTTTTGTTTTCCTCCGCTGTGACTCCGCCGAAAAGACCCGTGCCGACACTGTACCATCTGCCGTGAGAGTTTAATGTGATATCCACTGAAACAGAAATGGTGATTGGTTAGCCTGATCCGCTGTTAATCAACCCGCAAACTGCTGATGGACGAGGTTCTCACGATAGAGGGTTTGAGATCATGCAGACCCGGATGATAATGTGCCGCTGCTAATCAGTGGATAAAATCAAAGAAAAAATAACTGCCCATGAATATAACCCTAGCTCCCTTTGTCTGCCCTTTTGAGATGATATAGTTTTTAAAACTGCAAGTTGATTGTTGTTCTCCAGTGCTCGGATTAGCCACTCTTCAAGACTCCAAAACGTCACTCCTTCAGTATTCCAAAAAATAAATAATTTCCACATGAAATGGCTGAAGACCATCTCCAATGTGCAACCCTTCGGGGGAATATTTCACCTCCTCAGTTATGCAGATCCAAGGGAGTTTTCGTTCCCAGAGACCTAATGGAAATTTGCAGACAAACTACAAATTGCCTTAGTTGAAGAAGAAATCAAATCCACCAAATTGCCTGTTTCAAATGGGAGCCCTATGTCCTCTATTTATCTCCTTTGCTGAGAAGTTTCTGGAAATTCTCCAGAATCATCTTGCACTACAAATATTAACTTTATAAAATTAAATAATTAACTTTATAAAGTTAGAATACAACCTTTATTTAATATTGGAATGAGTAGGCCCCGCTTACTTAATTGGAAGACAAAATCGACCCTCTTCCCATAATCATTTGCCTACGAGAGTCAATGATAGGCAAATCCCATGTTATAATTATGTTGCTAAGAGAGGGACATGACAAAAATCCAAAAATAACGAGATGAAGTCTAAGTTTTCAAATAAAAGCTAAAGGGAAAAAAAAAAAAAAACATAAAAACTCATAAAAGGAAAATTTATGAACTCATTATCATACCTTATCTATGAAATAAAGTAAACTCAATATAATATGCGTAATAATAAATTTATCACTAATACATTCTTAAAATGTTTAAATAGAACTATATTATAAAAGTGTACCAAATCCAATTTTTAAAAATCTTTTTATAACAATATAAACTTTGATCTAAAAATAAATATATTAAATGTCTTTGAATATAAATATATAATAATAAATTACATATAATTATTATTATTATTTCATTATTCTTTTTACATGAATAAACATCATTGAAATACAAATAATTTAAAAATAATAATCATACAAGCATTATGAATACAAAGAAAGAACCAAAAAAGTAAATTTATAAGAAATATGAATGGAAACACTTTTTTTGACTTTACATAATTTTGTACCATTTAACTAAAATTAATTGTCATATTCATATGTTGAATGCCATTTTTTTTTAATTTAAAAAAATTGCAAGCAAGTTTGGTGACACATTTTATCACTATGCTAGGTACTGGATGGAGACATGTTGAAGGAGAACAATATTGTAAGCATAGTTATATTCCTACCAACCCACTAAAGTATGTTGCTTTATAACAACCTACTTCATTTCTTGGTAAATGTTTGGTATGTGTCGTTGCCACAACCATCATAAACAAGAAAACATTGTTTAGCTTGTGCCAAAAGTATAAAATTCTGCAAGTATATGCGAATCCCACCAACACCCATATATGTTCGTAATATTCACGGTCGTTATAGATGTGTATTTTACCACGTAGCGAATAACAAAAAAATTCTAGTTTAACAAACTCTTTCTTCTTTGACTTCATATATTTTATTTGCCTAACCTACACTTATTTCACCACTTTTCTAAAGTGCAATGAAGCTTCTTTCGTGGAGGAGAATCATGCGAGCAAGGGCTTAAATTTGAAAAAGTAAGTAAAACTGACTGATGTATATATAAAATGGAATTATTAATTTTATTTTGTCTTCATTAAAAATTTGAATCAATATAATTTTTATAAGATGGAAGACATGTTTGGAGTGATTGTGTATATTTATATAATAATACAATTATTTTATTAAAACATAATAAACATATTAGAATTATGATATGACGTTTAAACAAATTTAAGGTTTGTACTTTAGATATTTTACTTCAGATAATCTTGAGCATTTCATGTTAGTAGTTGTCCTTGTTCAAAGTTCATAAAGTTATTTTTTATCCAATGTAAATCAGTAAGCAATCAAAGTAAAATTAATGTCAAAGTACCTATAAAAAAAGATATTAAATATAGACATAGAATATATACTTGCTTCTCATAATTGAAAACAAGTTTCTAAATTCTTCCAATAATACCATATCCATGCAAAAAGCTTAAAAATCTCGGACATGTGGAAGCCTCCCAAAAAAGAGGTCGTACAAGACAAATTATTTTCAACCTACGAGATTTCAAATTAATAGTACTTTTTATAGGAAATAATTCAACAACAAAATTTAACTTTATAAAAAGTATGATTTTTTTTTTAAAAACAAAAAAGGTGACATGATTGGTAGAAATTAATTCACTAATTAGTACAAGTGAATACAATAGTATTGCCTACCACAAGCATAACAAGGACCACGTAGTGGTGTGTGCTTATAGGAGAATGTATTGTAATAGAAATAGTAATTAAATATTATAATAATTAATCAATAGAGTAAATGTATTATAAAAAGATAGATGTATGATAAAATTATTATTGAAATAAGTATTTCAAATCAACTAATCTAATTTCAATATTAAAAAGTAGTTAAATAAATAATAATTTTATAAATAATCTCATCAAAATCCTCACTTTTATTTGTGAAAGTTGAAACCAAACAATAATCTAGTAATAAGTTCAAACCTAACTTGAAAGTCAATGGAATTAGTGAAGTGAAGTGGTAATTCATTTGTGAGCAAACTCCTAGCATCATTGAATTATATCTACATTCTAATCAATGCTATTAGAAAGCTAATCTCATTTGATAAAAAAAGTGGACTATGAAATTGCTAATAAATTTGAATTGTTAGTAGATTATATTAATTTTTAAATACAAAATAGTTAAAAAAGAGCACTCTTAATTTTCCACTATTTCATTTGAGTTCCACTCTTCTCTAATTTTTTTTATTCAAACTAAATAGGGAAGCAATCTTTAAGATTTGTTTCCTTCAGTATATATTATTG
Organism: Cupressus sempervirens; assembly: GCA_028749045.1. Classification (NCBI taxonomy): domain Eukaryota; kingdom Viridiplantae; phylum Streptophyta; class Pinopsida; order Cupressales; family Cupressaceae; genus Cupressus; species Cupressus sempervirens. The sequence goes on from CM053787.1 coordinate 591,687,620, forward strand.
TATTTGTTGGAGGCACATACTATTGCAATCACTTGTGGATAACGAGTGATTAATTTTTCCTACTTCAATCAATGAAATGTAAGTATTTTTATAATTAAGTTAATCTTTTTATTTTTTCTAATGTTTATATGTCAAATCTTAATTTCTTAAATAATGAAAAATATTTTACTTTAGTTTGATTTGCTCATATTATTTGAGTCTTATAGGAGTGGATTTCTAGGAACCACTACCTATATTTAAGGATGAAATATATAAAATATGAAACACATAATATTTATATCAAACTCATAAAACTTATCAAATAATTTTTTAGCTATAATGGTTACATATTATAAATTCAAAAATATTTTTATGTTAGAAACTATTATTTGATATATGTAGTTTGAATGATAATTGTTTTTAATCTTAATAATTTAAATAATTTAAAGGGAATAAATGAATTCTAACATTACTGAAATGAAGATATTTTTTTAATCTTAAAAAATATTGATTAAATTATATTAAATCACTATTAAATTTTTATTCTTAAACTATTATAACTTACCTCAACTCACTATTTTCTAACTATTAAATTTTTAATCTTAAACATTACAATTTTCGACAAATACAAGCCATGACGTGGCACTTGTTCTATTTTAGTTTTAGAACTTGGAAAGTCTAAAAAAACCTATTTCAATATAGAATTTTAAATTTATATGTAAATTAACTTTACATATATTTTCTAATCAAATAGCTTAAGAAAGAACTAGATCCAAAATCTTACTTTTAAATGAAATATATGATTAATTTCACTTTTACTTACAACTAGATTTTCTTCTCTCTTACATATATCAATATCTAAAGATACTTTTCAATAATATTTGGATAGCAAAAATAGTATAGGTATATATATATAGAATTCAATATAAAAATATTTGAGTAGGTTTCAATATAAAATTTAGTTTCTAAAATTTAAGGTGGATAAATGTTAAATAAAAAAATCAAATGTGTATTAAAATGAAAATGAAATTTAAAAGATTATGATTACATTTTTAAAAACTAAATGAATAATTTTTGAAAAAATTGAATACTTAATATTGTTGTCAACATAATATAGTTTATTAATTCATTCCTAAAATTGTGCTCATGAAAATGAGTAATGGAGCTATCTTAGAACAAAGAGGTCCTAATTAAATAACTTTCGAAACATGTTGGTTACATAAAAAAGGTGTCATTCGTGATTGGTGCAAATTAATTGAAAAATTAGAGCAACTAAATGCAATAGTATATTGCCTACAACAAGTACAATAAGAAAAACAATGTTACGCTTCAACTATCATGCAATATCAATATTTACAAAATTTAAAGATTATATTATATGTAAAAAACAATATAAAATTATAATAAGTATGATTTTAGTAATTATTAATATTTTATTCATTAACTATTTTTTAAAAAAAAATTAATATTTAATAAATAACTTCATATTAATAATGATAAAAAAATAATTGTCAAATTTAAATTCTAAATGAAAGAAATTTTTTAATTATTTTCTACTAGAATTAAGAAATATATGATATTTTGGTAAATAAGTAGCCAACACAAGGGGGTTGAACAAAGAACAAAATAGGATCTACAACTAAGACTATAGACCTACATAAAAACACATTAACAATATAGAAACAACATAAAAACTATTGGCAAGCACAACCCAAACAAGATAAACTAGACCTCACTGCTTACATATCAAAAATATTAACCAAACTAGGAGAGGAAGACAATAAATAACTCCTCTTCTACCTTCAAAAAACCTCTTATCCCATCTATAGTGTTAAATAGTTAACTAATAATAAATTGTAACAACTATGTGACATCTTACTACTAACCATAAACATATCATTATTTTTGTAATATAAAACATCCATAAACAAGATAATATAAAATTTTAGTCATCACACAGAATAATACCATAATTTTGGAGATTTTCATAATACTATTAAATAAAAAGACAATTTTCCCACTCCGACACTAGATATGGGACCACCAAATAATCCTTAACTTTAAAATGGTAGCAAGCATCAACACTTCTTTCCCTTCGTAGACATGGAAAACAACATCTTTGTCTAGTCATCTACAAGAAACTTAAAAAGTTCCATAGTGGTGTCATCTTCTTGATCCTTTTTATCCTCATTTTCCTTTTGCAAAAGGAAGAGTGTGGATGTTGTAGAGTCTATGACTTTGACAACAAAGTGGACCAATATGTTGAAGCTTTTTCTTCTAGATTCTATAGCTCATATTTCATTTTCTTCAACAACTCCTCTCCAGTGACACATAACACACAACATCTGTCACCCAAAGCCTTAGTGACCATCACATCATCTTTCTTTTGCAATCACATTTTTACTTTGTTCATGTGGTGAGAGAGGAGGGGAATCAATTTTAATAGGTTATCCATCCTTGCTATCCTCTTCTTGTTTCTCCTAGATCTCATTACATTCTTCTATCTTGATGCTCATAGAAACATGGGTGGAGATTCTACTATTCTAGGTGTCCAAATCCAACCTAGCATTACTCTTAGTCTTAGTGGTCTTATCCTCTATCCCGTAATTTTCTCTAGCTTCCATCTCCTTAGGATAAGTTTAGTAGTAAAACCTATAGGATTTATAAAGCATATCTTCCTCCACAATATGAACTTTGAGATTCATTTTAGGAGTTTTAGAAACTTTGGTTTTTGAGGAACCACTTGATCAATTTTACCCTTCTTTGCCAACTCTAACATGGATCTAGAGACATGGAAATCTTCAAGGGTATGTGTGTAGTCTTAGGTCTTTTTAGCCCTTTCATTTTTTAGGATAATCCAAAGTCCTACCTGTGGGAGGGGTCTAGGAGGGTGGATAAATTTGAACCATAAAAGGTCGAGGAGGGCACACATTCAAGTGGAAGTTGTAAAGCCTAAGCATAACACCCTGATGATATAAACCTCATTCTTACCCAACCTCTTGTATTCTCTAACATCCTTGAAAGTAGACTCAAGAAAATGGAGAAGGTAGAAATGAATAGAAATAAGATCATGGTTCCTAAAGTGATTAAGGAAAATAACATTATAGTAATAGTACACACGGTAACAACATTCTATAGTGAAATATTTCATGATTACAGAGAAACCCTATTCCTAGGGTTCTAGAAGCTCCTATTTTTTAAACCTCCATGTAGCTACATAGGTTCATCCTCTCTACAAAAGTAGTATTTGAGGCTATCTTGACCCATTACATGGCTCATATTCTTCCACTTACACTCTTTAGTACACATCCGAGTGGATTGTTCTATCATCAATTCATTGACTTTAAAGGTGATGTTTCCCCTCATGACTTTTTGTTCCTCTCAACTATTAAAAAATTGCATCATGGGGAGAACTCAATTTTGAAACCAAACATGGCTTCTATTTTAGGAAAAATTCCTCCATCATCCAAAACCATCAAGATCCTAGGGTTATTTCACATGGTTCTTCAATTTTATTTAGATCCACGTAGGCTAGCTCCCCCTTATCTCTTTTATTTCCAACTAGCTCTAAAATTTCTCTTTACAATAGTGCATAATCTACAGATCCTAAAATCCATACCAAAAGTTTTACTCAAATATTTGGTAATTAAATCATTAGATAGAAAAATGGAGTGAAATGAGTGAAATGCTTAACATATATGGTATCAATTAAATTCTTAAATAATTAAGGGTATGTGCAGGATAATGAGGGGCCAAAAGTGACAATATAAAAATCAAACAAGTTTTAAAACATCCAAAAGTGCTTTAAAAAAATGTGTTGATTTTTTCTCATCGATTCTAATACCAAAGCAAAGATAAAGTGTCAATCCATATCGGGTATGCGATAGGTATCACGTATCCCAAACCTACACTTGTATTTAGGAAAATCAAACATATGTTTTTCTACACTTCCAGTTTGTGTATTTGATTGTGTATAGTTTTTCTATCATCAATGTTTCAGATCATACTACATGATCCATCATTAGGATGCTAGAGAGAAAAGAACATGAATACTATATGTTTTCATCATTTCTTCATATTGGCTCATTGTTTCTAGCCAAAACTATAGGGTATTCTATCGTTATCGAGTAAACGATCTAGCATTCCATATATTTTGAGCATTGTATTACTTGTAAGTTGATTTTTGTTATTTTTACTTGTTTTCAGTAAAAAATTATTGAAATTTAAGGTTTTAATGAAAATATATGTATTTTGAGTTTTTTGATATAATTTGTCAATTGAATTTGCAATTTTATGTTTATTTATAATATAATCAACATGATTGATACCAACCAACCTCTAAACCTTGCCTTACCAAATAATAATCTCAAAAACATTCTACAACCACTTCCAAATGATCCACAACCCCCTTAAAACCCTTTCTAAATTGAAGATTTGATTGAAAACAATATAAGCAAATTGAGGGCTTTCCAAAAGACATATAATAATATCCCTACATTGGCTCCCATGTTATCTACCCTAAATGTCATTCTAGATAATATTGAGACACTTTGCAAGTAGCATAATGCTACTCTTCATTGGCATGAGGAAATACATACTCAGTTTGATGATGGGTTAGATTTTGATAGGGTTGTGACCCTTAATGTTACCAAAAAAAATAGAAGACCAATTTTTGAACCCTAAAATTGGACTAAAAGTTAAACCCAAGAAACCCAAATTGTCCATAAAAGGCTGCACCAATGAGGCCATGCATGCCAATATTTTGGACACTTGGTGAATAATTTTTAAAAAGCCACCATACAATAATATGAAGGCGCCCTTTTATTTCTTGAGAAAATTATATACTAAGTTTGTGAAAGGGAACAAAGTGAATTACTAAAGCATGAGGCCCAACATGGGCATAGGAGGAAGAGATCTGCAAGACATAACATTTTCCCAACACAATAAAGTCATCACTTATGTTCTCCCCACTAATGTCTCCCCCTCCTCCAATGCAACAACCTAATCCCATTAGTAAGGCTATCTTGAAGGCTATTAGAACCATCATAGATTTAGTAGTCTACTAGTCATCTAGACTAGGTTAGTGTTGCCTCCTCATGTTGATGATGTTGGTACAAGTACATTAGTTAGTAGCTCACATGCTTGTGTGCCCATACCTATGTCTAGGTCCCCTAAGTGATTCGAATTTCAATTTGTCATTGGGGATGATGATACTTCATCCATGGCTATAAAGACTATAGCATCTCCTGTGAGAGATGCAGGGGAGTAGGTAGAGTCATGGTCTCCTTCTATTGTGGTGAGTTCATACATTTGATTTGTCACAACACAATTAATTTAAAATAAATATTTATATTAGAATAATTTTGACAACTTCATACTTATGTACATGTATATGTGATTTTGTTATGTTGAACCGATAACTAAGGAGGAGATGAGATAGGTGGATGATGTCTAAACTATTTCATTTAGCTTCAAGACCTCCAAAGTATATTGGCTTTTTACTCATTACTCTTATTTAATACTAAACTATACATGATTTCTTATCTTCTTTTTCTCTTGTAGGTTTCACCTCTTAGTTGATTGGGGAGGGGGAAATGCAATGGGTGTTAAGACATTATCCATTGACAAGGGGAAGGTAACTAGGTGTTTTAATGTAATTATATACTTGTCACTTGTTTGTACTAATGAGTGGTTATTTCATTGTTTATTTACAAAGGGTAGCCTCTGATGATCTTATGAGGCAAATTCATCATCCTAGACCCTCATGTATTTCATTTTGCAGCCAAAGCCCTATTGTATGTATATTTATCATTTAATTATTATTTTTCCTTTATTTATTGATATTATATAAATATTATTTTCATGATCATAAGTGTTGAATCTAAGACTAGTTTTGACTATTTCATGTCAACACACTTAAGATGTTTACTAAGTTCATGCCAAGCTAGTAACACATGCCGAGTAAAATATGTATAGATGCCAACTAAATTGTTGATGCCAAGCCACAATGTATGCCAAGCTAGAAAGAACTACAATAGGTGTCGAGTGAACTTCAAGTGTCGAGTAATCTTCAGGTGCCAAGTGAAGTTCAAGTGCCAAGAAAAGTATAGGTGCCAAGTCACTATAGAAGCCGAGTGGAATAGAATTGCTATAGGAGCCAAGTGAGCTAGTTTTTCTATATGAGTAGAGCATTAGAGATAACTAGTGCCGAGTAACACAGATTGGACATAGTTTTTTGTAATTGTACAAACACCTATGTAAACTATTTTTTGAGCCAACATAGAAGAATCTCGAAGGATATTAAATATAAGAATGAATTTTTTGCATTACCTATGCAATCAACATGTAGCTAGTAAGAAAAAATGAAGAAGACATGCAACCAATAAGAAAAATGGAAGGAATGAGTGGGAAATAAAGATTTAAAATGGATTCTAGATTGATACCTAACCCTAAGTCTTTGAAATATTTAAAAGGAGGATGAAACCCCATTGTATGCATGAATGAGAGAAGTGTATGGGTGAACTATAGCAAAATTTAGAGGAAAGTATGAAAAGACTTAGAAGAATAGAGCAACATTGCAGTATTCAGTTGATGTAGAATAAAGTATCAGAACTTCAAAGAGTGACATATCAGATCAAGAAAGGATTAGGTTAGTTAGAGTAGAACAAGGATTTGGAATCAGCAATTGGAGATTGCAAAGCTATCAGATCAAGGACTTTCTAATACTCTCTAGCAATTGTATTAGATAATGGAAATCCTATGTACTTAGGTTGGCCTAGTAGCCATTTGTAAATCCTCTAACAGGGTGGCATTCCAAGTGAATGTACAAAATTCCTTCAACTAGGCCTACTTTTAGTAGGGTAGTGAGATCCTTTAACTAGGTCACTTTTGACAGAGTGTAAAGTCTTTAACATGAAAGGCCTTTTATAGGGCAGACCATTGGAAGTGGTCAAACATTGTAACCTTGAATAGTTACACATTGTTGTAGTGATATTTTGTTGGTGTCATCCCCACCCTAATTTTACCTTCTCATTTTGGAGGGTTTTTGGGTTACCAAATTTGTGTGTTGTCTATTTTCATGCATGTCTTTACTTTCAAGTTCAGTAGATAGATTAGATGGATGTGAATGGTTTTAGTTAAAATAATTTAAAAGGGTTAAAGTTAGTTACTTCTAATTCACCCCCCCTCTTAGAAGTAAATCTTCCCACTTGTTAATTCCAACAATTGGTATCAAAGCCTAGTTCTCACAAGAAGGAGTCCTATAGCTTGGAGAAAAGATCTAGAAATGGAAGTCTACAAACTTGGAAAGATCATAGAGAATCAAGCAATTGACATACAACTTACTTTACATGCTTTGGAAGAAGCTAGAGGAGAACTAAGAAAATCCTTAAAAAGAAGAAAAGAGATTGCCATAGCTGAGAATGACACACATTACAAGGATATTGACACCTCAAATCTATTTTCAAATGGAGATTCCAAAGAGCTTGATGTAGCAATAGAAAACCTAATGGAGAAGAATAGAGCTCAAGCAGAAGAAATTATAATACTCAAGCTTGAACAAGAATCACAAGCCACGATGCTTTGTGAAGTGACTGAATAGAATAAAAGAGCCATTGAAGAAAAAGCCATGATAGAAGATGACAAGATAAATCTTACTAACAGACTGGAGGAAAAGACAATTGAATTTGAAAGAATTTCAAACATGTATATGGACACCTTAAGTTAGATGATGAATGCATATCATGGATTAAATGTCAAGGATATTTAGATCTCTACACTAAAGATGCAAAATGAACAATTGCAAAATGACCTAAAAAGAGAAAAGGAGATTATAGAGAGCTTCAAAAAACCTAATGAGGCCATCAAGTACTTTGAGTAGCTACTAAAATCATGAAGGGATAGCAATGATACTTCAAGACTTGGTTACACCAGCATTGAACAAGGATAGTCCTCCAAAACTACAAAAGAAATGAGTAACAAAGGTAAGAACACTAAACCTACATGTCATTTCTGTGGTAAAAAGGGACATACTTCTAATGTATGTAGGAGAAAGAATGCCTATCAACGTAACAAGCCTAAGAATACAAGTTATTGTCACAAGTGCAAAAAGCAAGGACATCAAGCACATAACTATAGGACTAGAACTATTAGAACACCAAAATTTGAAGGTCACTACTACAATTGCAAGAAATATGGACATAGAGCATTTGAGTGTAGATCAAAGCCTATGTGGACATCAAATCAAGAAATAAGAGAAGGTAACCTTGGTCATCACTTCAATTGGGACTATAACACCAGGTATAGCTATCATTACTATCAAGAATATGGACACATTCCTAAAAATTTCATAAGCACACATTTTAGAGGGAACTATAGTAGATGGTTAAGTCAAATCACATGTTTTAGTTGCTTAAAGACTAGTCATATCAGTAGTGATTGCCCAAAAAAGTCAAAGGCACCCAAGTTAGAAGTCTACAAAGGAAAAGAGAAGGTAGATGTTGAACACATCAGAGGACAAATGAACAAGACTTGTAAGAAGAAAGATGAGGTTAGCACAACAAATGAAGGGATCACTTCACCTAATAGGTCAAGTGGTCACACTTCATCAAACTAAGAAAAAGAAGGGATAAGGGACTAATTTACAAAGTTTCCTCATGCATCAATCCTAGAAAAGATAAAACTAAAAAGAAGAGATCAGTACAATTAGAGATGAAAATTTGAAATTCAAACTTTTCACCAGTATTATCGAGTCGTCCTTAGTTGCCAAGTGAATGTTAGTATATGTCGAGCTATTAGTAAGAGCCGAGTGATTGGTCACAACTAAGTTGGCAATGAAAGTTGAGTAAAGAGGAAATCTAGTTGGAGCTGAGTGATGGAAAGTCAATGGAAGTTGAGTTATGTTGAAATCCTTAAGGAGCTGAGTGTACAACTATATACACACTAAGAATTTAATGCTATGTTTTGAAGAGTAAAAGGTCAATTTTATGACAATTTCTCATCATTCAAATGTAGAGCAAGAACAAGAAGAGTACATAAGTTATTGAAGAACAACAATTGAAGCTTTTGTATAGATTTCAACAAAGATCAAGTACCATTTTCATCAATCTAATGTATTCGTCAAGTACCAAGTTGCACAGTTATAAAGTTTAATATCTTTTGAAACCCCAGATTTGCAATATGGCTTCCAATTCTTAAAACCCTAAGGAAAAAAAAGGTTTTGAGGTTTAGTTAGTTAGAAATGAGGTTAAACAACCAAATTTTAGGCTGATACCAAAAGTTGCATATAAAAATGACCCTATGAGTACACTATCCATGATTCTACCCAAAGTTGTAATAGTGCAAGGCTATAGGAAATGTCACAATTGCAAGGTAGGAGTAATAGGAGACATGGAGATTCATCAAGTATATGATAAATTGTGTGAAAATGGAGTGCTAAAGGAAGAATTTCAAATAGTTGAAAGAAAGGGCTTAACCCATGCCCTAGTTTTCCCCATAGTTTTTAAAATTAAATGGATAAGAATTTTCCTAAGAAGAATACATAATGGTTGTTTATGGCTAGAAGGAGGACCTATCAAGATAACAAAGAGAATTGTGCATAGGGTTACATGTTTTCCAACCCTAGATTGGTACAAGACCCTACAAAGTAATTTTAAGGAAGCTATTGAAAAGAACATTGAGGAAAGATGGAACAAAAGGGGGATGACTATCGATACAATAAAAGATCCCCTTCTGGACTTTGCAGTAAGAATCATATCTCACAAGTTCTATCAATCAAGCAGATTGAATAGTGTTTTGTGCATTGCTATGGATGTAGCATACAAAATTGTTAAGAAGGATCATAGATATGATCTAGTAAAATCATTATTACAATAGATCATGGAGAATTTGGGAGCAATAAGAAGATCAAAAGGTGCTCAATGTAAGTTTGGATCAGTTCTAATCTATATATTTTTCTATGTTTTGAAGGAATTTCCCTCTTTTGGCAAAGTAAAATGGAAATCAGATAAGTCAGCTATTACTCAAATCAATGAGTACATTGAGAAAATGGGAGACAACTTTGAATCCCTAATGACTAGCTACTTTAAGGATTTCAAGAAATCCATGAAGCAAAGACTAAGGATACCAGTCTCCCTAGTAGAACAACACATCAATGATATTTGTTTCTTAGTTGATATTGATTATACTTATATCCAAGCATCAATTCCAAGGACTAGATGGCTAAGATCATTAGAATATGAGCTAAACATTGATGAAGCATCAACAACAATCACAAAATTGCTTATAGAGGAGATTGATAAGGATACACCACATTTTGGAACATATGACGTGGTGTAATCCAAAGTGGATATCGAGTTGAAGACTGCCTCCACTTTAAAGAAGAAAGACAAGCTTGTGAAGAAGTTGAAAGTAAAGTTTGGAGAAGGCACTATAAAAGAAGTAGAAGGTGAAGATTGTAATACTAAGGAAGAGGAAGATGATGATGATGATGAAGAGGAACATCAACCTCTTGCATTGACACAAAGCTTAGGTGAGGATTAAGAAAAGGAAGAGGATGCCGATGAAGAAGAAGAAAAGGAAGCACCAGCTCAAGCCAAGCCCAAGAAGAGAAAGGCCAAAACTCAGCCTACAACCCAGCCTAAAAGAAAGAAAGTTGCAAAGCCAACCCAAGCCAAGCCAACTATACCAGTAACAAGAGCCACCACAAGAGCCTCAACTCAAAAGGCTAAGGAGCAAGACAAAGAAAAGAAGAAGGCTACTAAGCATACTAGTCCTATGTAGAAGAAACCAAAGAGAAAATATGTTGCACAACTAGATTCAGATGATGAGGAAAGGACAAAATCTAAAGATATCAACCAATTTAGAGTGGTAAGCTATGCTCCTAAGTCAAATATTGATAAAATTTGTGATAATGTTAGGAAGAATGGAAATTTTTCTAAATTGAAAAATATTGATTTTAATAAATTGAGTAGAGAAGATTAGAATAAAGTTGAAGAATCAGTATATGCCATGATGGCAGAATGCAAGAACACTCCTCTTGCATAAGAAAATACAATGCCTAAGGAATTATATGAAATTGTTGAAAATAAATGGCATTATTGTTTAAAAATGGAAAAAGAGATAAGAGAATCCACATTAGCACAACTAATGTCAGAATTGAGTAAAGGTCAAATAACTAAGAAACATGGAAGCAAGTTTGCACCAAAATATACAGCCTTTAGCATCTTGCAGAATAAAGTTGAAGAAGTTGTCAATAAATCAACAAGAATGTGGAAGTTGATATATGGCTTGACTACTATCAAGGATGAAGAAGAAGATCCCTTTGAGGTGTTAGTGTAGTTTTTTATTTTTCCTTTTTTGCTAAGTTTTTCCTACATTTTTTAATAATCTCGCTTAGGTTAATAAAGCATGTCTTATTAGGTGAATGGTTTTGAGGTGTCACCTTCCTACATGTGAGCATCCATTAGCTATCTTGGGAAGATACTTTGCTATCTTTAGTCCGATAGATGGTTTCTCCTCATTGGTTGATGTTGACACCTCCTCCCTCTTCCTAGCCTATATAAGCATGCTACCTAGCTTGTATTTGCATCTCTTGTATTTGCATCCTCTTAATGCTATTTTGCTTCCAGCATTTGCATTACTCTCTTGGAGACTAACTCTATGATGCTATTTTGATTTTGTATCATTTGCATTCATAGTTTAGATATTTACTCTTTGCACTAGTTTTTTGGGTTATTAATCTTTTCAGATTCTAACATGGTATCAGAGCTTTTCTATGTGCAAGAGTAGATTTTAGTTTCCTTATTTGAGAGATTTGGGAGGGGCAAATAAACTTTATTCTAGTTTTTTTGAAAAACGAATTATGCTCTTCTCTTGCATCTTTGGATGATCTTGAGAATCAGAAAAGTTTTGACAAAAACAGTTTTTCTCTGGGGTTTCAATCTCAAATCTGACAACCAACTTGCATATTTGGAGTTTTCAATCAGTTTTGCAGGTTCCAGCATGCCATTGATGGACTTGAGAAGCTGATCCAGCATTTGCATGTCAAATTTTGGTTGCTGGGGTCGTTTTCTGATTTTTGGAGCCGTTTTTTTCTGTTAAAGGCGTCTGATTTACACTACAGCAACATCTTTTGTTCATCAGCAAGAAAAATGCTTTCTGGGTTTTGTTCGCAGCCTCGAAAAACCATCTCGGTATCTTTTAAATTTTGCATGCAAGCTGTATATTTTTCATAATCGAGCATGCAAAGCTACAGCCATACCCCTCTCCGTTGGCAGCCGCAGATTTGAATGCAGTTTTCAAATGTCTTGTTCTTGCTCATACGGACTCCGATTTTGATGATTCTTGTTATGAAATTTGCTATTTTTTTGTGCTCTATCCACTATTGGAGTTATTTTTTGATTTTCATGCATGAATTCTTCAGAAATTGCAGATTCTCAGCCGTGACTGTGCACAGTTATTGTTTTGGAAACTTCGGAGGATCATAACTTTCTCATACGACCTCATATCGAGGCGATTCTTTTTTTGAAAGTGCATAATTTTTCGAGTAGATCACAGTGGTGCTATTCGTTTCTTTGATTATTGTGCCCAAGTTTCACTTTTAACATATGCTCTTCATGAGGGTTTGTAATGCATTGAAATCAAGACCTACTTGTGGTTTTTTGGCCATAACTTTTGCATATGGAGGTATTTTTCCGATCCAAAAGAAGCGTCGAAAAGCTGGTTCTGAGACAGAGATACTGGTATAAGTTTTTTTGAGTTTTGATACAGTTTGGTTGCCTATTATGGCAATCAAAGTCAGATGTTCTATTTTGCACTCTGAGAGGCGTATCTTGAGCTTCCGATCTCCATTTTTGGACTTCTTTATATCGCTGGAAAGCTCTTTCTGTGCTCTTTCTAGTGATGTTGGTTGTTGTTCCAGATTCTGTTCCAGACACATCCTATTTAGTCTTTTGCATTTTAGCATTCTGGTGGATATTCTGTTTGTTTCAGGTCCAGAGATCGATTTTGTTGCTTCAGTTGCTTCGTTTTGGGCTTTACCTTCTGTTGTTTTAGCCTTATGTTTTTTCTGATCATTGTTGATATTCACTGTAAGCATCTTTATGCAACGCACTGAGATAAAGTGCCACTCTTGTGATTCGGGATCCTTTTCATCATTGTGATTCATTGTACTCGCACTATTATATAAAGTGCCATGGGGGGGATAGTTGTTTGCCGCTTATAGGCTCTCTTTCTCTAATTCCTCATGCAGTGTCGATGACACATGCCTTTATTTGTGTTTGTACCTCACTCTCGATGAGTTTGGCTCCTGTGTTGTAGGAGATTTTTTGGCCCATCTTTTCAGCTGCCTGTCACCTCACCTACCTTAAGGGGAGGTTATATTGTTGTTCTATGCTTCTTTGGTTGATGGTTCGTGCCTTCTATTTCCATGGAGGTTCCTTTGGTTGATGGTTCGTGCCTTCTATTTCCATGGAGGTTCCTTTGGTTGATGGTTCGTGCCTTCTATTTCCATGGGGGTTCTACAGATCAGCATTTTGACAGAGTTTTGCGGTTCTTCATGCTTCAGTGATGCTGCTTCTTCATGATCACTCATTGTTCCTATTTTAGGGGACAATTTCCCTAGCAGGAAACTTCTTCAGTTCTTCACTAGGTTCTTACCTCTTTTTGGGGGAGGGTTTTTCCCTTGTGGTTTTCTCTCTTTCCCCGCTTTCAGAGGTTGCATCTTCTTGCATTGTACTTGGGTACCTAACATGGCCTCGTTGCCGGGACCCATTTCTACATCCACCTAAGCCTCGCTTATGGGGGGGTGTTAGTGTAGTTTTTTATTTTTCCTTTTTTGCTAAGTTTTTCCTACATTTTTTAATAATCTCGCTTAGGTTAATAAAGCATGTCTTATTAGGTGAATGGTTTTGAGGTGTCACCTTCCTACATGTGAGCATCCATTAGCTATCTTGGGAAGATACTTTGCTATCTTTAGTCCGATAGATGGTTGCTCCTTATTGGTTGATGTTGACACCTCCTCCCTCTTCCTAGCCTATATAAGCATGCTACCTGGCTTGTATTTGCATCTCTTGTATTTGCATCCTCTTAATGCTATTTTGCTTCCAGCATTTGCATTACTCTCTTGGAGACTAACTCTATGATGCTATTTTGATTTTGTATCATTTGCATTCATAGTTTAGATATTTACTCTTTGCACTAGTTTTCTGGGTTATTAATCTTTTCAGATTCTAACATGAGGAACAAAACACTGAAAAGGATGAAGATGCAAATAAGGTTGATGACAATAAGAAAGAAGAAGAAAGCAAACAAGAAAAATATGAAGGAGAAAAAGAGCTAGAAAAAGAAATAGTGGAGGAGGAAATAGAAAAAGAAAAAGAAATGGAAACAATTGAAGAGAAGCAACAAACTGAACATAATGTACATGATACACAATTGCCACCTCCTAGTCCTCCATATATAGCACCTATAGTTACAATCATTATAAAGGATGTTCCTGACACCTCTACTTAGAATATCAACCCTTTAACTACAGTGGATCTCAAGAAGATCCTTCACCAATCAACACTACAAGAACAACTTTGCACAAACCTAGTATTGGTGAGTGTTGATGAGCTACATAAAGTTGTAGCAGTAATCACAAGGGAGAAGGAAACTATACAAGAACAGTCCTCACAACCTCCCACTGTTATAGAAGATTAAACTAAAGAGCAAGAGGTACAAGAAAAAATTGCTAAGGTTGATTCTACAAAAAAAATGACAACTACTACCAAGGAGCCTACAAAGGAACCAATAGAACAAGATGTTCCTGTAGCACAAACCCAAGGTGCACCTCCTCAAATTGTCATCATTGATCAAAGTAGTAGAGTAGAGGAGAAAGAAGTAGAGAAAACCCCTAAGGAGCAAGAGGAAATATAAACATTGGTTAACTTGCCTAGCTCAAGGACTCCTCAGAAGAAGCCAAGCATTGATGCAATGCCATTGCAAATATCTGCACCAGGCTTGAGCACTACCAAAATTGCAAGGGTACTTCACTATGGAGACCCTGCACTTGATGAAGAAATAGTCATACCAAGATATGACTCAAGAACAATGAACTTACAATAGATAAAAGAAGTGCAAGAGGCACTAGAAAGGAGAAAAGGGTAAGAGATACTCAGAAGTGAGTATAAGTAGAAGCAAGCACTAGTGGAGATCAAAGAAATATTTCTTGATGCCTTCAGCTTGCAGACACCTGATGAAACCAAGCCTATATTGGAACAACTAATAGATATTGTAGAATAGGTGACTAATGAAGACCAAGAAACCAATGTGAAACTCATGGAATGGTCTGAGAAGTAATTTCAAGGAAAAGTAAATGAAAAGATATCAAGTGAAATAGCATTGTCACAGGTTGAATTGGCAAAAAAGATTGAAAAAGTGAAAAAGGTACCTAAGAATGTATTCTTATTGTACAAAAAGTTGTGTGATTTCTCATATTTCACATAGGAGACAAGCCAAAGAATAATGAGCTTGGAGAGAAATATAAAGATTTCCAACACTCAATTGCCAAAAGATCCAACTCAAAGTGAGAAGCATTTTTCTCAAACACTTAACACATAGAAAAAATTAGCTGTGTTGATAGTAGAAGAGGCCAATATCAAGGCCAAATTAATGTAAATTCAGTCTTCCATAACCCCACATCTATAAGTACTGCATAAAGAACAAGCATATGCAAAGAATGTTCTAAAGAAAGATCCTAATCTTTCTACTTTGGAAGGACTTATTCCTCTTGCAGCAGAGATAGTTATCTAGCATAAATCATTGGAAATTGGTTTAAACAATTGGGATGCTTCTCTCAAGATGATTATGGAGGTCAATAAAACATTTTTGGCAAAATATGGTCTTAATCCTTAGAACCCTTTGACATAAGTATCAAAAAGGGGAAGATATTGTTAAGGGGGAGATATAATGTTTTGGGGGAGTTGTAAATAAGAATAGAAGGCAACAAAAATACAAAGTACATGATACATAGATACATTAGTATGAGATACATACAACACAAGAATTTAGGCTATAGGAATAGACATGACACATCAGCTCTGGAGGAGTTACAAAACTTCTGAGGTATATATAGATAGATAGTTTTCATAGAATTTTGAGAAGTTTTGAAGTTTTTATATATGCCAAACTATATGCATATTTTACTCAAAGAGATTAGACTTTGATATACTACTAAGTGTTTTTGACACTCATGTCAAAGGGGGAGATTGTTGAATCTAAGACTAGTTTTGACTATTTCGTGTCAATACACTTAAGACGTTTAGTAAGTTCATGCTAAGCTAGTAACACATGCCGAATAAAATATGTATAGATGCCAAGTAAATAGTTGATGCCAAGCTACAATGTATGCTGAGCCAAACAAAACTATGACACGTGCTGAGTGAACTTCAAGTGTTGAGCAATCTTCAAGTGCCAAGTGAAGTTCAATGTCAAGCAAAGTATAGGTGCTGAGTCACTATAGAAGCCGAGCGAAACAGAATTGCTATAGGAGCTAAGTGAGCTAGTTTTTCTATATGAACCAAGCATCAAAGGTAACAAGTGCCAAGTAACATAGATTGGACATAGTTGTTTGTAATTGCACAAACACCTATGTCACCATTTTTTGAGCTGACATAGAAGAATCTCAAAGGATATTAAAGATAAGAATGAATGTTTTGCATTACCTATGCAATCAACATGTAGCCAGTAAGAAAAACTGAAGAAGGCATGCAACCAAAAAGAAAAATGAAAGGAATAAATATGAAATAAAGATTTAATATGGATCATAGATTCATACCTAACCCTAAGTCTTTGAAATCTTTAAAAGGAGGATGAAATCCCATTGTATGCATGAATGAGAGAAGTGTATGGGTGAACTATAGTGAAATTCAGAGGGAAGTGTGAAAAGACTTAGAAGAACAAAGTAACATTGTAGTATTCAGTTGATGAAGAACAAAGTATCAAAACTTTGAAGAGTGACAAATTAGATCAAGCAAGGATTAGGTCAGTCAGAGTAGAACAAGGATCTGGAATCAACAATTGGAGATTGCAAAGCTATTAGGTCAAGGACTTTCTAATACTCTTTAGCAGTTGTATTAGATAATGGAAATCCTTTGGACTTAGGTTGGCCTAGCATCCATTTGTAAATCCTCTATCAGGGTGGCATTCCAAGTGAATGTACAAAAGTCCCTTAACCAAGCCTACTTTTAGTAGGGTAGTGAAATCCTTTAACCAGGTCACTTTTGATAGAGTGTAAAGTCTTTAACATGATAGGCCTTTCACAGGGTAGACCATTGGAAGTGGTCAAACATTGTAACCTTGAATAGTTACACATTGTTGTAGTGATATTTTGTGGGTGTCATCCCCACCCTAGTATTACCTTCTCATTTTGGAGGGTTTTTGGGTTACCAAATTTGTGTGTTGTCTATTTTCATGAATGTCTTTACTTTCAAGTTCAATAGATAGATTAGATGCATGTGAATGGTTATAGTTAAAAGAATTTAAAAGGGTTAAATTTAGTTACTTCTAATTCACCCCCCTCTTAGAAGTAAATCTTCCCACTTGTTAATTCCAACACATAAGAACTATAGTTTTGAGTCTTGTAGCATACACTAGTTGTGATGGAGATAGAACAATAAAGTTCTGTATATTTATTAATCCAATCGACACTTCCAAAGGAAAGATCACCATAGGTAAGTTTTACTTTAAATTCTTTATTATGTTATAAACTTATTTATCTATTAATAATAATGTTATAGGATAAGTCATAGATCAATCTCACAACCATACAAATTATTGGTATCTCTAACCATTATTGTCTATTAGTGTCAACCACTTAGTTATTTATAAGGTAGAGTTAGATGCTTATCACCATGACCAAGCTACTCTATATAGGTAAAGTCATGTATGGTAGGAGTCAATTGAGTTTTTGGTCACAGAATAATTTTCTATATGTGTCAAGCTCATTAGTAACTGAGAAAATTCCAAGTATACAAGTGCTGAGTTATATAGTGTATGCCAAGAACAACACATGTTGAGTATCAAAAGAGTAATATAGACCAAGCAAAAACAACATCAAGAATGTGGAAATAGTAAAGACCCAAAAAAGTAGAGTTTACATATAAGTTAGGAATAGAACAGAGTTTGAGGCAAAATGATTATCAAGCTGACTTGGAAGGAATATTTAAATTTTATAGAGGTCATTAGAAAACATTTAATATTGGAAGAGGTTGTTACAAAATATTTACATGACATGGATCATGAATCCCTATGTTATGTGTTCAATGATCAAGATGAAGACACAAAATGTGGAACCATCTAGAAAAATCTTTACAAAATTCTTTAAATAGTGATGAGCTTAACCTAGATCATAAGCATGCAAAGTAAGAGAAAAGGAAGAGAGTTGTATCCATGTGAACTTGAAGTGTTATGCAAGAGAAGGATTGGGACAGTAAAGGGTTATGTTATCATCTAATAGAGAAAGTGACCTAGTCATGGAAGTGAAGTGAAAGGGAAAGACAAGCATATAAGATCGGATGAGAGGATCGAATAGCAAGGAGAAGACTCAAAATTAGCTTGTTGAGAAAATTGAGAGTTAGGTACTAAATTAGTTATTTTGTAATTGAGATAGGGTAAATCTTTTAATAGAGTTATCCTAATAGGCCTATGTAAATCTCCTTATAGAATCCTTACTTTGTTCTAAGTGTTAAATGTTGGAAATGTAAAGGAGTAATTGAGAGGGGTTGGGGGGGGGGGTGAATTAGTTACAACAACAAAAATTCTAAGTCCCTTAAGATGTCAATAAAATACAAAACCAAACTCCACTGTAATTGAATATATTATTGTAACTCAGTTAGGACAGGATCACTCAGTTAACACAATGAAGCTCGATTAACACTAGAAATTATTGTTACTTGGTAAACACTCAATTAATATGGAATATATGCACTATTACTTGGTTAACACTAAGCATGCATATCTTAATAAATTAAGTGTAATTAACCTTAATTAACTTAGTTGCATAAATATAAAACAAATAACATGAACACATGAGACACCAAGATTTAATGTGGAAACCCAATTTAGGATAACCACCAATTGCAACTAGTTATAGTTTTTCACTCTTCTAAAGTGAGCCCTATTAGGAGCCAACCCTATTAAAGGTTACAAAAAACACTCTTAGGTGTGACCCTATTAAAGGATTTAGATCACCCTATTTGGAGTTGCTTTGTCAGAGGTCTTTAGACATTTCAATCTAGAAATTCCACCTTGTTAGAGGATTTGGAAAATAGCTGTTAGGCTAACTCTATTAGGAGATCTGATTCACTACTACAATTATTAGAGAGTAATAATGACTTGACCTATTTGTTGATGCAACTGACATTGCTGATTTTAGATCTCTGTTCATTGGTTAATGCAATACATCATTTTCCTTTTGCATAATAGGGTTTATCATTTCCAAATCTGTCACTCCCACAATCATAGTGTACTAAGTGCTTAAATTTTGATTTTCCACCATTCATGTGGTGAGAATAACCACTCTCTATGATCCATGTGTCTTTCTTTCTAATATGATAAATGAGGGCCATATTATCATTTTTATCATCAGATTCATCTTTAATAGCAATATAAATCATTTCATCATCATCACTACTTTCAAAATCTTTACCCATGTAGCAAGATTTTTTACCTTTATCCTATTGGAAGATTGGGAAGATTTTTGGAAGATTGGTTGGAAGCATAAATGATAATGATATGTTACATTCATGACTGAGTTTGTCATTGATGTCAACATAGCATGTTTGATGTCTTCTGTGGTATCTAATAGAAGAACAATGTAAAGATCAAGTTAGTACATACGACTAGTTGAGCATGATAACCACCCAAGATTATGGGAGATGCTTCTGAGTATCTAGTATATGTAGTTAACATTGAAAGAAGAAAGGATAAGTCTAGAAGAAGTTATTTAAGATTTGGTGATGTCTATTCTGAGATAGAGATTATAGAGGCATGTTCTGGAAAATTTCTTATATCTCTTAGTAGAGTTGATATCTTGAGGATCGAGGTTGAGGACATAAAGAAGACATGTTGTTGATTATGTAGATAAGCTTACTCATCATAATATTGCATGTATGGAAAGTTATTCAAGTTTCAATGTGGAAGATTAATGTTATTGCTAAGTGTAACATGTTCTTAATGTAGTCCTATAATAGTTAATTGAGAAGGAATAACAATCAACTCAAGGAATTATTTTATGGACTTGATATAAAGGAAGGACATTTTCCTTTATCATGGAAATGAAAGTGTGAGTGAATGAATGATTGATGATAAGCAATAGAGAGTGCAAAATGTGAAGTTGTGTAGAGTAGTGCAAAAGTGAAGGAAACTTCATTGCCGAGTTTTGTTGAGTGATCTAAGGTTTGGTATTTGGATATGAGGTTCCTAACCTAGTCTAAAAGGTATAAAAGTGGTTGATCTAATTGATAGGATAGAGGAAAGGATAGAGGAAAAAGAAGATAATAGTAAATTACTTGTTTGAGAAATGAGCTCTTCTTGTAGTTGAAATTGCATGTTTGGGCAGTGGGCTTTTCTTGCATACATTATACCACAACTCATAACAAGGTTCGCACAACTCCTAATAGCATTGGAATCTCCTAATAGGGATGTAAAGTCTCCTAATATAGACTCATTATACTAAATGTTGTAATAGACTCCTAATAGGGTCCATCCTCTAACAAGGAATATTTATATTAGTACATCATCTTGTGGGCATTATTCCCACTGGGGTTTTCCCTCTGATCAAGGGTTTTCCTAGTCAACATATCTAGTGTAATTATCTATGTGCACTTTATTATGGTTGTTGTTTACTTTGGTTGAATGGTTGAGTTTGTTTAATGAAGATAAGTGTTTTAACTGTTGGATAACTAATTCACACCCCCCACCACCATTGTTTCTAACAATTGGTATTAGAGCATAAAATCCTGAAGAAAAAAATTAATAGCTTTGAGAGATCCATGGTGAACATGTTTAGGAAAGATAGCCTTAAGTTCAATGGAACAAACTATGATAGCTAGAAGGAAAATATGAAGACACATTTGTTGTGTATGGGTCTAGGATATTGGATCTTGACAAAATCATCAAGGACAATCATTGAGGAAAAGGATTTGGAAATTTTCATCGAAGTAGAAAGAGATCTTTTCATGTGTAACATGAGAGCTAGAGAAGCATTATTGACTGCACTTCCTCAAATTGAGTACAATCAGGTAAAATCACTTGCTACTTCACATTTGATTTGAAAAGCTTTGGAAAATAGTTTTGAAGGTGATGCACATTCTAAGAAGTTGAGGCTACAAAGTTGGATTTGTGTATTTCAAGATGCAAAAATGATGGAAGATGAGTCTGTCAGAACATATATAGATAGAATATCAAAATTTACTATAGGTATTAAAACTCAAGGAGGAACCAAATAAGATGATGAGGTTATATGAAAGATATTGAGGACTCTAACACCACCATTTAAGTTAGTAGTTCAAATGATACAATTGTTGATATCATGTACCAAAGATTTCACAAAGAAAACATTGCTTGGAAGACTTGAAATAGTTGAGAATGAACTTAGACAGTCTGGGGAATTGACTAGAATAGAGACAATGTTCAATGCCTTGAATATTTGACTTAACTTATCAAGGAGCACAAGTGTTAGAGGATATTTTGCTAGTAGTAGAAAATCTAAGGAAGACAAAAATATTGATGAAGCAATAGCCCTTCTAGTAAGAAGAGAAAAAGGAAGTAAGAAAATATTTAAATGTTGGACTTGTGATGAATATGGTCATTATGCATCTAAGTTTCCTAAAAGGGAGAAAAAGTATAAGGGAAATCATAAGCCTAGAAAAGATAGAGATTGCTTGTATGCAAATGGAGATAATGATTCTAATGATCAAGCATTAAGTGATAGTGATGATGAAATTGGATTTGTGGCAATTACAGAAGAAATTCAGAGAAGGTAGCTTTGGTATCATAGGTTGAGAAGAAATCTAATTGGATAATTGACAATAGTTGTTCACACCATATGACTAGTGATATGAACAATTTTGTTGACTTCAAAAGTCAGGATGGAGGAATTGTCAGAGTTGGAAACAATGTAACATGCCAAGTAAAATGTATTAGATCTATAAATCTTGATGGTAAAACTAATACTAAGGATGTATACTTTATTTATGATTTAAAGCACAATCTTTTGAGTGTTGGACAACTCGTAGACAAAGGTAATCAATTGCAATTCACCAAAATGACATGTATGATCAAAGATAAAGATGGAGAGGTAATTGGAATAGGAACTAGATCAAGAGGTAATGTATTTTAGTTGAATCCTAGTGAAATGACAAGTTTGATTACAAAGGTAGATGATAGTTGGTTATGGAATAAGTGATTTTTTCATATAAACTTTGATTGTATTGTGAGAATTAGTAGAATGTTTGTTGTTAGAGATTTGTCAAAGATTGTAAAGCCTACTAACACAATTTGCAAGGATTGTATTTTGGTAAACCATAATAAAACTTCTTTTTCCAGGAGGAAGTTTAGCACTATAGTGAAGTTAGAGATTGTACACAAAGATCTCAACAGTTCTAGAAAGACTAGAGGATTCTATGGTGAAAGGTATTTTATGATTCTAGTTGATCATTTTTCTAGAATGATGCAGATTGCATTGCTTAAAGAGAAACTTGAGGCATTTGATAAGTTTAAGATATTCAAGAATAGAGTTGAGAATGGATCTGGTATGAAGATTAAATTTTCAAGATCAGATAGAGGAGGAGAATTTACTTCAAATGAGTTTAACATGTTTTGTAAAGAAAATAGAATTAAAAGATAGCTATCAGCTCCAAGAACCCCTGAACAAAATGGCATTGTAGAGAGAAGGAATAAATCTGTTACAAAAGATGCAAGAGCTATGTTAGCAAAAAATAATGTATCCAAGATATCTTTGAGAGAAGCTATGAATATATCAGTCTACACTATGAATAGAGTGCAAGTGAAGAAGGACACAAACAAGAAACCTTATGAACTATGATTTGGTCATTCACCTATAGTTAAGTATTTTAGAATATTTGGAAGTAAGTGTTACATAAAGAGAGATGATGACATTGGTAAGTTTGATCCTAGAAGTGATGAAGTTATGTTTCTTGGTTATTTATTGAAAAGCAAGGCTTATAGAAGTTATAATTAGAGAACCAAGACTATTACAGAAAGTGCAAATGTGAGAATTGATGAGAAATTTAGAATACAAGAGAGAATAGTTGATTACAACTTAGTTGATGATGATCATGTTACCCAAGGAATGATGAGGTATTTCTTGAGACTAACAATGATTTTTAGAGAGAAGGAGAGCAAATGTAGGAACAAAGCTCAGAACCTTTAGTAGAGCCAAGAGTTGAGATAACAACTCCTAATTTAGGAAAAAAAACATGATAAACAATCACCCATCCAAATAGATCATTAGAAGCAAAGAAAAAGGTGTGATGAAAAGAAGCAGAGTCAATGAAGAGCTATGCTTGATGTCTCTAGTTGAGCCTAAGAATGAAGATGAAGCATGTAAAGATGACTATTGGAAGCAAGCTATGAAAGAGGAATTGGTTCAGATAGAAAAAAATGAGACATGGGAATTGGTCTCTAGACTAGCAGACACGAATGTGATAGGAACTAAATGGGTATTTAGAAACCAGGTGAATGAGCAAGGAGAAGTTGTACAAAACAAAGCAAGACTGGTATGTAAAGGTTACTCATAGCAAGAAGGAATAGATTATGAGGAGACTTGTGCTCAAGTGGCTAGAATAGAAATAGTAAGATTATTCTTAGCCTATGTAGCACAAAAGAAATTCAAAGTATACCAGATGGATGTCAAGTTAGCATTCTAAATGGAAAACTTAAAGAAGAGGTATACATTGATCAGCCTAAAGGAAAATTACAAGGACATAGTATGCAAACTAAGGAAAGAATTGTATGGATAAAAGCAAGCATCCAAATCCTGGTATGTAGGGTTAGACAAGAATTTGACAAAGCTTGGATATAACAAAGGTATGGTAGATAGTAATCTATCTTGGAAATAAACTAATAATGGTTTGATGATTTTGATAATATTTGTTAATGATATTATATTTGGAGGAAATGATGAAGAAACTAAGAAACTTGCAAAAGAAATGAAGAAATAATTTGAAATGAGTATGATAAGAGAGATGAAATATTTCCTAGGATTACAAATTGTACAAAATAAAGAAGGAATCTTTATTTCTTAGACTAAGTAATTGAAGAATTTGCTAAAAATGTTAGGCTTGGAAATATGTAAAGCTATTGGAACACCTATGGTAACTAGACACAAGTTATCTATGAAGGATGAAACATCTACCATTGAGCAGAAGAAGTACATATCTATGATTTGAGGATTGCAATATCTAACTCACACAAGGTTGGATATAGAAAATACAGTTGGAATTGTTGCAAGATTCTAGGATGATCCCAGAGAAGCACATTATGTGGTAGTGAAAAGGATATTTAGATATTTAAAGGGAACATCTAAGTTTGGACTATGGTATGATAGATCTAATGATTTTACTCTAAGTACTTATAGTGATGTAGATAGGGTACGTAGTATGGATGACAGAAAGAGCACTAGTGGAGGAGCTTTCTTTCTTGGAGGAAGATTGGTTTCTTGGTTAAGCAAGAAGTTAGATTGTACAACTCAGAGTACACTAGAAGCAGAGTATGTTGCAACAACAAATATTTTTAATCAAGTCATTTGGATGAAGTAGTTGCTGAAGGATATAAGGATATAAATCAATGAACCTGTTGTTATACATTGCGACAACACAAGCATGGTATATATGTCTAAGAATCCAATATTGCATTTGAAGACTAAGAACATTTCTATTAAGTATCATATGTTGAAAAAAAAAGTTGCAGAAAAGGAAATTAGATTGGAGTATGCAAGCACTAAAGAGTAGATTGTAGATATATTCACTAAGCCTCTTCCCAAAGAGACTTTTGAGTATTTGTGAGGTATGCTTGGGGTTATGCCCCTTCCTACATTAGAGTAGAGGATGCAAGAGTGCATCAGTCCAAGGTAACAAAGCACCATTATTTGTCTAGACTGGATGTTGCTGCTTCTTATATGGGGGAGTATCTATAATGGACATAGTCATTTAGGACTCTTGTTGATGTTATTCTAAATAGTTTATTTTGACACTCAAGCTAAGTAAGTATCAGTTATTGCAGAATTTGATGCTGAAATGTTGGTTGTAGAAACCTTTGAAATTGATTTCAATGGGGGAGAATTTTGGCATGAAAAATATTATATTAAGTAGAGAAGTTTGGTAGTATGCTGAGGAAGATGTTCAACATAAACATAGTATATAGAATGACAGTTTGACACAAAAAACATTGATGTATATCAATGGGGGAGTATGATTGATGAAGAGGACTTGAAGGTTGATAGTATTTTGTTGGTATTCTTGGAATTAGATGTTTTTCATCTATGTTGCCATCAATGCCAAAGGGGTAGATTGTTGAAAGATTAGGAAGATTGTTGGTATATTGGTTGGAAGCATGAATGTTGATGATATGTCACATAAATGATTGAGTTTTTCATTGATGTCAACATAGTATGTTTGATGTCTTCTATGGTATCTGACAGAAGAACAACAGAAAGATCAAGTTGGGACAAACAACTAGTTGAGCATGACAACCACCTAAGGTTATGGGAGATAATTTTGAGTATCTAGTATATGAAGTTAATGTCAGAAGCATAAAGGATAAGTCTAAAACAAGTTATGTAAGTTTAGGTGATGTCTATTTTGAGATAGAGTTTATAGAGGCATGTTTTGATAAACTTGTTATATCTCTTAGCAAAGTTGATAACTTGAGGATCAAGGTTGAGGAAATGAAGAAGACATGTTGATGATGATGTGGCTAAGCTTGCTTGTCATAATATTATGTTTATGAAAATTTATTCAAGTTGCAAGGTACAAGATTAAGGTTATCCCTAAGTGTACCATGTTATTAATGTGGTCCTATAATACTTAATTGAGAAGGACTAACAACCAACTCAAGAAATTTTTTTATGGACTTCGTATAAAGGAAGAAAATTTTCCTTTATCATGGCAATGAAAGTGTGAGTGATTGAATGATTGATGATAAGAAACAGAGAGTGTAGAATGCAAAGTTGAGAATAATAGTGCAAAAGTGAAGGAAACTTCATTACTAAGGTTATGTTGAGTGATCCAAGGTTTGGTATTTGGATCCATGGTTTGTGACCTAGTCTATAAGGTTTGATAGTGATTGGTTTGGTTGATAGGATAGAGGAAAAAGAAGATAACAATAAATTACTTGTTTGAGCAATGAGCTCTTCTTGTAGTTGAAATTGCATGTTTGGGTAGTGGGCTCTTCTTGCATACATTATACCATAACTCCTAATAGGGTCAGCACAACTCCTTATAGGGTTTAAATCTCCTAATAGGAAATCAAAGTCTCCTAATAGGGACTTATTGTACTAAGTGTTGCAATAGACTCCTAATAGGGTTCATCCTCTAACAAGGAATATATATATTAGTACATGATCTTGTGGGCATCATTCACACTGGGGTTTTCCCTCTTATCAAGGGTTTCCCTAGTCAACATATCTGGTGTAATTGTCTATGTGCACTTTATTATGATTTCTATTTACTTTGGTTGAATGTTTTAGTTTGTTTAATAAAGATAAGTGTTTTAATTGTTGGATAACTGATTCAACCCATCCCTCCCCCCCAGTTATCTTGGTGGACTATTGTTTCTAACATATCCTTGTTATCTTTGTAGCTTTTAAAATCTTTCTTGCCTTTGTACTTGTTGTACTTGTTTTTTTCTTTTCCTTCTTTGTTTGGACACCTTGCAACAATGTGACCAACTTCTTCATAAGAAAAACATATTAGAGGTATTTTATCTTTGTACTTTCCTTTGCGTTTTGAGAATCTTCTTGTAAGTAGGGCTTCAATGGTTTCAAGGTTATCATTATAATCTTCTTCATCTTCACTTTCAGATTGTTTGCTTTTAGATTTTCCACCTTTCTTTTTTAATGATGGCTTAGCTTGAAATGCAGACTCAATGCTACCAGAGTTAGGAACATAGTTGTCAAAATTATCTAGCTCAAAGGCTATCAACCTTCCCACGAGTGCATCCAAAGTTATATCACTTTTGGGATTACATCTCATCTCTTCAATTGCTAAAACTCTAATTTCATAAATAGAAAGAAGAGTTTTGAGTACTTTTCTGACCATTGTCACATCTTTTATTTTTTCTCCTAAGGCTCTGATTGCACCCACACGAGTTTTGATTCTTTCACTGTATTGTGCAATGTTTTCATCTTCTCTCATCTTTATTTGATCAAATTGACCTCTAAGACTTTCTATCTTAGCTCTTCTCAAAATTTTATCTCCTCCATATATAGCTTTTATCTTGATCCATATTTCACGAGTAGAAGGAAAATCTTTAACTTCATCAAATTCAACATAATTGAGAGTAGGGGCAATGTCAGCGATCATTATATTGTAATTCTTCTTTTCTACAATTTGTTCCATAGTCAAAGTTCTAGTAGGTGTCACATACTTGTTCTCTAGGTACTTTAGGCCTAAGTCTCCAATGGTTTCTAAATGAAACTTCATGAGTTCCTTCCATGCTTGGAAGCCATCTCTTTTCAATTTAGGAATTTCCCTTCTGTAAGGCATCTTGATCTTTAGCTTAGGTCCTTAAAACCTTATCTACAAGCACCAAACACTTTGATACTATTTTTTGGAAATGCAAAGGAGTAACTAAGAGGGGAGGGGTGAATCAGTTAGCACAAAAATAATTCCAAGTCCCTTAAGATGTCAATACAATAACAAACCAAACTTTGCTAAAACTGAATATTCTGTTGTAACTCAGTTAGCACAAGATAACTCATTTAACACATTGAAGCTCGGTTAACACTAGAAATTACTATTACTTGATAAACACTCAGTTAATATTGAAAATATACACTCTTACTTGGATAACATTGAACATGCAAATCTTATCATATTAATTATGACTAACATTAATTAACATAGTTGCAAAAACATAAAACAAATAACATCAACACATGAGACACCAATATTTAACATGGAAACTTAATTTAGAAAATTACCAGTTATAACTAGTTATAGTTTTTAAATCTTTTGAAGTGAGCCCTATTAGGAGCCAACCTTATTAAAGGTTACAAAACACACTGTTAGGTGTGACCTTGCTAAAGGATTTAGATCATCCTATTCGGAGTGACCTTTTTAGAGGATTTAGAAAATATCTATTAGGCTAACTCTGTTAGGAGATTTGATTCACTACTACAATTCTTAGAGACTAACAATAAATTGAATTGATTTAGATCTCTATTCCAGCTTGATTACTTGATCCTCCTTGATCAAAATATTATTTGTAACTCAGTTAATTCAAATACTCTATCTTGTTGCAGATATCCTTCTAATTTGCTTCCTTAGTTCATCTTCTTCAATTCACTGCTTCACACATTCAATTCTCAAATTGACCTTATACTTATATGAATTACCTTATCAAGTTGGTTTGAACAAACTTATAAAAAATCAACAATCAACCCTTGAGTTAGCTAGAACTAAAAAATTAATTCATCAGACTTAATATGTTGATATAGGAAAATCCTTTGTTAGCCAACCCAACTCAGTCAATACTAGCTTAGAAAGAGTTTCCTTTGGTAATTGAGTGAACTCATTTAACACTGGATTTTGCAAACTTTTCTTTGGTAATTGAGTGAGCTTAGTTAACACTAGTTCCATGCCAACTTTGCTTTGGTAACCAAGTGAACTCGGTTAACACTAGATTTTATTCGATGCCCTAGTGAGCTTGACAAACACTGACTCTGAACTTGATTATCACTAGAACTCTCGGCATACATTGGAAACTATCTTCAATGCCCCAGTGAACTAAGAAAATACTGAATTTCTCGATAAGGCTTGACATTTTGTGTAACATCAAAGATAATATATAATTGAAGGGTTATGCTATCATGTAATAGAGCAAGTGACCTAGTCATGACAGTGAAGTGAAAGGAAAAGACAAGCATATAAGATCAAAGGAGAGGATCAGTTAGCAACAACAACACTCAAAATCAACTTATAGAGAAAATTGAGAGTCGGGTACTAAATCAATTAATTTTCAATTGAGATAGGGTAAATCTCTTAATAGAGGGGTCCTAACAAGCCTATGTAAATCTCCTAGTAGAATCCTTGCAGTCTCTTAAGCCTTTAATAGGATAGAACCCTCATAGGATAGATCATATTTTATGGTCAAATAGTATAAACTTAATTGGTTAACTTTATTACTGTGGTAGTGAAGATTTGTGGGTGTCATCCCCACCCCAGTTTCACCTTCAGCTTGGAGGTTTTCTAGGTAACAAATACTATGTTATGCGTTTTACTTTCATGCATGTGATTGATCAAATTTATATGTTATAACAGATTTACATTGTAAATTTTACATGCATAAGTTATTGATAGATGTGGATGAATTGGCAAAAAGTTAATGAGCGTTATAGATTATGATTCACATCCTCTCTCAATATCTAGTTCATCTTGTTTGTTCCTCCATCAATCAACAAAAAACATATTTAGGTTGGAGGTAGTAAGTTCCCTTCATCTCATAAGACATATGCAAAGACTCTTGGCTGCCATAGTCATGGAGATAGTTATATGAGAGTTTCAAATTGCAAATTTTCATTAAAATATTGATTAAATATTCATATAAATAAATTTATGTTTCATATGTAAAAATAATATAAATGAACTAGTCTAAAATCTTGGGGTTTTACTTTTTTATTCATGTAGGAACTATCAGATCCAAACAATACATCAAAGAGGTTGCATTTTGACGATCCAACAACAATATAGGATATTATAAATGTTTAGAGATTCCTCATGATACATTTTGAGATGGAATATGCCACATTTTTTATATAAACTTTGATTTTATAGACATATTTCAATGGCATGTGCACATTTTGTATATGGATATACATTTTGATATACATTTTCTTCATATTTGTATATGGATATGTATTTTGATATATTATATTAATGTGTTTTTTTGCACATGTGTATTTGAATGGTTTATGGAATTTTTTTTCATCTCAATCATTTTTCATTTTTTGATTTTCTTACTTTAATTTATGGAAAAAGGTCAAATAAGTCAAAGCAAACCAAATAGGTCTTCTAGGTGCTTAGTGCACCTTAGAGATACTTTGGTGTGTTAGGGTTGTGAACGTTGTAGTAATTTAGTGGTCAAACAATGTTTTTATGAAGTATCACCATCTATTAGGATCTAACTAGTGGAAACTTAGAATTGGAACAAGTGTTGTTTTGTCATTGATATGAAATCTATTGATAAGACATATTGGTACCTAATATAAATGTCATATCTATTTGATTAATGGAGAGGATTTGAAAAATTTTTCATAACAATAGCACCTAGAGGAAAGGTTGAGTTATGAAAAGGGAGCTACAATGGACATTTGATTGGTTAGACTTTGATGAGACAAAGTGATTTTTTATATCAAGAAAGTTAAGCTAACCCAAGCAATAGAGTATATTGTTAAGGAAAGCTAGATGATGCTAGTGACAACTGAGCATTGATTTTATTCTGGCTTTGACAAATGAGTGAAAACACACTTAAGTCATATTCAAGAAGAAACATAATGTATGTCACGTGATCAGAGAAAGCTAAGCAATTAGAGTGAGCTGAGTGATCAAATCATGTTGAGAATTAGTTGCCAAATAGTGCATGTTGAACAATATACTTAGTTAGTACTGAGCACTAGTATGTACCAAGCATTTAGCTAAGTGCCAAGTCACTCTAGTGACAAGCAAGTCTATATATGTTGAGTGATTTAGGTACCAAGAAAATAATTTATGCTTAGTCATTTGGAAGCCAAGTTACAACATTTAAGAGTTAGTGAATGTTGAGCATCAGAGCCTTTGGATGCTGAGTAAATAGTTCTTGTCATAATTGTTTGTAATGGCACAAAATTCTATGTGAACCCTTTTTGGACTGACTTAAGGAGACTTTTATGATTCTAGAAGATACATATGAATTCATATTGAGTATCCCTATGCAAATAATACAACTAATTAGATAAAGGGATGGAATTAGAAGCAATATGGATGAATCAAAATCATTGATTCTAATCTAACCATAGTCCACCAATGTTTTTATAAGGATGAAAAGCCCTAAACAGCTTGTATGCATGTGTGAGAGGAGAAGGAAAAATGCTAAGTGTAGAGAGAGGATTCATGGTGACTAAGGAAGTTTTAAGAAAGGATTGAATTGCAAAATCAGTTAGAGGAGAACAAAACATAGTAGAGACAGGATAGAGCAGACATGTCTGATCATAATGATCAAGCATACATTAGAAAAGAGAAGGTCTCACATCTAGTAGAGAGGTGCTAATTGAAGGATCATTGTGCTAAATAATTTTAATGGGTGATGTAGAGTAAATCTCCTAACAGAGTAGCCTTAACAGATTTTTGAGTTTTGACAAGCTCTTGTAAATCTCTCAACAGAGTAATTACTTTATTGTGAGTTTAAGTCCTTTAACATGGTAAGACCTAACAGTATTTGTAAGCCTTTAATAGGGTAGACCTTTCATAGGATAGATAATAGTTTAAGATCAAACAATTGTAACCTTTATTGGATATAATTTATAACTATAGCAGTGAAGATTTGTGTGTGTCATCCCCAACCTAGTTTTACCTTCTCTTTGTAGGGTTTATGGCTAACCAATATCTTGTGTCAAGTTTTATATACTTTATGTTTTGAATGACATGCATGGATAGTATTATGAGATGGATATGTGGTAAATATATTTTGGTTAAATTTTGGAAGTGTTGATTCACCCCCACCCCAAGTTACAACATTTAAGAGTTAGTGAATGTTGAGCATCAGAGCCTTTGGATGCTGAGTAAACAGTTCTTGTCATAATTGTTTGTAATGGCACAAAATTCTATGTGAACCCTTTTTGGACTGACTTAAGGAGACTTTTATGGTTCTAGAAGATACGTATGAATTCATATTGAGTATCCCTATGCAAATAATACAACTAATTAGATAAAGGGATGGAATTAGAAGCAATATGGATGAATCAAAATCATTGATTCTAATCTAACCATAGTCCACCAATGTTTTTATAAGGATGAAAAGCCCTAAAAAGTTTGTATGCATGTGTGAGAGGAGAAGGAAAAATGCTAAGTGTAGAGAGAGGATTCATGGTGACTAAGGAAGTTTTAAGAAAGGATTGAATTGCAAAATCAGTTAGAGGAGAACAAAGCATAGTAGAGACAGGATAGAGGAGACATGTCTGATCAAAATGATCAAGCATACATTAGAAAAGAGAAGGTCTCACATCTAGTAGAGAGGTGCTAATTGAAGGATCATTGTGCTAAATAATTTTAATGGGTGATGTAGAGTAAATCTCCTAACCGAGTAGCCTTAACAGATTTTTGAGTTTTGACAAGCTCTTGTAAATCTCTCAACAGAGTAATTACTTTATTGCGAGTTTAAGTCCTTTAACATGGTAAGACCTAACAGTATTTGTAAGCCTTTAATAGGTTAGACCTTTCATAGGATAGATAATAGTTTAAGAACAAACAATTGTAACCTTTATTGGATATAATTTATAACTACAGCAGTGAAGATTTGTGTGTGTCATCCCCACCCCAATTTTACCTTCTCTTTGTAGGGTTTATGGCTAACCAATATCTTGTGTCAAGTTTTATTTACTTTATGTTTTGAATGACATTCATGGATAGTATTATGAGATGGATATGTGGTAAATATATTTTGGTTAAATTTTGGAAGTGTTGATTCACCCCCACCCCAAGTTACAACATTTAAGAGTTAGTGAATGTTGAGCATCAGAGCCTTTGGATGCTGAGTAAACAGTTCTTGTCATAATTGTTTGTAATGGCACAAAATTCTATGTGAACCCTTTTTGGACTGACTTAAGGAGACTTTTATGGTTCTAGAAGATACGTATGAATTCATATTGAGTATCCCTATGCAAATAATACAACTAATTAGATAAAGGGATGGAATTAGAAGCAATATGGATGAATCAAAATCATTGATTCTAATCTAACCATAGTCCACCAATGTTTTTATAAGTATGAAAAGCCCTAAAAATTTTGTATGCATGTGTGAGAGGAGAAGGAAAAATGCTAAGTGTAGAGAGAGGATTCATGGTGACTAAGGAAGTTTTAAGAAAGGATTGAATTGCAAAATCAGTTAGAGGAGAACAAAACATAGTAGAGACAGGATAGAGGAGACATGTCTGATCAAAATGATCAAGCATACATTAGAAAAGAGAAGGTCTCACATCTAGTAGAGAGGTGCTAATTGAAGGATCATTGTGCTAAATCATTTTAATGGGTGATGTAGAGTAAATCTCCTAACAGAGTAGCCTTAACAGATTTTTGAGTTTTGACAAGCTCTTGTAAATCTCTCAACAGAGTAATTACTTTATTGTGAGTTTAAGTCCTTTAAAATGGTAAGACCTAACAATATTTGTAAGCCTTTAATAGGGTAGACCTTTCATAGGATAGATAATAGTTTAAGATCAAACAATTGTAACCTTTATTGGATATAATTTATAACTATAGCAGTGAAGATTTGTGTGTGTCATCCCCACCCTAGTTTTACCTTCTCTTTGTAGGGTTTATGGCTAACCAATATCTTGTGTCAAGTTTTATTTACTTTATGTTTTGAATGACATGCATGGATAGTATTATGAGATGGATATATGGTAAATATATTTTGGTTAAATTTTGGAAGTGTTGATTCACCCCCACCCCAACACCCCCCCCCACCCCCCTTCTCTCAGAATTTACTTTCCCATTGTAATTCCAACATTGAGCTACAAGTAAGTGCTGAGAAAATCTAGTGATGATCAACCATTAAGTATTAACCAAGCAAACTAGTCGATAACAAGCCAAAAAATTTATAGTGACCACATACTTTAGTGATGATCAATTGTTAAATCTTAGTGATTGTCCAGTAATATTGTTGAGAATGAATATGAGGAAATCATGATTCCTAGATGACTCAGTTGATTTCTTAGGAGATATAAACCATGTTGAAAATAATATTGATGAGTTAGATCATTAAATTCAAGGTGCAAATTAGGTAAATACCTAATAGTCAAATTCTAGATAAGTTTCTAGAAGAAGGATAGATATAATAAATTATGTTGAACCTAATCATAAACCTTAAGATATATGGTAATTGTGGAAAATGGTAAAGAAAGAAATACCTATATAAAGAGGTACAGAGATAAGTGTGAGAGAAAGTATGTGTGCAAGTGAATGTGAGAGGTGCATATAGAAGAAGATGGATCAGAGATACACAAATATGAGAGTGAATGTGAAGTTAAAGGAGATTTCTTATGCAAATGCTACTGATAATGATAAGTGAATCTGATGTAATGTTCCCATTATAAAATAAATAATAAATCAAACTTTTGTAATGGGCTAATTGATTTAATGTATCTTGGACCCATTTTTATTTTTGTTTTCGTAGTTTGTGTCATTGTCAACTATATTTGTACACCCTTGGAAAGTTTCCCGATGGGTATTTAAGCATGGCTTGTAGGCTATAGTTGGTAGGCTTTTGGATTTTTTTTATCTGTACTACAAATTCCTGTTGGAGTTCTCTATAATTCGTCATTCTAGAAGTGAAAGATCTTCCCTATTTGGCTTGTGCAGTTTCAAGGGGATTCAACCCTTACCCTATTTCATTGTTGCATGTATTACTTTGCTCAGATCTAGCAAATAAGAGTACCATATTTCAGCATATATATATTACTTAAGGATCATTTAGACTCAAGCCTTTATTATTGTCTAGATTCCATCTAAATTTATTCTGTTTTGTGAATGAACAAGGTTGTCTTCTATATCGAGCTCAGATACCTCACCGTGTGGCCTCTTATCATTCTCATATTGTTCATTCCTTGACCATACGACCTCATTCTCATCCTCCCCCCCATACCTTCCTTACTTCCTCCACCCACTCACCTTGCACTTGTACACTACTCACCATATGACCATCATCTATACTACCCAAATCTGACCTCTATATGACCATCATTCATACTATCCATTTTTGACCTCTGTATGGCCATCATCTGTGCTACTCACTATACGACTCACTATTATCTTGTACAATCATCATCTCCTGTCTATAATATGGTGCCAATCTTAGCCATACAACCTCTTCAGCACATCATACAGCTCCCATAGACATTGGATAGTCTACCATATAGGCTTCCACAATGGTTTATCTTATGTTGTTTACCATTGTTCAGCTATAGATACCTAGGTAGAACATTATACTGGTATCAGAGCTTTTGATATTGCCTACCTATGGAAGTGAATGCAAGTTTATACTTAGAGGAGAAGATGAAATAACCCTATTGATAGAATGGTAGATCATTAGGATCCTACGATAGAACTCATGAATCTTTTAAGAGAGCTGAACAAAAATCAAATGCAAATCAATGAAACCCAAAGGCTTATGCAAGAAAATCTACAAAAATTGGCCGAGGGAAAGATAAAAGGAGAACAAAATGGGCATAGAAACAATTCTATTTCTGGAAGGAAAAACTTTCAACCCTCTCTCTCTCTCTCGATCCTTGATACCCATCTTTCTTTGAAGGATAGAAGCACCACAAAGGAAGAGAGGCCACTTTTGAGGAAATGCAAGAAAAAGTTTGGGAAGATTGGAAAAATGCAAATATGGAAGGAGATATATCTTACAGAGACTATATTGATCTAAGAATAAGATATTCTGGTGGAGGAAATCACAGTTATTTTAATGACGATCTCAGGAGAAAGATCAAAAAGGTGAACTTATCGCCATTTGATGGATCTAGAGTCATCACCATACAATCATGGGTCTTAAAGGTAGATATCTATTTCCAACTCAATCTAATGCTCAAAGAGGAAGCAATCAAGTACACAACACTTCATTTGGAAGGAGTGATACATGAGTCATGGTATCATGGACTAGTCACTCTCAGTCACAACCAAGTGACCTCTTATGTTGAGTTTACTAAGAGACTCATTGATCATTTCGATGGGAAGGATCCTAAGCTAAAATTTAAAGATCTAGCTCAGCTAAAGCAAACAAACATGGTAGACAACTATGTCATTGAGTTCCAAAGGTTGTCAGTATTAGTCATAGACATCTCTAAAAGACATCAAATTGTGTTATTCATGGATGGGTTGAGAGAGCCTTTGAGAGGTTGGATCAAAGGGTTCAACCCATGTACACTCAACAAAGCTATTAGGAAGGTGAATGACATGGCTGCATCTTCTTGCAAAACTCATGTAGTTACACCAACACCATCCCCACAAGAAGACAAAGACAAGGAGGCAATTTAGAAAAAACCTCAGTTTGATGAAGATTCTTGGCAAGAACTTCGGAGGAAAAAAGCTCTATTTAATGTGTAAAGAATAATGGGGTCTGATTCATTGCTACCTAAATATTCATTACATTAAGGTGATGCCTAATGATGATGAAGAACAAATACCTATAGTGACTGATGAAGAAATTACCCAACAGGAGAGAATAAATGCCTTGATACGAAAAGGGGGTTCCATTGCTACCCTCACTACATCGAATGGAGGTGGTATCTTCAAAGTTTATGGCACACTTCATGGAAAACAACTCCCAATCATAATTGATAGTGGTGTCACACTCAATTTCATCAAATTCATTTTTGGTCACTAGTAAAGGCTTGCACGCAGTTGAGCACAAAGGATTTGAGGTTAAGATTGCAGGAGGAACCTTGTTACCTTGCACTCAAGTGATCCCATGGCTACAAATTTCCATGGGAAACTATACCCTAGCAGATGATTTCTTTGTTATAGATTTAGTTGATACTGATATCTTTTTGGCAATATAGTGGTTGGAAACTCTTGACTAGTACACTCAAAGTTTCAAAAGGATGGACTTTTCATTTGACATGGATGGCAAGAAGGTGTTGCTAAGAGGAATGATAAATAAAGGATAGAGGGAAGTCACAATCAAGAAGATGGAGGAAATTTTTAAATAGGACTTGGCCCTAGATGCTGCAAGTAAAAACAAGATAGTCAACACCTCACTACATTCCTTAGATAAGTGGCAGGCTCATCTATTGGCCGAGTATTTCAAGAACACTTTTGGATGTGAGTTGATGGATGGTTATGTACATGAAGAAAACAAAAAAGTTATTGATGAAATCATTTACTTCGATGGGAAGATCTACTTAGTGCCTAACTTGGAACTGAAGGAGTTGATAATGGAAGGTTTCTTAGAATCGGGTTGGCATTTGCATGAGGAGAAACAAATTTTGGGATGGGAGGACTGTAATATTATTGTTATAAAATAAACAATAAATCAAAATTTTGTAATAGTCCGATTGATTTAATGTATCTTGGACCCAATTTTCATTTTTTTTGTATAGTTTGTGTCACCATTATCTATCTTTGTACACCCTCAAAAAGTTTCTTGACAAGTATTTAAGCACAACTTGTAGGTTGTAGTTGGTAGGCTTTTTGATTATTTTTTCTCTATATTGCAAATTCCTACTGGAATTGTCTATAATTTACCATTTTGGAAGTGAAAGATCTTCCCTATTTGGCTCGTGCAGTTTCAGTGGGATTCAACCCTCACCCTATTCCATTGCTACATGCATTACTTCACTCGGATCTATTAAATTGGAGCACCATATTTTGACATACATATATTACTTAAGGATAATCTGCACTCAAACCTTTATTATTGTCTAGATTCCATCTAAATTTATTATGTTTTGTGAATGAGCAAGGTTGTCTTCCATATTGGGCTCAAATACCTCACCATGTGACCTCTTTTCATTCTCATGCTATTCATTCCTTGACCATATGACCTCATTCTCATCCTCCCCCCATACCTTCCTTACTTTCTCCACCCACTCATCTTACGCTTTCACACTACTCATCATATGACCATCATCCATAATGCTCACATCTGACCTCCATATGACCATCATCCATATAGTCCACATCTGACCTCCATATGACCATCATCTGTGCTACCCACCATATGACTCACCATTATCCTATACAACCATCATCTCTTATCTACTATACAACACTAGTCTTAGTCATACACCCTCTTTAGCAAACTGTATAACTCCCATAGGTATTAGATATTCTACCATACAGGCTTCCACAACTATGTATCTTACCTCATTTACCATTGTTTGGCTATGGGTACCTAGGTGAAACATTACATCTGAGCATAAGTCTTAAGTGTTATTGAGGGGGAATATTGATTTCTTGAAGGATCACCAAGCAAATCAAGAACACAGATGACATTGGAAATCTTATCAATGTCAGCACATGAACCCAAGGTAGATCTAAACTTGCAAAATGAGTTGTAATAATATAGATAAAAAATGTACTATTTTATTTCTAATCATTCTAAACTAGGAGAACTTTCCTACATGGAAAAGCTTGATGAGATTGCATATATCTTGTATCAATGATGCTACTATAAAATTTGTGGATTATGAGTATGTGAAGGTAACCACTACTCCCCTGATAGTTGATCAACTAAAGAAAAAGAAAGAACACATTTAAGAAATGTTGGATATCTCCTTAGCCCTAAGTTATGTTGAATTTGATGACTTGAAGGACTATGATAGTGAAAAGAAAATGTGGGATAGACTAAAAACCATATGGAGGTGATGGAAATGTCTTGAGAGCCAAATCAAAAAGCTTGAGAGGTAAATTTGATGACATGAGAATGATGGAAGGTGAGAATAGAGTACAATACTACACAAGAGTTAAAGAAATTGTTAATTTTATTCATGGTGCAAATGGAGAAATCAAAGATGAAACTATGATAAGAAAGGTATTGAGGACTCTAATCTCTATTTATGCCATTAGAGTATCTACATTTCAAGAACTGAGATGCACACCAAGTAACACTCTGACCTTGTAAGATGTAATTTTTAGACTTACCACTTTCGAAATGTCCAACTTTAATAACTACACACCTGCTACTATTGAATATGCCTAGTCATAATTGGTCCTTAGCAAAAGAAAAGGAAAACATGTGAAGAGTGATAGTGACAGCTCTAATGATGAGATTGATGAATTTGAAGCTCTTATTACAAAGTGATTTGGAAGAGGAAAGGGAAAGCTACCTATTATCTAATTTTAATGCAAAAAAGTAGGCCATATTATTGCTAGGTGTCCTAAAAGAGGATAAGGATGAAAGGAAGGAAAGAAAGTACAAAGGAAGAAGAGATGACCAAGACTTCAAGAGAAACAAGGATGACAAAGGTAAAAAATCCTATTATATTGTCAAAGAAGAAACTCATAATGAATCTAAAAGTAATGATGATGTCATTTGTCTATGTTGCTATGAAAGAAGATTATGATGAAGATAAGAAAATTGCATTTATTTCATATGTAAAAAAAATTGAAAGATGGATAATTGATAGTGGATGCTCCAATCATATGATTGGTAATAAAGACAAATTTGAGGATATTGGTCCATGCAAAGGTGGATGTGTTAAATTTGGTAATTATATTTAATGTGTTGCAAAATGTAAAGGAACTATTCAACTGTCTAACAAGATACAATGTGATAATGTTTACTGGGTTGAAGGACTTAACTATAATATGTTGAGTATTTTACATCTGAACAAATCAGGTTACAGAGTTGAATTCAACAATAGGAAGGCCAAGATACATGATGTTAATGGTAAGCTAGTTGGAAGTGGTGATTAGACAATAGGTAACTTGTTCTATCTAGATTTAGCTAATGAGATATGTTTGTTTTCACAACAAGATGTTTGGTTATGGAACAAGAGGATATGTCATTTATACTTTGACAATTTGGTAAATATTAGCAAAATAAAGAAAGTAAGAGGAATCCTTAAACTAAAGAATCCTTACAATGCTATGTGTAAACAATGTCAATTGGGAAAAATGACCAAGTCTAGTTTTAAGAGAAAAACATTCACTGCTAGTGATATTTTGGAACATGTTCATACTAACCTATGTGGACTCATTAATGTTCAAATCTATTGTGGAGATAAGTATTTTATTCTATTTGTTGATAACTACTCTAGGATGATGACTATGATGTTTCTTAAAGCTGAATATGATGCTTTTCAATTATTTAAGTAGTATTTAGCTAGAGTTGAAAAAGAAAAAGAGAAGAGTCTTAAGTGTTTGAGATCTGATAGAGGTGGTGAATTCATTTGAAATGAGTTCAATAGATTCTACAATGATAGAGGAATCAAAAGATAGTGTCAGCACCAAGGACCCCTCCTCGGAATGGGATAGATAAAAGGAGAAACAAATCAATAATGGACTATGAAAGGACATTAATGATGGAGAAGATTGTATCATAGATATATTGAAGACAAGTTATTAGTATTGCTTTCTATACCCTGAATAGAGTACAAATTCTACAACTTTTGAACTATGGTATGGATATGTTCTTAAAGTAAAATATTTAAGAATCTTTGGAAGTAGATTCTATATACTTAAAGGTAATAGGAATGGAAAGCTTGATGCAAAAAGTGATGAAGGTATATTCCTAGGATATTCCACCAAGAGAAGATCTTACAAGTGTTTGAACTCTAACACTAATAAAGTTATGGAAAGTGCAAATGTGAAAATTGACGAGTTTGTAGAAAGAAGTGACACTGCATGCACAGAATAACCTAAAGACTACAATACATTCATCTATGTGGATGATAATTCTCCCAACACTCCTAATAAAAAAGAAAAAAAAGTTGTAGTATCTTAGCAGAAAGGGAATGATGAAGTGCAAAAAAAATTTGAGCAGAAGAGAGTGGGGTGTCAAGCGACAGATTGAAGATGTCGAGTCACAGATAAGAAATAGAATAATCAAATAGAGAATTCTAAGCATAGAACCTATACAAAAATAGATAAGGAAACCACCTATGCTAGAAAAGTATGTAAGATGACATCACAAATCTAAAAAAATAAGTTCCGATGTTGAATTAAGTGTTATGAAAAGAGAAATACTCAAAGATGATACATGCTTACTTTGTGAATTTAAGCTCAAAATAGTAAAAGATTCTCTATACAATGAAGATTGGATTCAAGCAATGAATGAGGAAATTGAATAGATTAAGAAGAACAATACTTGGACTCTAGTGCCAAGACCTAAAGAAAAAAATGTTGATTGGAAAAAGTGGGGTTTTAAAAATAAAATCAATCATAATGGTGAAGCAACAAGAAATCAAGCAAGAATACAAAGGATATACTCAAGAAGGAGTTGATTATGGAGAAACTCTTTCTCCTATGGCAACACTTGAAGGAGTCAAAACTCTTCTTGCATATTCAGGCTACAAGAATTTCAAGGTATATTTGATGGATGTCAAATCTACATTTTTGAATGGTATACTTGAGGAAGAAGTGTACATTGAACAACTTGAAGGATTTCTAGATCTAGACAAGAAGAATATGATATGTAAACTAAACAAAGCCCTTTATGGATTGGAACAAGCCCCAAGAGCATGGTATAAAATATTACATAATTATTTGGTGAAGATTGGTTTTAAAAGAACAAATGATAACAATAATCTATATTTGAAGAATGGTAAGAACAATAAAGTACAACTATCTGAAATATTTGTTGATGACATTATATTTGGAGGTAGAGAAGCATTATGCAAATAATTTTCTAATGAAATGAAGGAGGAATTTGAAATGTTTATGTTTCATGAAATTAAATTCTTTGTTGGATTATAAGTATGCCAAATGAAGTTTGGTATTTTCATTAGATAATCCAAATTCATCAAGGAGATACTAAAAACATTTGGTATGGAAGATTTAAGAATAGTGATGAGACCAATGTCAATAGGACATAAGTTATCTAAGAATGATGAATTTGTTGATGTGAACTAGACCTTATATAAATCCATTATTGGAAAGTTACAATATGTTATTTGTAGTACACCTAATATTGCATTAGTAGTTGGAACAGTTTCTTTATTTTTAGGAAATCCCAAGGAGATTCACATGATGGTAGTGAAAATAATAATGAGATATCTGAAAGGTACAAAAGATTATGGATTTTATTACAAGAGAAGTGATAGATTTGAATTGAAGGTATTCAATGACTCAGATTGGGTAGGAAATATTGATGATAGAAAAAGCACTAGTGGAGGTGTATTCTTTCTAGAAAAGAGATTGGTGTCATGGAAAAGAAAGAAAAATAATTGTATTTCCCAATCTACAGTTGAAGCCAAGTATGTGGCAGCAGTAGTGAATTGTTCAAACATTGTGTATAAAGAAATTACTAAAGGGTATGAAAGAGAAAATTATAGATCCAGCAATTATTTATTGTGATAACATAAGTGCTATTAATATTTCATAGATTCTAGTGATGCATACTAAGACAAGGCAAATTTATATCAAGTATCACTACTTGAGGGAGCTAGTTCAAGATAAAGAAGTGAAGCTAGAATATGTGCACACCAAAGAACAAATTGCTTACATATTCACAAAATCCTTACATAAAGATGCTCATGAATATCTTAGAGGTAAATTAGTGGTGATTCCCTTAAACAAAGCTATTTAAGGAGGCAAGGTGCATTGCATCAAATATGCTAATATAAATATCTTACAAATTGATGCAATGAAACTCTACTTTGG
The DNA here is from genome assembly GCA_028749045.1 of Cupressus sempervirens. Classification (NCBI taxonomy): domain Eukaryota; kingdom Viridiplantae; phylum Streptophyta; class Pinopsida; order Cupressales; family Cupressaceae; genus Cupressus; species Cupressus sempervirens. The sequence continues at coordinate 591,730,399 of CM053787.1, forward strand.
GAAATGCCTAAGGTAGATAGTTAAGTACAACCTAACATATTAGTCATAGACCAATGACACAAATCAGCTAGACATGCAAAATCTACATAATTCATATGTATGAAGAGATCAAAGCTAATAAAGCTAAGTGTCTTTGGCATTTTTGTCAAAGAAAGAGAGATATATAGTAAAAGAGGGAGAGAGAGCCATAGAAGAGCAGATAATGTACAGTAGAAGAGATATATTAGAGAGGGAGAATAGGAAAATAGAGAGATTTTATTATCTTAGTGGGAGAAAATATTTTTGGATTGTATGGTAACAAAGTGAGATATATTTGATACTTTAATATATTGCTCATATTGAGATGTATAGATGTTTCCATCCATGCCAAAGAGGGAGATTGTTGGAAACTTACAATTCGAACAATTATTGTTTTTTTATTAATGTCAAAGCTATTGATAAGACATATTGTTACCTAATCTAAGTATCATATCTATTTGATTGATGAAGAGGATTTGAGAAATTGTTCATAACAATAGCACCTAGAGGAAAGATTGAGTTATGAAAAGGAAGCTATAAATGGACATTTGATTGGTTAGACTTTGATGAGATAGAGTGATTGTTTATATCAAGAAAGTTAAGTTAAGTTGAGCAATAGAGTAAATGGTTAAGGAATTTCAAGTGATGCTAGTGTCAACTGAGCTATAGTAAGTACTGAGAAAATCTAGTGTTGGCATAGCATATTGTCTTGATTGAGCAAGCTAGTCAATGTCAAGCCAGAATTTTTATAGTGACTAAGTACCTTAGTGGTGACCAAGTGTCAGAACTTAGTCATTGTCAAGTAATACTATTGAGAATGAATTTGAGGAAATTATGATTCCTATCCAACTCAATTGATTTCTTGGTAGATGCAAATTTTTTTGAAGATAAGATTGATGAGTTAGATCATTAAATTCAAGGAAAGGATTAGGTAAATACCTAACAGATGGATTCTTGAGATGCTTCCAAAAGAAGAATAAATAAAATGAATCATGTTGAATCATAAACCCTAAGATCTATAGTGATGATGGAAAATAGTAAAGCAAGAATTGCCTAAATAAAGAAGTATAGAGCTAAGTGTCAAAGCAAGTGCATGTGAAAGTGTACGTGAAAGGAACATATAGAAGAAGATTGATTAGAGACAAACAAGTGTGAGAGTGAATGAGAAGCTAAAGGAGATTGCTTACATAGATGCTTCTGATATTGATAAGTGAATCTAAGAAGAGGGCTTAAGTGTTATTGAAGGGGAATATTTATTTCTTCAAGGGTTTCCAAGAGAATCAAGAACATAGATAACATTGGAAATCTTATCAATGACTCAACACATGAATTTAATAGAGATATGAACTTGCAAAGTGAGTTGTAATTATATAGATCAAAACCCTATTGTTTTCTTTCTAATCATTGTAAATAGTTTGTATTGAAATCCTTTTAATAGAGTTTGACCTAAAATTCATTAGAATGACTTAACAATCTATGTAAATCCTTTGACTAGGTGACATTCTAAGTGGAATGATCAAAGTCCTTTGAAAAAGTCACTTCTAATAGGGTTATTAAATCCTCTAACTAGGTCACATTTAACATTGTGTATTGTAAAACTTTAATAGAGTTTCCTCCTAATAGAGTTTACTTCAAAAGAGTGAAAAGTAGTGACATGTTCTTGGTGGTTTGTCTCAAATTGGTTTTTCACATAAAATCCTAGTGTCAAACTTATTTTGAATGTTTTATATGATTTGAATTTTATATTCAACAAAATATGTTATATTTGGGATAGTACTTTTTTTTATCAATACAATAGAGACCGAGCAATAGAAAGATAAGCATTATAATGAGAGTTTTATGATTAATTGTTCAAATGGTACACACACACACACACACACACACACACACACACACACACACATATTCACACCCCCTCCCCCCCCCCCCCCTCCCAATTATTCTAAAAATTTATAACACTAATTACACTCATAAATAAATATAATGATGAATGGTTAGGAAGTTACACAATGGGACATCAGTGCATTAAGCTCCACTAGAAGTTTTGGCATCAAGAGAGAATATTGTTCCAAATTCTAAATAATTGGAATCTCATATAATTTCAAATTCTAAAATGGTCTTGTAGCATTTAATATTTTATTAGTACCCTCACAATATTTGAGTTATGATCCTTTGAAGATCACAACTTATCTTGGGGACACTTTGGTGTGTAGTGGTCACAATGTTCTAAAAGCTCCATTGTCAAAAATAAGGTGTCACTAGGGTTCACTTGCACATCCTAATCCAATGATACTAATGAATCAATGTTATTATGAATGATTAGAGAGATACACACTATTCTACCAATGTACTAAGCTCCAAGTTAGAATGATTTAGAATAACTAGGGGGTGTTGGGGGTGAATTGGTTATCCTAGGGTCCAAATGTAGCGATTCAACTTTTAACATCTTCACACAACTTAATTAATCCTACAAAAATGTCACTGGGAAAAAGTGGGTTTTTAAAAACAAACTCAATGATAATGGTGAACTAACAAGAAATAAAGCAAGATTGGTATGCAAGAAGGAGTTGATTATGGAGAAACTTTTTCTCCCATGGCAAGGCTTGAAGGAGTCAAAACTCTTCTTGTATATTTAGCCTACAAGAATTTTAATGTATATCTGATGGATGTCAAATTTGCTTTTTTGAATGGTATACTTGAGGAAGAAGTGTATATTGAAAAACCTGAAGGTCTAGACAAGAAGAATATGGTATGAAAATTGAACAAAGCCCTTTATGGATTGAAACAAGCCCCAAGAGCATGGTATAAAAGATTACATAATTATTTGGTGAAGATTAGTTTTGAAAGGACAAATGATAATAGTAATCTATATTTGAAGAATAAAATATTTGTTGATGACATTATATTTGTAGGTAGAGAAGCATTAAGCAAATCATTTGCTGATGAAATGAAGAAGGAATTTGAAATGTCTATGTTTGGTGAAATCAAATTCTTTGTTGGATTACAAGTATGCCAAATAAAGTTTGGCATTTTTATTACACCATCCAAATACATCAAGGTGATACTAATTTTTTTTGGTATGGAAGATATAAGACTAGTGAGCACACCTATGCCAACAAGACATAAGCTATCTAAAAATGATGAATCTACTGATGTGAACTAGACCTTATACAGATCCATGATTGGAAAATTACAATATGTTGTTCGTAGCATACCTGATATTGGATTAACAATTGGTATAGTTTCTTTATTTTTAGAAAATTCTAAGAAGATTCACATGATAGTAGTGAAAAGGATAATGAGATATTTGAAAAGTACAAAAGACTATGGATTTTATTACAAGAGAAGTGATAAATTTGAACTGAAGGTATTCACCAACTCAAATTAGGCAAGAAATATTGATGAAAGAAAAAGCACTAGTTGAGGTGCTTTCTTTCTACAAAAGAGATTGGTGTCATGGATAAGAAAGAAACATAATTGTGTTTCCCAATCTATAGCTAAAGCCGAGTATGTGGCAATAGTAGTGAACTGTTCAAGCATTATGTGGATAAAGCAGTTACTAAAAGGTATGAAAGAGGAAATTACAAATCTAGTAGTTATCTATTGTGATAAAACAAGTGTTATTAACATTTCAAAGAATCTAGTGATGCACACTAAGACAAAGAAAATTTCTATCAAGTATCACTACTTGAGGGAACTATTTCAAGAAAAAGAAGTCATTGGCCTAATTTTTCACATAAATTTTTTTGAGACATCCTTAGTGAAAATTATACTTCCTTTTCAACAATTAGGGTTTTAATTTTTATTATTGACCTTAGAAAAATCCCTAAATTTTGTCATGTTATTTTTCTAGTGATTAAATCTTTCCTTGGAGGACCTTTGAGTTAGGTTTGCATGGTGTTTCATTTAAAAAGGAAGTGCACGAGAAAAGTTATTTTAACACTTTTCTTCTTTTTCTTGGGTACTTTTAAAACTTGTTTACATTACCCAACATTGCCCTAAGTTCCTGCAAATTTTTTTAACCCAAGCTTTTATTTTATTATTCTATGGGTTTGTGTATTATGTTTGAAAAATTGGTTAAGTAATGATAACTCTTGATCTTCCCTAAGATCAAGGGTTGTTGTTATGTTGCTAACAAGAGTTGCAAAGTATTTACTCTTTGTGACATAACAACAAGGAAACACTTTTCCATAGGACCTAGCTAGGAGGAGTAAGGTTTTAAAAGAAAAGTTTGTATTGTAGATCAGATTGAACATTGATGATCCTTGCTTTGTTTCCATAGGAAGCTACAAGGTTCTTCTCCTTAGTGACATAGTGATAGCCCACCACGTGGATATATGGTGAGACTAGCCCTTATAAAAAATCTTGTAGGTTCCATGTTATCAAAGGTTGTCCAAACATCAAAATTCTATTTTCTATAAGGAACATACTTGATAGGGATGAAATGTTTGCATGTTCTTTTGGATCTTTTAAGATCATGTGTAGTCACTTTGTTGCCAACTAAAGTTAAAAGGTTTTTATCCTTGGCAATATACCAACAGCTTGACACATGTTTGGATACATAAAATAATGTTGTGTAAGTTTCCAATGAGGAAAGAAAAGCCTCATGTGGTAAGACTTAATTGGATAGACTACCAACTAGGAGGGTTATTGCTAAGTCAAAAGGTGCTTTATTTCTTAATCGTTAGATTTTTCAAAAATCAAAAACCAATTTTCAAATTTGAAGGGGAGTGCCACTTTGTTTTCTCTACTATCCATTTATGGGAATTAAAACTCCTCATACAAAATAAAACAAGGAATGTAGTACAAATAGTCAAGAATTTCCTCATACAAATATATTTTTCGATTTCTTGGAGCCAGAACCTATTGAAGAACCTTTTTTTCCACCTAGTTGAATCGTAAAATTTTCTATATCAATGATTCATTGTAGTATTTAGAGAATAAATAAGAAAGCCAAGTAAGTATCTTAGTTTGCATATAATTAAAATAATTTTGATCTCTCTTCATTATTGTTCCAATATGCCTCCAAAAAAGGGTTTCTCTAGGAAGGTAGAATATGCTAGTAGAAATATTCATGATGATTTTCTAGAGCATTTAAGTGAATCTATTAATGAATCCACCCAAATAAATAAATCAGTTCCTGTAAAGCCTAGGCTCTGAATTGTAGACAATTTATTTGACAAGGGAAATTGGGCTAGGGTGCCATAACTTCTAAAATAGGTTTACAATTATTTAAAAAGTGGTTTTCAAAGAGGAAGTTTTTTGCTCCCCACATAAATATTTGGAATTTTGACTTAGGTAAGTTAGTAGTTCTTGGAGTTTTTATGGATTCATACTCCTCACAACTATAGCCCAAAAGTATAATCTAGTAGCTAGGATGGTGAGGAGAATAGATGGGGAATGCTTGATGAAAATTACTATAGAGGAAATACAAGAAGTTCTTAGAATGGAACCAACCATAGATTATCATGAGGTTATTAATTTTTAAGGATTGGAGAAAGAATACTTTTCTTGTAAGGATCAAATTAGGTAAGGGGCACTAAGAGGACACTTTGCCACAATATGTAAATTAACTTTTTCTACAACATCAACTAAAGAGCCTTTCAAGAAAAAAAATTTCAATTCTATGGCTATAGACATCTATATGACTTTGTGCAAGTTTTATGGTGAAGATGAATAGGATTTTGTACCAATAAAGTTTATGTATATGGTGGTACAAATATCTTCCTTTGGTATGGATATTATTTTTCATTTTACATTATTTTTGGTAGAAGAAATTCACATAGGTCTAATTGGAATTGCAAAGGCAAAAATTGAAAAAGCGTTTGGTTTCTACTCTTTATTGATGCATATGTTTTTGTATACAAGGTTTACTTTCTTTGAAAAGGAAATGGTATTAACAAGAGAATATGATGGATAATCTCTACCAATTCAATTGTGGAGTGAAAATATGACCTGGGATGTAGAGGAGGCTAGATTTCTAAGGTTTGATAGATATTTTGCATCTAGATTGAGGAGCATGTTATTAAAAGATAACCCCAGGATACCTAAGGAATTGCTATGTTTTATCAGGCCTAAGGATAACCCTAATAATTTGAAAGTGTCTCATAATTGGGAAAATATCATACCATACCCCATGTCAATAGTATTTAGAGTATATGGATTCCAAGGAACTCCACATGTGCTTCCCTACCAGGTATCTCTTAAGGTGGGAATAGCTGAGATGTTATGGGAAATAGGTTTTTTGGAGAAAGAAGAACTGACTAGTAGGTCTAGAGGCTCTATTTTTCCATATTGTACAATGTCTCATTAGTTCATAATTACAAAGAGTGGTTGGTTGTTTCTATTTAAAGTTTTAGAACCATACAAAATGGTTGTCTCCCATGCTTGTTTCAATGACAGTGAAGGATTTTTTGAAATATTTAGATAGAGGGCTAAGACTAGTGCTTGAAAGCATCAACCCTATTTTCCTAAAGATGTAATAAGAAATGAATTTTCTCTCCAAGAAAAAGAGATTAAAAAAGAGAAATGGAGAGTTTATTCTATAGTCTTAGAATTGATTAATTGTTTTGATAAATATTATAGTCCTTTGGAAAATGTAAAGACAAGAACAGACAAGTTGAACAAGTTGATGATCACCTTTCTAAAGATTATGGAAGCCATAAATGAAAAGAAGACCTTTTTCATCAATTCTTATCCTGATAAAGGAAGAGAAGTAATGAAGAAGCTATATTTTATCCCTATAGTAGGATTAGGACAATTGGTCATTTAGAGGAGGCTTGGCTATAACATTATCAAGAACAAAGAGCATACAACTGATAAGGGGAAGTAAATAGTTGGATCAACTAGTGATACTTTGGAAGAGAGGCTTGATGAGCCAAGGCCCAAAAGGAAAAAGATAGAAGAAAAGAAAGTGTCCCAAACAGAAGAATATACACCCACTTAATCTCCATTACATATAGAAGATGAATAGCTTAGTAAGGAACAAATGGAACAAATAGGATCCCAAGGGGGAGTGTTTATTACTATTGAAAAAGTAGAGGAAGGGAATCCTCAAGAACCTCTCATGCCTAGCCTTGAGCTAGCTATTGCTAAATATAGAGGAAGGGAATTAGACCCCTTTGGTAGAACAAGCTAGTGATGAATTTCTTTTAGATGATAGTTTTGTCAAATCAATAACTTTCTACCAATTTCCATGGAGGACAAATATTGAACAATTTGAAGAAAGGTGTAATAAGAGGAAGGCAAAGAATCTAGAAATTAAAGAGGTATCAATATAGTATTAGATAAGGAATGAGATGATGCAAGAGTTTAGAAGTTTGACACCTAAAGAAGGAAGAAGAATGATAAAATCATCCAGGGTTTTTCTTTTACCAAATTGGGACATTGTAGTTGTCATGGTTTTTAATACTATCACCAAGAGGTTAAATTCTAAAGAAAAGGTGAGAAAAGGACTTAGAGGTGGTAAATTTAGTGAATATCATGTTGCCTTTGTAATTTGGTCTTTGAGAAAAGGATCCAGAGCTAGTCTTTCTCAGCTTGATGGTACTAGAGTTATTGAAGACTTGATTGTTATGAGGGTGGAAGATACTCCAACTGATGAGGCTACAGAGTTAAATGTTGGGAAAATTCATCTCACATTAGCTATAGCTATGAAGGAGAAAAAGAAAATATTGGAATTAGAGGAAAAATATGAACACATTCTAGATGCCTACAACAAAGAAGTATAAAAGAGAATTGAACTTGAAAATAAGATGGCAAGATATCAAGGACAATCTAGAAAACCTAGGATTACTTATCCTCATCCTCTAGTTTAGCCTTTTAAGTCAACTCCTCTCATAGAGCTACCAGATACTCCACAAAGACCACACTTTTATATAGCTAAGGATTTCAAAGAGGAAAAAAGAAAAATTTTGGCATTACATGTGGAATTAAATATCCAATATGAGGATAGAATGAGAAAAACAATCATGTATCTAGTAGATAAGATTAGTTTGCCTACTTTTTTATGAGAAATTGTTCAAGATAATGGATATGTAGAATGAGATAAAAAGTAGTGAGGATTCTTTGAAGCCAATTGTGAATAAATGGAATAACAAGGATGAAGATGTCACTCTTTTATGTTTTTTAGTTATTATTCTATCTTGTGATAAAATAGAAAAAGCCTTTGACATGACTAATGATCTCTTTGATTTTGATGATAAGAGGGTTGTACTGCAAAAGAGAATCATAATATATTTCTCAAAGTATCTTGATGAAAAATTTGAGCTTTCCCCCATGCTCTCAGAAAAATAGATAAATTAAAAGACAAGGAAGAATGGGCCAAAGAATTAATAGGGTCATAAATGAAAAGGGGCATGCACAGTGGGCAAAAACAACTAAGGAGGTTGTTAAAGTTCAAATATTCTATGATTCTCTTAGGGAGGAATTTGTTGAGATAAATAGATTAGGATTTTTTTTTTTGAATAAGTAATGGGATGTAATGAGTTTCAATTGGCTAGATGACACACTTTTTGACAAGTGGATGGCAGATTTTATACATTCAAAATAATTAGTACTTGGTGAAAATTATGAAGATGAGGTGGACCAAGATGTGTTACAAACGATTGATGCATTAATTAAAGAAGAAGAAGACAAATATATACAATCAACTACAGTAACGAGCACAAAAGTTCAAACTAATGACTTAGCTATAGGCGAATCAAGTATAACTATTAGTTTGTTAGTACAAGATGATTTGGATGGAGAACCACGAGTTAAACTTAGTTTTCAACTATCAGAACTTGGTCCATCACAAGTAAGTCCAATGGTCACACACTCTAAGGAATGAAAAATATGTCAAATCCAATCACAAATTCCCTAGCAACCAAAAAGTTGCAGCAAAAGTGTTCCCACAAAAGGAATATTCATGATGTAAATCATTCTGTTGCACTAAATTTTGTTTTTTGTGATAGTAACTTTTGTAAATATCTTTTTCTCTTAAGGACATTTGTCATTGTTCTCTAGGCCTAAAGCTTTTTGCATCTCATGCTATGCAAATGAGATCCCAAGGCTATAGAGAGGGTTCAAACTATTATGTAATTTTTAGCTTTTACTAGGTTTACATTCGGTACATTTTTCTTGATGTAAATTTTTGTGATGTATTTTCTGTGCAAATCTAAGAATACATTAACATTCAAGGATTATTCTATCTTGTCCTAAGTTGTTCTGAGTTATATTCCAATATTATATATTTTTCAAAGAAAATTAATACAAAGATGAACTATTACCACATCTTTTTGTCTAAATATTGTCTCCATTGGTATTGATTGGTTATTTTGAAGTTGTATGGGAAAAGCTTATTAAATTTAATGCAACTAGGATAGGTTTTATATCAATTCTCTATTGCTTTTAAGTCAATGAATTAAGTAAATGCTTCAATGATATGATAGGGTTTCTAGGCAGTAATAAGGATATGCATAAGAATGAGTTTTAGGTTAAATTGCTGATAATATTAATCCAATCAATTAGGTCAAAATAGTTGGGTAGACTCTGAATCCCAATAGATTAGACACTAATTAGTTTGCATATGAAGAGATCATGGATAAGCATCAAGAAAAAATATAAAAAATCAAATAAATTTTACTTTAATGTATGAAGAATATCATATTTGGTCAATACTTGGTTGCATTTAATTTTTGTGTTTTGGTTAGTTGTTGTTACCTAGAATTACATGTAAATCTAAGAAGAACTATGACCAAACATCTGTTATAGGGGATGAGTATTGTAAGAGAATATCAAAAAAATGAGTGAAATGTGAACATAGTATCAAGTTTTGAATCATTTTATCGCTCGAGTGCACCTGCCTTGGTTTTGCAGAACCTAAAGAGTAGAAAATCCTTGTGGTTTTGTTGAAGTTGGGTCTAGATTTGAGAACTTCTTAGTTGAACATAGGGAATAGCTAATCCTTAGACTAGGTTTTTCTTCATCATCTTGGTATCAAGTATTTTGTTGCTTGGTAGTTTAAAAGCACCAATAGAAGTGAAGCTATAATATGTGCACACCAAAGAACAAATTGCTAAAATATTCACAAAATCCTTACCCAAAGAGGCTCATGAATATCTTAGAGGTAAATTAGTGGTGATTCCACTAAACAAAGCTAATTAAAGAGGCAAGGTGCATTGCATCAAATGTGCTAATATGAATATCTTACACATTGAAGAAATGCAACTCTATTTTGGGAAATGCCCAAGGTAGATAGTTAAGTATAGCCTAACAGATTATTCATAGACTAATGAAACAAATAAGCCAGACATGCAAAATCTACACAACTCATATGTATGAAGAGATTGAAGCTAACAAAGCTAAGTTTCTTTGGTATTGTTGTCAAAGAGAGATAGATATACAAAAAAAGAGGGAGAGATAGCCATAGAAGAGCAAAGAATATACAATATGTTGAAATTTAATTAAGAAGATCATTGATTATAAAGATTGTTATGTGTTTCAATCATTGTTTTGTCACTGATGTCAAATCTACCATTTTCTAGTAAGATAATTGCTTATATGTTTCAAGTACTATCACTTAGTTGATTGATGAGGAGGATTTTATCAACAAGATGTAACAAAAACACCTAGAGGAAAGGTTGAGTTATTATTATGTAATGAAGTACAAGGATCAATTAAGATAGTGATAACATGATGTATTGATGATCTACTTAAGGTCACAAAATGGCTAGCTACACTTAGAAATTTTAGAAGAATAAGTTAAACAAAGTTCATCTGCCAAGCTTGATTGAGTGGATAGTAGGTGCCGAGCAAAAAGTCAGTTGAAGCTGAGTGAAAGAAAAGTCTAATGGATGCAAAGAAAGATAGTAGATGCTGAGTAAATTTTAGTTGATGTTGATCACCAAAAAAATTTAGATGATACCGATCGATTTTACATTTGATGACGAGTGACATAGTATGCATCGAGCATTAGAAGATTGATAATGTCGAGCTGTTGCATTATGACAAAGATAAAAAATATTCCAAATAAAAGCCAACAAGCTTTTTTTCTTGGAACTTGTGAATCAGGAGGAAGATAAGATTGATGAGTTGTGTTGGAAATGATTGAAAAGATCATGAATGAAGAGAAATGGAAATGGTAAAGAATGTTTCAATCATTATTTTTTCATTGATGTCAAACTTGCTACTTTCAGGAATGGCAATTGCTTATGTGATCCAAATACTATCAATTGGTTGATTGACAAGGAGGTGGCAATCAATAAGATGTAACTAGAGTATCTAGAGAAAGGTTGAAGTTATGATGTTGTAATGAAGTATAAGGATCAGCTAAGCCATTGATAAAATAGTGTATTGATGACATACTCTAAGATATAGAGGATGGACACACCAAGACACATCAAAGACATAAGGATTAACTAAGTTCATTGGAGAGAGCTGAGCTAGCTAGTTAGAGCCAAGCAGATTCTTAGTTGAAGCTAAGAAAGTTCAACTTTAATATGTGCTAAGAAACCTTTAGGTGTCGAGTGAAGATCAAGTGCCGAGTGACTTCAAGTGCCAAGCAAGATACAAGAGCCAAGCGATATTTAAGTGCGAGTAATATTCAAGTGCTAAGGAAAGCATAAATAATATAGGTGCTAAGCACTAGTAAAATAATAATAGAAGCCGAGTAACAGAGAAGGAGCCAAGCATCAGTAAATCAATGATGGTGAGTTGCTGCATTATTTGTTAAAGTTAAAGATTCACCAGATCAACAACGATAAGTTTGTTACATTGAATTTTGTGAATTAGTTGGATGATAAGGATGATGAGTAGATGTCACAAAATTTTATGTAAATCATGCAAACCAATTCAAGGCGAATGCTAATAGATTTATCATGAAGTTTCTAGAAGAAGCAAATTGGGGGGAAAACAATACCATTTTCTCAAAAGATTTGAGTGGGAAATCTAGAACAGAACTTCTTTATAAGGAATTATAGGTCAGAGATCAAATGCGCGTCCATGAGAGGGAGTTGGTCATAAGTGTGATCATGCAAAGAATCCAAGAGGAGTAAGAACAGAGTATCAAGACTCTGAGTTGATCAAGTGACCATAGAATGCATTAGCATAACAAGTGAAAGAACTCAAGTAGACAAATCTTGAAGAGTGAACAAGCTATCAGCACTGCAAAGGAGGAAAGACAAGCAAAGAAGAGAACTAAAGAGTGATCTAAAATCTACATAGTTAGGGTTGCAATCTATATTAGGTCAAAACCCTTCTAATACTTTCTTACCATTGTATTAGATATTGAAATCCTACATTGCTAGGTTAGCTTAACAACTAGGTGGATAAGCCTCATAAAAAGGACAAAGAGATCCCTAGGAGAAGGATAAAGAGATCCTTAGGAGAAGGATATGATATCCTTAGGAGGATAGGAGATCCTTAGAGAGGGATGAAAGATTTTTTTGAGAAGGTGACTGTAAATCCCATAGACTTGGATGAGCCTAACAACTCTATGTAAATCCTTTAATAGGGTGACATTCCAAGTTGAATGTTCTTAAATCCTTTAATAAGGTCACATTTAACAATGTGTTGTAGCCTTTAACAGGGCAGACCATCAGAAGTAGTTGAAATCAATTGCACAGTTATTCAGTGGGCATCATCCCCACCCCAGTTCTACCTTCTTATTCTTGGAGGGTTTCTGGGTCATCAAAATCCTTAGTGTTATGGTGTGATGCATGTTTACTTTTCATAATTGTTTAATGTTCAATTGCATGCATGATAATTTCAGTTATGTGCCATTAAGGATTAGAAGAAAAAGTGGTATTGGACATCATTGGACCTTGGATAACTGATTCACACACCCCCCCCCTCAGTTATTCTAAAGAATTCTAACAAGTTGGTGGTACAAAATCTTATGTAAACCATTTTGTAGGAAAATTCAAATGGATTCTAATAGAAGTTTCTAGAGAAGACAAGATATGGGGTAGATATATTATATCCTACCTAATCCATCCAAAACCCTAATTTAGATGATGGATAATGAGTGGGAAAATGTTCTAATTTCCTATATATAGGAATATCTATTCATGAAGCAAAACAGTTAGAGTTTTTTTTTGTACAAGAACCTAAGAAGGAGGAGAAAGGGGTTTTTCTTTGACAAGTGACCCAAGAGAAGTGTCTACAATGGCGTGCTAAGAAAGAAAGCTTAAAGTGATAAATAATTGAAGGGTGAACAAGTTGTCAGATTTGCAAAGAATGAAAGCCAAGTAGAATTGAGGACTAAAAAGAGATCTATAATCTACAAGTGAAGTTTTAAGTCATATTAGATCAAAGCTCCATTGTTACTCTCTAATAATTGTATCAGTCTAGGGTAAATCCTTTGGAGTAAGGTTGACTTAACAGTCATTGGAAAATCCTTTACCAAGGTGTAATTCCAAGTGAATGACCTAAAGTCCTCTAACAAGGTTCACTTTTAATAAGATGATTGAAATCAATTAGCCAGGTCACATTTAATAGTGTGTATTGTAACCTTTAAAAGGGTTGGCCTTTCACAGGACATCATTTCAGAAGAGTGAAAAGGGAGTAGCATGTTACTGATGGTTTTTTCCAAATTGGGTTTCCACATTAAATCATTATGTCAAATGTGCTGATGAATGTGTTGTATTTCATGCTTTATATTTTTGCAAATTGATTTGATAGTAACATATAAGTTTTAGTTGATACACAATGAATGCATGCATGAATATGATTTTTTTTATGGGTTTGCTAAGATAACAAAAGTTTTAATTGGATATCTAGACCTTGAATAACTAATTCACCCACCTCTTATTTATTCTAAAAGAATTCTAACAATTGGTATTAGAGTCATTTTCTTAAGAGGACTAGTTTTAAGGTACTAGAAGGATAAAGATCAGGATGTGTAAAAGAGAAGTACCCAAGCTCAACAGAGATAACTTTCCTGCATGGAAAAGTTTGATGAATCTATACCTTGGAGGACTTGGAGATCATACACAATCTTCCATTACCATGGAGCATGTTGATCTAGCAGGAGATCTAACTACTAAAGATATGAAGATAAGGAAAGAACACAATCAGGCGATGTTGGAGATGGCCTCTTCCCTATGCTATGCCAAATTTGATGATATCAAAGGTCTTGACAATGCAAAGAAAATAACATTCAAAGAGCCAAGTTTGAGAGTCTTAGAGGTAAGTTTGATGACAGGAGAATGGAAGAAGGTGTGAATATTGCTCAATACATTGCTAGGATAAAGGAAGCTATTAGTGCAACAAAAGGTGCTATTGGTCAAGATGATGATACAATGCTACATAAATTCTTGAGGACATTACAGCCTATTTATGCTATTAGAGTTTCTACAATCTAAGAGTTAAGATGTATAGTAGGAAATAATCTAACCCTTGAAGGTCTGGTAGGTAGACTCACTACTTTTGAGCTATCTAACTTTGACAATTACAAACTAGAGAGTCTCGAATCAACTTTCAAAGCTATATTATTATTGATAGATTATGAGGAGGTAAAGCAAAAGAAGAAGAAGAAGAAGAAGAAGAAGAAGAAGAAGAAGAAGAAGAAGAAAAGAAAGATAAAATATGCATCCAGTGACAACAACATATATGAGAAAGACATTGAACAATTGGAAGCACTACTAGTAAGAAAATTTCATAGATCAAGAAAAGGAAAGTTCAAAGGTAAGTTACCCATCATTTGTTTCAATTGCAATGAAGTTGGTCATATTGCTGCAAGACGTACATAGAAAAAGAACTAAAGAGAAGAAAACAAGCACAAAAATAGAAGAGAAGATGATGGTAGAGACTATAGAGACAAAGGCAAGAAGTCATGCTACATTGCTGATAAACATGATTACAAAGTGATAAATGTTGCAATGAAAGATGAATCTAATGAGGATGAGGCAACTGCACTTGTGACTTGTGTAAACAAGAATGATAAATGGATCATTGATAGTGGATGCTCACATCACATGATTTGAGACAAAAGTAAGTTCATTCCCTTAACTTGTTATGATAGAAATAGTGTAAGGTTTGCTAATGATGCACCATGTTTGATACAAGGAAAAGGGTCTATCAAACTCACAAACAAGATGTCATGTGACAATGCTTACTATGTTGAAGGATTAAGTTATAAATTGTTATTTGTGTCACAATTGAATAATTTGGGATGCAAAGTTGAGTTTGAAAATAAAATTACCAAGATATATGACACAAATAGGAAGCTAATTGGTAAAGGTGATCAAACCAGAAGTAATATATTCTATCTAGATATAGACGATGCTACTTGTCTTATTGCAAAATTTGATGATGTATGGTTTTGGCACAAGAGATTATGTCATGTTAATTTTGATAATTTGGTTAGTATTAGTAACATGAAAAGAGTTGAGGTTTGCCTAATTTGAAGAAACCTGGTAATATAGTATGCAAACAATGTCAGCTAAGAAAAATGACAAAATCAAGGTTTAAAAGTATAGCTTATACCTCTAAAGAAATACTAGAGGTTGTTCATACTGACTTGTGTGGACCTATTGAAGTGCAAAGCTATAGAGGAGATAAGTACATGATGCTAATTGTTGATGATTACTCTAGGATGAGGATAGTCATGTTTCTAAAGAAAAAATCTAATGCTTTTCAAATGATTAAGTGGTACTTGGCAAGAGTTGAAAAAGAAATAGGTAAAAGTCTAAAATGCTTGAGATTAGACACAAGAGGAGAATTCACTTCAAATGAGTTTGAGATGTTCTATAATGATAGAGGAATCAAAAGACAAACATCTGCACCTAGG
This sequence comes from Cupressus sempervirens, assembly GCA_028749045.1. Classification (NCBI taxonomy): domain Eukaryota; kingdom Viridiplantae; phylum Streptophyta; class Pinopsida; order Cupressales; family Cupressaceae; genus Cupressus; species Cupressus sempervirens. Next base: position 591,746,189 of record CM053787.1, read on the forward strand.
AATCCTCCACAAAATGGAATTGATGAAAGAAGAAATAGGTCTATAATGAATTGTGCCAGAACACTTATGATGGACAATAATGTTTCTCTAAAATATTGGAGAGAAGCTATAAGTACTAGCGTATAGACCTTGAATAGTGTGCAAGTCAAGAAAGGTTCACATTGAACACCTTTTGAACTTTGGTATGGATATCCACCTAATCTAAAATACTTTAAGGTATTTGGAAGCAAATGTTATATTCTTAAAGATGTTAGGAATGGAAAGCATGATGCAAAAAGTGAAGAAGGAATACTCCTTGGTTACTCCACAAGAAGTAAGGCTTACAAGTGTTTAAATACTAACACTAACAAAATTATGGAAAGTGAAAATGTGAATTTTGATGAGTTTATAGAAGTACATAAGGCTGAACTTATGAAAGAACCAGAAGAATAAAAATCATTTCTGTACTTATATGAAGGAATGCCCACTAAAGAAGATGCTACAAATCAAATTGCAAACCAACAACAAGTTTTAGTGACTCTTGAGTCACAACCTATGAATGTCGAGTTTCATTTAGAAATTGAGCTAGATTCAGATGCTGAGTTGTAGAATGAAGAAAATGCACATTCTAATTTTGAGATCAGTATACATGAAAGAGATGCTGAAATACCTGATAGAGATGTACTCAGTGACACTAAACTTGAGAGACATAGTGAAGTTACAAGAACTGAGCCAAGATTGTCTAAATATGTCAAAAGACATCATACTATAGATCAAATCATTGGAAACAAAGATGCAAGGCCAATGACAAGAAATAGATTGAGAAGTGAATCATGTTTGTTAAGCATGAATAAACCTAAGATAGTAAAAGATGCATTGGAAGATGACGACTAGTACAAGGCCATGGAAGAAGAAATTCAATAGATAAAGAATAGCAAAACATGGAGTCTAGTTCCTAGAACAAAAGAAAAGAATGTGATTGGCACCAAATGAGTATTCAAAAATAAGCTAGATGAGAATGGTGAAGTTACAAGAAACAAAGCAAGATTAGTTTGAAAAGGATATGCAAAGGAAGAAGGAATTGAGTATGGTGAGCCATTTTCCCCTGTTGCAAGAATTGGAGTGAGAATTCTACTTGCTTATGCTACATACACAAGTTTCATATTTTATTAAATGGATGTTAAATCTGCATTTCTAAATGGCATATTAGAAGAGGAAGTCTACATGGAACAACTAGAAGGATTTGTTGATGAGAATAATAAGAATATAGTATGTAGATTACACAAATCCCTATATGGATTGAAGCAAGCACCAAGAGCATGGTATGAGAGACTTCATACTTATCTTGTGAAGATTGGATTTGAAAGGATTGATGATAACAATAGTTTGTACATGACGATGGACAAGGACAAAGGTATACTATTATCTAAAATATTTTTTTGATGATATCATATTTGGAGGACAAGATGCATTGTGTAAGGACTTTACAAATTAGATGAATCAATAATTTGAAGTGTTTATGTTTGGAGATATCAAATTCTTTGTGGGATTACAAGTATACTAGATGAAGTATGGTATATATTACTCAGTAAAAATATGTCAAAGAGATATTAAAGATATTTGGATTAAAGGATTCCAAACTATTAAGTAAACCTATGGTGACAGGACTCAAGCTATCAAAGAATTATGATTTAGTTGAGGTGAATCAAATGTTGTATAGATCCATGATTGCAAAATTTCAATATGTAGTACATAGCAGACTTGATATTACATTAGCTATGGGGATAGTTGTAAGATTCTCTACTAATCCTAGAGAGAACCACTTGATTGTTGTGAAGAGAATAATGAGATACCTAAAAGGAACAAAAGAGTTTTGTTTATATTACAAGAAGAATGAAAAGTTTTAACTAAGAGTCTACACTGATGCTGATTGGGCTGGAAACATTGATGATAGAAAGATCACTAGTGGAGGAACATTCTTCTTAGGAAAAAGACTAGTTACATGGACTAGCAAGAAGTAGAGTTGTACTTCCTAATCTACTATTGAAGAAAAATATGTTACTACTACTATCAACTACACAAAAATTGTATGGATCAAACAGTTACTTAAGGAAATGAAGGAAGAAATCAAGGAACCAGTGATACTTTATTGTGATAATACAAGTGTTATCAATATACCAAAGAATCTAGTAATGCATATAAAGACAAAGCACATTGAAATCAAGTATCATTATGTAAGAGAATTGGTTCGAGATAAAGAGGTGAAGATGGAATATGTTAACACATAGGAGCAAATTTTTGATATCTTCACAAAAGATAAGGATGCTTATGAGTATCTAAGAGGTAAACTAGGGGTAATACCCTTATCAAAGGCTATGTAAGAGATAGAGGGAGTGTCTGCATCAAATAAGCTGATGTTCATATAATACAAATTGATACAATGGATCTTACTTTAGGAGCTGCCTAAAGTAATCACAAAATTGGAGCTACAAATTAGTCACAAGAAAAGTGATAGAAGGAGAAATTGAAGAACTTGCAAAAGTCTATATCTGCATCTATTAAAGATGCCAAGTGTTTGGTATATGTGTTTGGAATTTTTGTCAAAGAGGGAGAAAGTGCATTAAATTGATCAAGTGCAAGAGGAATGATGGAGAAAGTACATCATCAGAAGGTCAAGAAAGAAAGAGGGAGAATTAGTAGAAACTAATCAAAAGATTAGAGAGGGAGAAAGCAATTAGAACAAAGAGCAAGATATTGATCAGAGAGTTAGAAGGATTAGAACAAAGAGTGAGGTATTAATTAGAGAGTTAAAAGGATCATTATCAGAGGGAGATATTTTTCTAATCAATACGGTATGAAAGAGAGGCATAAGAGAGAGTTAAATTTTGTAACCTAATTAGAAAATGGAAGTTGCTGATAGAGGGAGAAATTTCAATAATTTTTTTTTTTTGGCATTGTCTTACTATTTAAACCTAGTTAATTTGATTGAACAAGATATTTATCATTTAATTGACTTGGTTGATCAGATTGGTTTGCCATCAATGCCAAAGAGGGAGATTGTTGAAATGTGATTGAAAAGATCATTTATTAGAAAGATTATTATAAGGGACATTGTTATGTTTTCAATCATTGTTTTGTCACTGATTTCAAACCTACCATTTGCTGGTAGGACAATTGTTTATATGTTTCAAGTATTGTCACTTAGTTGATTGATGAGGAGGATATGATCAACAAGATGTAACAAAAGAACCTAGAGGAAAGGTTGAGTTATCATTATGTAATGAAGTACAAGATCAGTTAAGATAGTGATAACATGATGTATTGATAATCTACTTAAGGTTACAAAATGGCTAGCTACACTTAGAAAGTTTAGAAGATTAAGTTAAACAAAGTTCATCTCCCAAGCTTGACCAAGTGGATAGTAGGTGCTAAGTAAAGTTAGTGCAAGCTAAGAAAAAAGTTTGTTGGAGCCGAGTGAAAGAAAAGTCTAGTGGATGCTGAGTAAATTTTAGTTGATGCTGAGCACTAGAAAAATCTAGTTGATGTCGAGTGATTTTACAGTTGATGTTGAGTGATGCAGTATGTGTTGAGCATCAAGAGATTGATAATGCTAACCTATTGCATTATGAAAAAGATCAAAGATTTTTCAAATAAAAGCCAACAAGTTTATTTTCTTGGAACTTGTGAACTAGGAGGAAGATACGACTGATGGGCTAGTGGCACAAAATCTTGTGTAAAACCATTTTGGAGGAAAACTCAAATGGATTCTAAAAGAAGTTTCTAGAGAAGACAAGATATGGAATAGATAGATTGTATCCTACCTAATCCATCCAAAACCATGATTTAGTCGATGGATAATGAGTGAGAAAAAGTTCTAATTTCCTATAAATAGGAATGCATAGTCATGAAGCAAAAGAGTTAGAGAGTTTTTCGTGCGGGAACCTAAGAAGGAGAAGGAGAAAGGGGTTTTGCTTCAACAAGTGACCCAAGAGAAGTATCTACAATGGAATTCTAAGTAAGAAGGATTAAAGTGATAAATTCTTGGAGGGTGAACAAGCTGTCAAAGCTACAAAGAATGAAAGCCAAGAAAAATTAAGGACTAAATAGAGATCTGTAATCTGCAAGTAAAGTTGCAAGGTGTATCAGATCAAAGCTCTACTATTACTTTCTAATAATTTTATCAATATAGGGTAAATCCTTTGGAGTAAGGTTGACTTAACAGTTAATGGAAAATCCTTTAACAGGGTGGCATTCCAAGTGAATGGCCTAAAGTCCTCTAACAAGGCTCACTTTTAACAAGGTGATTGAAATCCCTTAACCGGGTCACATTTAACAGTGTGTATTGTAACTTTTAACAGGGTTGGCCTTTCGTAGGGCATCACTTCAGAAGAGTGAAAAAGGAGTAACATGTTACTAGTTTTTTTTTTCCCAAATTAGGGTTTCCATGTTAAATCATTGTGTCAAATGTGCTGATGAATGTGTTGTGTTTCATGCTTTATATTTTTGCAAATTGATTTGACAGTAACATATAAGTTTTAGTTGATACACAATGAATGCATGCATGAATATGAATGTTTTTATGGGGTCACTAAGATAAGAAAAGTTTTAATTGGACATCTAGACCTTGAATAACTAATTCACCCCCACTTAGTTATTCCAAAAGAATTCCAACATAGTAGAAGAGATATATCAGAGATCGAGAATATGAAAATAGAGAGAATCTATTATTTTAGAGGGAGAAAATGTTTTTGGATTGTATGGCAACAAAGCAGGATAAATTTTATACATTAAGATATTGCTCATATTAAGATGTATAGATGTTTCCATCTATGCCAAAGAGGGAGATTATTGGAAACTTATGATTGAAACAATTATTGTAACAATTATTCCTATATCATTGATGTCAAACCTATTGATGAGACATATTTCTACCTAATCTGAGTATCATATCTATTCAATTGATGAAGAGGATTTGAGAAATTGTTCATAACAATAGTATCTAGAGGAAAGGTTTAGTTATGAAAAGGAAACTACAAATGAACATTTGATTGGTTAGACTTTGATGAGATAAAGAGATTGTTTATATCAAGAAAATTAAGTTGAGTCGAGCAGTAGAGTAAATGGTTAAGTAATGTTGAGTGATGCTAGTGTCAACCAAACTATAATAAGTGCCAAAAAAATCTAGTGTTGACAGAGCATTTAGTATCAAATGAGCAAGCTAGTTGATGTCGAACCAAAAGTTTTACAGTGATCAAGTACTTTAGTGATGACCGAGTGTTAGAACTTAGTGATTGTTGAGTAATACTATTGATGATAAGACATATTTCTACCTAATCTAAGTATCATATCTATTCAATTGATGAAGAGGATTTGAGAAATTACTCATAACAATAGCACCTAGAGGAAAGGTTGAGTTATGAAAAGGAAGCTACAAATGAACATTTGATTGGTTAGACTTTGATGAGACAAAGAGATTTTTATATCAAGAAAGTTGAGTTGAGTCGAGCAGTAGAGTAAATGGTTTGAGTGATGCTAGTGTCAACCAAGCTACAATAAGTGCCAAGAATATCTAGTGTTGATAGAGAATTTAGTATTAATTGAGCAAGCTAGTTGATGTTAAGCCAAAAGTTTTATAATGATCGAGTACTTTAGTGATGGCTGAATGTTTGAACTTAGTGATTGTCAAGTAATACTACTGAGAATGAATTTGAGAAAATTGTTGTTCTCAGCCAACTTAGTTGATTTCTTGGGAGATGTAAACCATATTGAAGATAATATTGATTAGTTGGATCACTAAATTCAAGATGAGGATTAGGTAAATACCTAATAGATGGATTCCAAAGATGTTTCTAGAAGAAGGAAAGATACAATGAATCATGTTGAACCTTATCATAAACCCTATGATCTATGGTGATCATGGAAAATAGTAAAGAAAGAATTGCCTATATAAAGAGATACAAAGTTGAGTGTGAGAGCAAGTGCATGTGAAAGTGTGTGTGAGAGGAACATATAGAAGAAGATTGATCAAAGAGAAACAAGTGCGAGAGTGAATAAGAAGCCAAAGGAAATTTCTTATGCATATGCTTTTGATATTGATAAGTGAATCTGAGAAGAAGTCTTAAGTGTTGATAAAGGGGAATATTTATTTCTTGAAGGGTTTCCAAGATAATCAAGAACAAAGATGATACTAGAAAGCTTATCTGTGACTCAACACATGAACTGGATAGATATATGAACTTGCAAGCTGAGTTGCAATCATACCGATCAAAACCCTATTGTTTACTTTCTAATCATTGTCAATAGTTTGTATTGAAATTATTTTAATAAAGGTTGACCTAAAAGTCATTAGAAGGGCTAAAGAATCTATGAAAATCCTTTAACTAGGTGACATTCTAGGTGGAATGATCAAAGTCCTTTGACAAGGTCACTCCTAATAGGGTGATTAAATCCTCTAACCAAGTAACATTTAACATTTAACATTGTGTATTGTAAACCTTTAATAAGGTTGACTCCTAATAGAGTTCACTTTGAAAGAGTGAAAAGTAGTGACATGTTCCTAGTGGTTTCTCCCAATTTGGGTTTCCACATAAAGTCCTAGTGTCAAACTTGTTTTGAATGTTTTATATGATTTTTATTTTATATTCAAAAAAGTATGTTATATTTGGGACAATAATTTTGTTTATCAATACAGTAGAGATCAAGCAATAGAAAGATAATCATAATACTGAGAGTTACACAATGGTACATCAATGCGTTAAGCTCCACTAGAAGTTTTGGCATCAAGAGAGAAAATTGTTCCAAATTCTAAAAAATTGGAATCTCCTAGAACTAAGTTAGGTTATTTTTGGATTTGATAAGATGGTATTCTAACATTTAATATTTTATCAATACCCTCACAATATTTGAGTTATGACCTTTTGAAGATTACAACTTATCTTGGAGACACTTTGGTTTGTAGTGGTCACAATGTTCTAGAAGCTCCATCGCCAAAAATAGGCTATCACTAGGGTTCACCTACACATCTTAATCTAACAACACTAATGAATCGATGCTATTATGAATAGTTGGAGAGATACACACTATTCTACCAATGCATTGAGCTCAAGGTTAGAATGATTTAGAATAACTGGGGGGGGGGGAATTGATTATCCTAGGGTCCAAATGCACCAATTCAAGTTTTAACATCTTCACACAACTTAATCAATCTAAAAAAATAGCTCTTTCTATATAGAATATCATCAACAAATCAATTTTTTATGCAATTATTTAACTCTCTATTTCATGTATGTGCCTACACCAGTAAAATAAAAATATATAAAAATAACATGCATAAAGAAATATCCACACATATAAATAACACTTTGATACCTAAATTTAATTTAGAAACCTAATTTGGGAAAAATCACAAAGTAACATGCTACCAATTTTCACTCTTCCAAAGTGAACTCAGTTAAGAGCCAACCCTATTAGAGGTTATACATCACACTATTAGGTGTGACCTTATTAAAGGATTTAATCACCATTTTAGGAGTGACCTTATTAGAGGACTTTGGATCATTCCATTATAATGTAATCTTGATTAAAGGATTTACAAAATAACTATTAGGTCAACCTTAATTAAAGGATTTTGACTATTACAATGGTTAGAATGTAATAGTGTGTTTGATCTATAAAATGAAAATCACTTTGTAAATTTTGATCTCCATTCACATCTATATCACTGATCTTCTTGGCATCTCTTCAAGAAATCTCACTTCACCAAAGTCTTCACACTTCTCCTTTGATACTCAACTCTTCACAAATTCTCCATAAGATTACCAATCAACAATGAACCAACCTTATAAAATATCTCTTATGCCTTCTTTGTTGGAATTATAGATGGAGTGACTGAGAGGGGGGATGAATTAATTACTGCAAAAAACAAAATCAAAGATCCCTTAGATATCTTAAATACCTATTTACTGTTGATACTCAGTAAACACTATAAGAATGTTGTAGCTCAGTAGATTAACTAGTTACTAATTATCTAGTATTCATAATTATTAATATGCATGCAAAATTTAAATAAAATAAACATGAGAGACACCAGTTATCGTGGAAACCCAATATGGGAAAAACCACCAAGTAACTAGCTACCAATTTTTCACTCTTTTGAAGTGAACCCTGTTAGGAGCCAACCCTGTTAAAGGTTACAATACACACTATTAGGTGTGACCCTGTTAGAGGATTTAATCACCCTATTAGGAGTGGCCTTTCTAGAGGTCTTTAGAACAATTCAACTAAACTATCACCTTGTTAGAGGATTTACAAAATGGTTGTTAAACCAACTATGTTAAGAGATTTGAAGTCATTTCTACAATGCTTAGAAAGTAACAATCAATTGACCTGAATAATATGCAACTAAATTTGCTGATAACAGATCTTCATTCTACACTATTAGATCCTTCTTGATCAAATATAGCTTTGCTGATCCACAATGATCTTTGATCAACCTTCAAAATTTTCTCTTAGTCCTTCTTTTCATTCACATCCATCACACACTTCGAATTCGCAACTTGACCTCTTGTATATACCATTTAGATTATCAAGTCAACTCATTCACAAGTTACATTTACCAATAAACCATTTATCAATCGGCTACAAATATTACATTAAACAAATAAACTTTATTTCACAAAATAATGGAATCCTTCACTAGCTGACCTTGCTCAGTAAATACTATTTCCAGAAATAATTTCTTGAGCTAACCATCTTAACTCGGTTAACACTGCAAAAGCTACAAAATCCTTTGGTTGTCAAGTTAACTCGGTGAGAACTAGATTTCCTTCACTATCCATGAAAGCTCAGTTAGAACTATTTCCTACATTATTTTCTCTTGATGACTGAGTGAGCTCAGTAACAACTAAATTTCCTTTGCTAAATCTTGAAAGCTTGGTAGCAATTGCTTGTGCAAGGTAAAGCCTAAGAATGCTCAGTAGGCACTGTAAACCTTCTTTGCTAACCTTGTGAACTTGGTAACTTTTGTCTTTTGCCTTGCTAACCATCTGAGCTTGGTAGACTCTATCTTTTGCCTAATATGACATTTGTGTAACATCAAGGACAACACACAATTGAACAATTGTATCCAACATTCTTAAATTGGTAATTTTAATATTCTTCTTCTTAAACATCACCGTTGATCTTAGGGTTAGGTCAGATTCATCAAATTCTTTCACCATTTTGTTATCTTTCTCCTTCTAAAAAATTATGATCAAATCCTTTCTTTTGATCATATAAAAACTCTCTTCATCCATTAAATACCTCTTCTCATCAATCCTTATCATCCATGCACTTTAACTAATCCAAAATTCTAATTGTGTTGGCCTCGATCTATATTCTTTCACAAATTATAACTTTTGTACTGTCACTCAGCAATCAATATGATCTTCTCAATCATCACTATTCTATTTCACTTAGCATTAACTGGCTCGCTCAACCATTACTGTACATGGTCACTACTAACATTTCTTCATACACTTACTCAGCAATAACTATCACTTAACTTGAATTGTTTTTTCAACTACTTAATTTCCTTAATCTTCTACTTCACTTTCTTCATTGATCAACCAATATTGGTACTCGGTCATGCTTAGATTTTGACTCAACTCTTTTCATTTCTCTCATATATCAATTTCACTTGGCTTCTTCACTTTATACAATGATTAAACAATACATTACCTTTCTAATGACTAACTTATCAAGTGCCCATTGTAATTCCATAATACTTAACTTCTCATCACTCAACAACATCACCAACTCACCTTTCTATCTCTTCTTTTCAAACCCTCTTCATCAATCAATGATATAGTACTCTACACTATTAGTAAGTGTCTCTCCAATAGGTTTGACATCAGTGACAACATAAAAATTGTTCCAATTATAGTTTCCAAAATTCTCCCTCTTTAGCATTGATGGAAACACCTCTAGTTACCATGAAATCCAAAATATTCAATACTTATACTTTTCGCTCTGTATTTGTGTTATCTCCCCCTTTGTTTTATCTTGATTCTCATCCATGCAATCCCAGGATGCTCCCTCTTCCACTTTAGCACATACTTCATCTCTATCATATCTCCCTCTTTTGCTAATAAATTCAGCACCTATAGAAAAATATATCTCCCTCTACTCAACAACCTAATGATAATTGCAACATCATCTCCCTTAGTATATGAATGGTAAATTGATCCCTCTCTCCCTCTTTGAAATAATGCCAAAGACATCAACCATTTAGATACATATTCATGTCATTGTTTAGAGTGATATGGAAATGTCATTTCAACATGAGCTCTTTGTAGCTTCATCTACTTATAGTTCAACATCTATCTTTTCATACCTAAGTAGCTCCTAAAGTGTGACATCTTGCATCAATGTGTAAGATATTCTAATTAAAATGTTTGATGTAATGCATAATCTATTCTTAGTTTTCTTCAAGTAGGGTATGACCCCTAACTTTCCTCTTGGATACTCAAAAGAATCCTTAGGTAGTGCCTTTGTGAATATCTCAAATAAGTATTCCTTTGTATTTGCATATTCCAATCTCACTTCTCTATCTTGTACCATTTCTCTCAAATAATGATACTTGATCTCAATATGTTTAGTATTTTTATGCATCACATGGTTCTTTTATATGTTTATAGAACTTGTGTTATCACAATATATCACAACAAGTTTAGTGATCTCTTCCTTCATTTCTTTCAACAATTGCTTGATCCACACATTGTTAGAACAATTTATTATTGTAGCAACATATCCAACATCTATTATAGATTGTGAAATAAAGTTTTCCTTCTTTCTTTTCCATGAAATCAATATCCTTCCTAAAAATAAAGATCCTCCACTCGTACTTTTTATGTCATCAACATTTCCTACCCAATCAACATCTGTATAAGCTTTCAATTCAAATTTGTCACTTTTCTTGTCCTGTAATCCAAAGTCTTATGTTACTTTCAAGTATCTCAACATCCTTTTCACTTCCATCATATTATTTTCTCTAGTATTAGTAGAGAATATAGCTACAATTCTATCTACTAACGCAATATAAGGTCTTCTATGTACAATATATTGTAGTTTTTGTTAGAAACTTGAAAGCTGTCATGTTTTTTGTTGTGCTAAAAGATCGATCTGTTAATGTTAGATACAACCACATGACTTATAGAACACTAGATGAGGTTAATTTATGTCATGAATCTCAAAGGGAAACATCAACTGTTGGTCCAACAATCCCCCCCTAATCATTACCTAAGGAGATTTGAACCTATGATCAAGCTTTGATACCAATTGTTAGAAGCTTGGAAGTCATCATGTTTGTCATTGCACTAAAAGATCAAGCTATTAACATTCAATATAACCACATGAATTATAGAATACACAAGGATTTTAATCTAGCTCACAAATCTCAAAGGGAAATGTTGGTTGTTATTCCATTAGTTCTCCAATCATTGACTTGTATACTATTTGATTTACCTCAGTTGAATCATCCTTCTTTGATAATTTGTGTCTAGACACCATAGGTGCTCCAGCTGCTCTTGAATCTTCCATACCAAAAGTCTTCAAAATTTCCTTGATATACTTGAATTGTGTAATGTAAATGCTTTTATTTATCGAAAAAACTTGCAATCCAACAAATAATTTTATTTTACCAAACATTGACATCTCAAATTCCTTCTTCATTTCATTAGCAAAATATTTTTCCAATAAATATTTTCATCCAAATATGATATCATCAAAAAAAAAAATTCAGCTAGAAATTTCTTATTTTTATATTCACTTTTCACATATAGATTGTTATTTTTTATTAGTTCTATAAAAACTATTTCTTACCAAATAATTGTGTAACTTTTAATACCATGATCTAGGGGCTTGCTTCAAACCATATAAAGCTTTGTATAATTTACATACCATATTATTTTTCTAGGATCAAAAAATCCTTTAGGTTGTTCAATGTAGACTTTTTCCTCCAAGATTCCATTTAGGAATATAAATTTGACATCTATTTAGCACACTTTGAATCCTTTGTAAGTAGCATATGCAAGAAAAGTTCTAATTCCTTCCAACCTTACAGCTGGGAAATTATTTTTACCATATTCAACCCCTTCCTCTTGTGCATATATTTTATACACTAATCTTTCATTTTTTCTTGTAACTTCACCTTTCTCATTCAACTTATTTCTGAAACCCCACTTAGCTCCAATCAAATTCTTATGCTTTGGTCTTGGTACCAATGCCCAAGTCTTTTTTTTCTCAATTTTCTCAATTTCTTCATTCAATTCTCCTTTCCATTCTTCATTCTATAAAGCAGATTTGACTGATTTAGACTCAAAATCACATAATAGCATGTATCATTATTCAATTTTATTCTTGTCATGACTCCTGGATATTTTAATCCAATGATTTAGTCCATTGCATGATGTCTTCCTACATACTTTGTTAATACAGGTTCAGGTCTTCTTTCTTCTTTCTATTATTCACTAGATTTGACATGTTCATCTTCTTCAATTGTCTTTAGTTGTAACTCGTCTTCCTATGTTTGATGGTGGGAAGTGTCTATCTATGACTTGACTCATATAGCTTGATTCTTGGTAATCTATTGATGCTTGACACAAATATTCAATAGATCATTGATAGTGCCTAGCTACTAATGCTTGACAACCACCTTTTCTTGATTAGGTAACGTTCTAAGTTCACCTTGATAGATAGAGACAACATTTCTATAATATTCAGGTTCTTTCTTGTATTCTTCTTCATTCTTCTCTACAAATTCATCAACTCTAACATTTTCACTTATTACAAACCTATTACCATTATAATTCAAACACTTATAAGCTTTTCTTTTAGTGGAGTATCCTTCATCACTCTTTGAATCAAGTTTATCTTTTCTTGTATCTTTCAATATGTAACATTTTCTTCCAACAACTTTAAAGTAATTCACATTAGGTGCATAGCCATACCAAATTTCAAAATGTGTTTTGTTAGTTCCTTTCTTCACTTGTACTCTATTGAGAGTATAGTTTGTAGTACTTATAGCTTCTCTCTAGTGATTCTATTCAAAATATTCTTCACCATCATTAATGTCCTTGCAGAATCCATAATTGATCTATTCCTTCTTTTCTAGCTATTAAATTTTGTGGTAGAGTCCTAGGGTCACTCATTTGTCTCTTGATTCTTTTGTCATTACAAAATATGTTGAACTCATCTGAGGTAAATTGACCACCTCTATCCGATCCCAAGTACTTTATACTCTTTCCTATTTAATTTTCAACTCTGGCCAAATAACACTTGAACTTTTGAAATTCATCATATTTTTCTTTAAGAAACATCACAATCATCATTCTAGAAAATCCATCAATAAATAGAATGAATATTTGTCACCATAATAACATTTCACTCCACTAGGATCACATAAGTCACTATGAATCAACTCCAAAATGTCATCAAAAGAATAGGTCTTGCTCTTGAAACAAGGCATTGTCATTTTACCCATTTGACATTTTTTGTAAGTCACTTTTTCAGATTTTCTTAGTTTTGAAAATGCTCTAACTCATTTGATCTTACTAATGCTTTCCAATTTATAAAATTTCAAATGGCATAGCCTCTTATGCCATAACCAAACATCTTTACATTACAAAAATAAACAAGTATCTTTGGATAGGTCTGGATAGAACAAGTTATGTCATTTTTTCTCTCCACTTCCAATTATTTCACTAGTAGTATCATAGATATTTACCTTCTTGTTTTGGAAATCAACTATGTAGCCTGAACTTATCATCTTTATCACACTCATCAAGTTATATTTGAAACCATCAATCCAATATGCATTGTCATAGTTGATCTTATCATTTAGTTTTATTGATCTTTACCTTTCACATAACATGGTACATCATTATCAAACTTGACACTACTTCCATAATAATGTTCTAGCTTCTCAAAACTAGTCACATAATATGAGAAACCACTATCAATTATCCATCTATAATTCTTACTCACATGTAAAGTCAATGCAATTTTATCATCTTTATTAGAATCATCTTTCATTGCAACATAAACTACTTCTTTATCACAATCATCAAAATTACTATCAGAATCATCTTCTTCAACAATATAATAGGATTTCTTACCTTTATCTTTGTATTCTTTGATACCTATGTTGTCTCTATTGTCTCCTCTTCCTATTTTATTGAAGTATTTTATTTCCTTATCCTCATCTCTATTAGGAAACCTTGCTACAATATGATCAACTCTGTTACATGTAAAATAGAAAATAGGAAGTTTACCTTTGTATTTTACTTTTCCTCTAGGTAGTATTTTGGCCAACAATGCTTCAAGCTCATCAAGGTCAACATCAAATTCACTGTCACTTTCTACACACTTTTCCTTCTTCTTTCTCTTAGATCCATCAAGGTTTAGTTGTGATTTTAATGTAGATTCAACATGAGTAGGTGAATAATTATCAAAATTTGACAATTCAAATGTAGTGAGTCTACCAATTAAACTATCCAAGGTCATATGATTACTAGGGGTACATCTTAGTTCTTAAATTACAGATACTCTAATTTTATAGATAGGAAGTAAAGTCTTCAATACCTTACTTATCACAACCTCATCAAATATAATGCCTCCACCTCCTCTAATAGCATTCACCACTCCTTTGATTTAGCCACAATATTGTGAAATGGTCTCACCTTCTTACATTCTCATATCATCAAAATTGCATCTCAATATTTCTTCCTTATCTCTCAATACATTTTTTTCTCCTCCTTGTATTTGTGCCAACTTGTGTGAGATTTTCTTTTTGATTGTACAATCTTTTACATCATCAAATTCAATATAACTTAGGGCTGCTACAAGTTCAATCATTATATGGTTGTGCTCTTCTTTCTCTTTCATTTATTCATTTGTCATAGGTATACATACCTTAATGTATTCATAATCTAAATAGTATGATGTAGAATATCCAATGCTAGATAAGTGCAATCTCATAAATATTTTCCATGTTGGGAAGTTCTCCTTGTTTAGAATAGGCATCTCTCTCTTGTACATCTTAATCTTTAGCTATAAATCATTCAAGCTTTCCTTATAAGAACCACAACTCTAATACTAATTGTTAGAATAATTTAGAATAACTAAGAGGGGGGTTGAATTTTTTATTCTAATGTCTAGATGTACCAATTCAACTTTAAAGAAAAAAATAGAATACATAAAGAAACATCCACACATGTAAATAACACTTTGACACTAGGAATTAGTGTAGAAACCCGATTTGGAAAAAACCACCAAGTATCATGCTACCAATTTCTCACTCTTCTAAAGTGAGCTAAGTTAAGAGTAAACCTTATTGAAGGTTATAAAACACATTATTAAATGTGACCCTATTAAAGGATTTAATCAACCTGTCAGGTGTGGTGTTGTTAGAGGACTTTAGATCATTCCATTAGAATTTCACCTTGATTAAAGTATTTACATAATGGCTATTAGGTCAACCTTGATTAAAGCATTTTCACTACCAAAATGGCTAGAATATAATAGTAGGTTTGATCTATAGAATTCAACTCACTTTGAAAATTCAAATATCCATTCACTCATCAACAGGTTCATTGATTGGCATCCATTCACATCTCCATCACTAATCTACTAGGTATCCTTTCAAGCAACTACACTTCACCAAACTCTTCACACTTCTCCTCTACTACTTTTCTCTTCATAATTTCTCCTTAATATTTCCAATCAACAAAAAATCAGCCTTAGAAAATATATCTTATGCCTCCTTAAATAGGTAATTTGATCTTCTTCCACTTAAACATCACTACAGAGCCTGGTGGAATAGTCTTTTGATGAACAACTAGTCCTTAGATCTCCTTCACTGAAGATTTGCTAAAAAAAAGTGTCCTTTATCCTTCCCAAATGTGCTTAGGCACCAATAAAAAATTATCAATGAGGATTTTAGGTTATCACAACCAATCCCCTACACAAGGAAATCCTAATCACAATGAATATCTTTTAAACTAGAAAACTTATCCCAAACTACCCAAAAATCCACAAATTGACAAATTTTGACATAAAACCCCAAAATAAAAAATTAATACTAGGGGAGACTCAAGAATGGACTTGTAGTCTATTTAGGTCTAATGGGTATGTTCAGGATCATGGTGTGCCAAAAAGTGGTGATCTAAAAAATATGTAGTTCTAAAATATCTCAAACCATTTCAAAATCTATTCCAACTTTTTTCCCACCCACCCTGATACTAAATGAAAACAATTAATATCTTTATAAGGTATACTATATCTTTTGATACCAATCCTATATGGTCAGCCTTAAAAACATCCTAAAAATGTGTTTTTGGCTTGTTTTTATGTGATTTTTACTTCAAACATGTAGCTGAAAACTTTTTTTCCACCAAAATTTGATGAAATGAAAAGGGTTTCTTAAGAATGTTCTTATCTTTCCATGAATGTAAGGTTTGTCAAATTAGGAGTTTAGTAAGTAATTATTACTTATTTACTAATGGAGTTACGTATAAAGTGTTGACTGACACAGTACTTGAAAAACAACCATAACTTTCAAATGGTACAACATTTTTTAAATCCAAAAGATGCATCACATTCTATGTTTCTTCTACTATAAGGAAAAAAAATTAATTATTAAATTTTACAAAGTTTTGAATGAGTTAAGGTGGTCAGACACGAGAGTTGTTTATTTCCAAAAATAATAAAATCAAAAATTGATTATTAATTTTTTATTTAGAATAAAAATACCCAAAAATATGTGTCACATCTAGGTATGAGTCTACTACTTATATCTAGAATATTATTAAAAAATATTATCATTTGATTTTGATTAAGGTGGCAGACATACATCTACCTCTTATTTTTGTTCTAAAATTTTTGTAATATTGCATTAAAATTCAAAATTTTGACCAATAAAATTTTTATTTTTTTGAGATAAGTCCTAGTAGTTTAGAAACTAGATTCAATTTTCTAGAGATTCTTTTCTCTCAACTTTTTGATATAAAGTTAATAACAAGTATAAAATTGCACGTCAAGTTGACATAACCCTGATTTTTTGATTTTTCATTGCCACTTAAGAGCATAGGTTGGTTGACCATGATCCTTCACATACCCTAACATAAGGTGGAATGATGATTAAAACTAGAATATGCAACATTTATCATAGGGTCACTTCAAAAATCCACCACATTAGGCTTGTAGCCCTTTTTTCATGAAAATATGACTTAGCTTCAATAGTATCCACATAAATTTATGGATAAATCACATATTAAAGTGCTCTTTTGGGTTTTACTAAACATACCCAAACACTAGGACAAGGAGGCACAAACAAATTAGGTCTATTAGGTCTCCAAATAGAAAGGAGGTATAATTTTCAAAAGCCTAAAATTGAAACCAACAATTGGAACATGAAGGGGTAAGCATAAGAAGATTTTAAACCTAATTTCAAGACCTGGTGTCACTTCTAGAGAAAGTTATGGGAGATACTGATCATCATTATAAGCATGCACATGGATCTTACATGCCTAGGGCATCAAGTATCTATTGGCCACCTACACATACAAGCTTGAGACCAAATAAATAATAAATTAAATAATCCACACTTAGATTCCACCAGAGGCCATCAAATTCCCATGGTGAAATCCTAAGATATGGAAATTTCTTATTGAAGTCTTACGTATGACAACTTTTTTGAACAACTTTACAAAATTTCAGATATCTTGAGCTAGGAGATTGATCAAGACCCAAAACCAAGTTCATTGGAAATATTATTCATCCAAAATTTTGAAAATGTAGGTTAGAAACCCCAATGCATTTGTAAAAGTCCATGCACATTGTTACAACATCAATTTGGCAAGAAATCTGAGTTATTTTTATCGATTTGAATGTAAAAGTACATCATGATACCTACCACCCACTTGAAATGGATTATGTAGGAATCCCAAATGGCCAAAACATATTTTCAAACTATTTTTGGCCATTGGGGATCAATTTACAAGTTTTTGTAATTTTTGCTAAAAAGTTGCCTGATAACTTTTGAGCAATTTTGCATTTTATACAACTTTTGCAATTTGTGAACAAAATATGTTAAAACCTTAACTAAATGATCCAAATAGAATCAAAACATTCCAAAAACATGAAATATACTAATAATTTAAACCATTTGACCACCTTTGACCATACTTGACCAAGGTCTTATAATTATGCCAATCTTGGAACTAGGCCTTGCAAATAGGCCCAAATGCTTAGATGCTAAAACTAACCTATCTTATAGGTTCTTAGTATTTGCGAGATTACTAATTTGATGTAGGTTCTCTTGTACTATACTCCCCATGAATTTTTAAACTCAAGTTCCTAATTGATGTTAACTATTCTACAAAGGTGTCATGTTGCTTGATTTGATCCTCTGTTATCCAAGTTGCATCAATGTTAGGCAGTCCTTTCCATTTTACTAGATGTCACATATATTTGTTATGCCTTGTTTGTTTCAGAAACTTGGTATCCAATATTTTCTCCAACTCAACTAGTTTTCTTTGAGGGAGCTTAGTAACATAATCTTCATCCATTTGAGTCTTTTGACATTGTTCACTTGTTGAACCTATCAAACCTTTATAAGGAGTGAGGTCTGCAACATTGAAAATTGGAGAGATCTGCAAGGTAGGGGGAAGAGATATCTCATAGGCATTCTCACCCATTTTTTTGAGTATGGAGCATGGTCCAACCTTCTTCATGTGAATTTTTGTATACCTACCCTTATGTAGTATGTATTTCCTCATGAGTGCTCACACCCTATCTCCAATTTTGAAATGGACTTCCCTTCTTCTATTGTCTGCATGTTCTTTGTACTTCATGGTAGATTTTTGTAGTGCTTCTTTTATTTCATGTTGCACCTTGGTGATGAGCTCTACAAGTTCCTCTCCTTTTGCACTAACCTTGAAATATGATTGTACCTCAACCAAATGCAAAGGACCTTTGGGATGAAGGTCATAGATTTCTTGGGAAGGAGTTCTGTGAATGGACCTATTCATAGAGTCATTGAAAGCATATTCTAATTGTGGTAAGAGAAAATCCCAACTTTGAGCGTGTTTCTTAGTTAGGCATGTTAGGAGGTTGTCTAGTGACCTATTCACCACCTTAGTCTGCCCATTGGTTTGTGAGTGATACACAGAGCTATAAGTTAAGTTAGTTCTCAAAATTTTGAAAAGAGTTCTCCAAAAATGCACTTGAAACTTTACATCTCTATCTAACAGAATGGATTGGGGTAAGCCATGGATTCTAACTACTTCTCTAAAGAAGAGGTGTAATGTGGGATGTATCATTAGTGCTTTTGTAGGGTACAAAGTGGACCATCTTGTTGAATCTATCCACTATGACAAACACACTGTCAAATCCTTATTTTGTTATAGGTAGATTCATTTAAAAATCCATTGAAATGGACTTCGAAGGACTTGTGGGAATTGATAAAGGCTAGTACAATCCCTTATTTGTATATACTCCTTTGTCATTTTGGAAAATGGGTACATGTTCCAATGAACTTCTTGACATCATTTCCCATTTTTGGCCAAAAATAACTCCTCATAATTATCAATCTATTCCAAAGTGACCACCTAAGCCACCACAATGCTTCTCCCTTATAATGTTTGTTGTCATGGAACACTTAGGAATGCATAGTTGAGGCCCCTTGAATAGGAGTCCATTCTGAATCAGATATTTAGAGAAATTCGTATGGTACTTGCCTACCATTTTTGTGCATAGTTCAAAGGCTTCTCCAAAATTTGGATCATCTACATACAAATTTTTTAGTGAGTCTATGCCCACACTTTGGAGTTGGACTTCTTCAAATAATCCCACTCTTCTACTAAGGGCATCAACCACTTTGTTTGCTACACACTTTTTATGTTTGATATTGAAATTCTATGCTTGTAGTTGCTCCATCCATTTGAGATGCTTCACTAATAATTTTTTCTAAGAATCTAGAAAACTCATTGCATGATTATTTGTATAAACTAGAAATTCATTAGGGATTATGTAGTATCGTCATTTCTTTAGGGCTTGTACCATAGCATACAACTCTAGGTCATATGTAGAGTACTTCTTCTTTGCTTCATTTAGTTTCTTTGAAAAGAATGCTACTAGTTTTCCTTCTTGGCTTAGGACTACACCTATGGATGAGTTGCTTGCATTAGTCTCAAGCATGAAGACTTTGTTGAAGTCAGGGGGCACCAAGATAGGGTATTGAGAAATTCTATTCTTCAAATACTGAAAAACATCATTAGCCTCTTTTTTCCATGTAAACTTGTTCTTCCTTCCTTCTTTGATGGTGTCTAGCATAGGAGCACACATATTAATGAAATTCTTGATGAATTTCCTACAGAAAGTGGCAAGGCCACGGAAGCTCCTCACATCACCTTGGTTCTTTGGTGGAGGCCATTTGACTATGGCTTCAACCTTCTCAGGGTCCATCTTGAGGGTACCTTGTGAAATGCTAAAGCCTAGGAACATAAGTTCCTTCTTCATGAATATGCATTTTTCCAAGTTGATTACCAACTTGTGCTGATGAAGTCTCCTCAAGTCTTGTTCCACATGATCAATATTTTCTTCTCTACTATGACTAAATATTAGTATATCATCAAGACATATTACAAAAATTTTTCCTATGGAATCAATGAATATCTCATTCATAAGCCTCATAAACATACTAGGTGCATTACTTTACCCAAAAGGAATTACCAACCATTCAAAGAGACATTCAGTAGTTTTAAATGTTGTCTTCCCTTCATCTTATAGCTTGATCCTAATTTGATGGTAGCCTAACTTTAATTCAATTTTGGTAAAATAGAAAGCACCTCCTAGTTGATCTAGTAGATCCTCAATTCTTGGCATGGGAACTCTATATCTTATGGTGATCTTATTTATAGCCCTATTGTTAATATATAACCTCCACTTTCCATCCTTTTGTTCTTATTCTCTAAATCATTCCTTTCTCTAGTAGATCATTTTCTTTTTTTTTAGTCTCTACATGTTTTACTAGTTTCATTTTGTAGGGTTCCTTGTTGGGAAAAGAGGACCCAAGAATCAGGTCAATTTGATGATTGATATCTCTTATTGGAGGGAGCCTTGAGGACTGGTCATAGCTAGTTACATTACTATATTTGAGCAGAAAATTCTTGATTTCATTTGGAATAGAATCTTTATCCTTAGCACTAATTTCCTCCTTAGGTTTAGAGACCAACTATAAAAATCCTTGGGAGTCAAGTTCTTTCAATGCCCTAATCATTTCCTTCTCTCCTATGGTGACTACAGTCAACTCTACCTTAGGATCAGGCATTGGTTTCATTGTAAAGGTTACCCCATTTTTTTTTATGGAATAGATATTTTTCCTACAATGATGTGTGGCAGCTACATCATATTGCCATAGTCTACCAAGGAGAATGTGGGAGGCATCCATCTCAATAACATCACAAAGAACTTTCTCTTTAAAATCTACAATAGAGTACTCTATCCAAGCTTGTTTAGTTACTAAGGTTTTCTAACCTTTTGCAAGCAAAGAAACATGATAGGGGAAGGAATGGGGATTCTTAGGCAACTTTAGTTTCTCAACCATTTCAGAGGACACAAAATTCTCAATTGATTCAGAATCAATTAATAAACTACATACCTTGCCTTGGCATTTAATCTTTGTTTTGAATAGGTTCTTTCTTTAGAGTGACTCTTGGGTCTAAGATATTTTCAAGAAGGCTTGTTTCATCATTAAACATGCACCTTCCTCAAGCTCAAGATCCCTGTAGTCATGTTGATTTCTCCTTTCGCCTTGATTGTTGTTCCTCTTCTTAGGACACTTTCCTACATGGTGACCTAACTAATTGTAGTTGTAGCACTTGATGGGCCATTTACCTCTTCCTCTTCCTCTACCAAAGGTCTTTCCTCCTATGTAGTTCTCTTTGGAACTAGATTCTTGTTGATCCTTGTTCTGATCATAAGTTTTACTAACATTGTTTTTTCCTTTTCTCCAAGAGTTGGTTGTTGCCTTGAAGTTATTGTTATTATTATTCTCCTTCCTAATTGATTACAGTTTTAGCACTTGATTGGCCCATTACCTCTTCATATTCCTCTACCAAAGCTCTTTCCTCCTTTGTAGTTCTATTTTGAACTAGATTCTCCCTGATCCTTGTTCTGCTCAGAAGTTTTACTGCCATTATTTTTTCCTTTTCTTCAAGAGTTGGTTGTTGCCTTGAAGTTATTGTTATTGTTATTCTCCTTCCCTTTTTTTTGGTTTTTCCTTCTCTTCCATTTCTCTTCCCCTTTGATGGCTAACTAATTGCACTAATTTACAGAAGTGGGAGTGTGAAGGCTTAGTTCCTCTTGGATGGGTACCTTGAGGCTATTCATGTACCTTGCAAGGTTTTCTTTGTCATCCTCCACTATATTGATCTTCATACACAACTTTGGGAACTCCTCTATATAGGAACTAACATCTAGATCCTTTTATTTCAAAATATGCTTCCTATTATGGATTTGTACCCCATATTCTTCTGGCACATAGGTTTCTCTAACTAATGCCACCATTCTATACTAAGAAGAAATCATGCTTCTTCCGTTCTTCACCCTTTCTGTCTAGACAAAGTTCCACCAAGTTAGAGCTGCCCCCTTTCAACTTGGACTTCACCATTTTTACTCTTTGTTTCTCTAGAATGTCCTCACATTTAAATAAATTGGTTAAGGCCTCAATCCAATCTAAGGCCACATTAGCATTCATCTTGCCATTGAAAGTTGGTACTTCCAACTTCCCTTCCAAGATTCTCTTCTCCATAAATTTG
The DNA here is from genome assembly GCA_028749045.1 of Cupressus sempervirens. NCBI lineage: Eukaryota > Viridiplantae > Streptophyta > Pinopsida > Cupressales > Cupressaceae > Cupressus > Cupressus sempervirens. The sequence continues at coordinate 591,769,024 of CM053787.1, forward strand.
AGAACATTCAAAAGAGGTCTTTTTTCTACAGGCACTTCACCATCTTCCTCAAGGTCTTTAGCCTTCATATTCTAGTCTTCTTTAGATTGTGTCCCTTTGTTGTTATCCAACTTGCTTTTGAGTTCCTTCAACCTCTTTGCTAGAGCAACATTCATTTCCCTTATTTCTCTCTTGATCTTTCCAAGTTTAGCATTGGTCACCCTTGTATGTATTTCTTCTTCTTTAGTAAGATACATGGCTTTGATACCACTTGATGCAAAGGATCCTAGTGGAATAGTCTTTTGATGAAAAACTAGTCCTTATATCCCCTTCACTAAAGATTTGCTAAACAAAAAGAGTCCTTTATCCTACCCAAATGTGCTTAAACACCAATAAAAGTGCTCAATTAGGATGTTAGGTTATCACAACCAATCCCCTACATAAGGAAGTCCTAATCACAAGGAAGATCCTTCAAACTAGACAAATTATCTCAAATTGCCTAAAAATGCACAAATTGACAAATTTTGACACAAGACCCCAAAATACAAAATAGGACTAGGAGAGACTCGAGAATGGACTTGTATTTTATTTAGGTCCAAGATAATGTGGAATTATAGTTAAAACTAGACTACGCAACATTTATCATATGGTTGCTTCACAAATCCACCATATTAGGCTTGTAGCCCTTTTTCATGAAACTTTGACTTAACATCAACAATATCCACATAACATTATAAATAAATCACATATTAAAGTATCCTTTTGGGTTTTACTAAATATACCCAAACACCGGGATAGGGAGGTATAAAAAAATTAGGTTTTCCCAATTTCTTCCCTTGGCAATTAGCCTTATTAGGTCTCCAAATACAAATGAGGTATACTTTTTAAAGGCCCAAACTTCAATAAAAAAATTGGAACATAAAGGGGTAAGCATAAGAAGATTATAAACCTTATTTCAAGACATGGTGTCACTTCTGGAGCAAGTTATGGGAGATGTTGATCAATGTTATAAGCATGCACATGGCTCTTGCATGCTTGGGGCATCAAATATCTATTGGCCATCTGAACATACAAGATTTAGACCAAATACATATCAAATTAAATAATCCAAATTTGTGTTTCACTAGAGGCCATCAAATTCCCATGGTGAAATCCTGAGATATGGTAATTTCATAGTGAAACCCTAGGTATGACAACTTTTCTGAATAACTTTTACAAAA